>OU343217.1:154334113-154698404 GCA_910596185.1 Chrysanthemum makinoi | reverse complement strand
ATGTAGTAAACTTTGTTCTTCGAGTCTACTTCGAGCGGAATGTTATCTACATCTAAATTATCTATGCCCTCAAACTTCTTGTGGGGCATTATATATTTAACACTCTCGGCTTCATTTGAGAACTCAACTATTCCTTTCTCTTGATCATAAACCATCTTGAGCTCCTCATAAATGGTTTCCCAAGTATCACATCTCCTAAAAACTCATCAATGATGCCCTTAACATTTTCCAAAATCATGAAAGCACACCTATATGTGAAGTTACCTACAAAGACTTGCAATCCTTTACCCTCCCATAGTTACTTGCTTTCTTAGGGAGAAAGGGGTCCCTCATAGGTTCTAGCTTTTTGCTCATGATCCAATTGTAATAGAGCCTAGACATTATATTCATGGGTGCCTTATAGTCAATGTAGGTGTGATCCCTATATAAGTATCCAATCATACATGGCATTTTGATATTTTTAGGGTTTCCCTTTCTTATGCGAGGCTCGAAATGTGGTCTTGGGAAGTTGTACGTTATAGTGATAAGCGGTTTCCTTCCCTTTCGGGTATGAATCGAAATACTCCCTAAGTTCTTCCTCCTCCTTACTACCCTCCATAATTTCTAACATCTTATAATCTCCTTCTTCTAGATCATCATCCGAATCACGAGAGTTGAATCACTATCTAAAGGGTGATTAGATTCCTTAAGGGCTTCCTCAAGCGTATCTTCAATTATCCTATTTAGTTTCCTAAGCTCTCCTATTTCACTAATAATACGAGCTCGAAGTTGGTTGGTGGGTTACTAGCAGTGGGTATTTGTTTGGTGGTAAAGTGTTGTTTGATGGTTTGTCACCTTCCATGATGAAAAGTGAGGAGGTTACGAACAAAGGTCACGAAGAAGGGGGATAGAATACGAGGAAGCTAAAAATGAGAAAAATTTACTTGATAGGAATCAAGCAAAGAAACCTAAGCGAGGTGGACTACTAACTAGCTATTATTCCTCGGCGGCGCCAAACTTGATAACCTACACGTGGTTAGGGTCAAAGGAACTTCCTTTTCTTAGAGCAAGTTTTATAACACCCTAGGCAGTGAACCTAATCATTGTAGTGTAGTATTAGGGTAGCAGGGGTATTGATATCGTTCTCTAGGGGAATAGGAATGCTAGTGAAGAGTTACTACGCTAAGGTTGGGGTTGAGGAAGATTATTTTTTTATCTTTTTTATGTGTTTTAGGAAATGGAAAGATGCGAATCTCGGGGTTTGAATTTGGGGGGTTGGTATTTCTACCGATTACTCTACTTATCTAATTATCTAATCTAAGGTGATGGTAGTCTATGTCTAACTATTGTGTGCTCGTATGATAGTTTAAAGATGTGTTTACTTAGGTTTTACTACTCCTTAATTATCTCCTATTGGTGGTTGAATTGCAACGTCCTTATTCTTATCGCGTTGTGTGTCTAAAGTCGTAGGGTATGCGTTTATCCCTAACTCTTTGACCTTACCAAAGGGTCTCGTCTACAAAACCCACTAGGGAGTATAAACTCTAACTCTAAGGCCTCTTTGGATGGTTTAGCTTACAACATCTCTAGGTGCTATAACCTAAGGTTCACAAAGATTAATCAAGCATTAAGTCCACAGATGACCTATGTCGCATTACTGATCATTAACAATTAAGATAGGAGACAACCAATCAATATTCAATAATTAAGTTTCATATTCCTAAGCAAACACAAAGTAATTAGCGGACATGGAGAACATGCAAGCATACACACAAATAATCAAAGACATAATTGAATTAATGAAGTAAAACACTTATCTTGGTGTAATATAGGGTTTGGAACCTAAAATCTTACAAGGCGGCCTTGGTTGGTTTAGGTTTTTACTCAAAAGACTACACAACAATAATGAAAAATTGATTCCATATATAGATTACATATCGGCGTCACCTTATATTTTTGACGGCCGTCGGATCGCCGTCATTAGGGTTTCGTCTTGGCCACGTTAGTCTTGTGACGGTGTCACCTTGTGCTTGTGGCCGTCCTCTTAGACTTATGGCGCCGTCTGGATCAAATCTAGGCCGTCGAGTTGCGACGGCCTACTCTTTTAAAAGCTTGACGTCACTTAAAATAAGAAATTTGACTTCTGTCCCATCACAAAATGCTCCGACTGCGTCGCGGTTTAGCGGTGGCGCCGTCACCTTGTACTTGGCAGCTTGAGTGTCTCGATTTCTTGACTTTGGCCATTTTCTTCGTATATCCGCGCCTTTTAGTCCAAATAAGTGCCATTATAGCAATTTGCCTTCAAGACTAAAAAGTGAAAGCGATATTAAGTAATAACGGATACAAAAGTGATCAAATAAGGGCTTAAATGACCCTCAAAAAGGTACATTTTAAAACCTTATCATGTACTCGTAACATTCATCAACATAACATTTTCAATAATTGGTCAATAAAATCAACTAACATAATGTCTTTCAATATGTTGGTTCTTTTGGCTCAATATCTTCGAGATCACACTATGGACGTCACAATGGCACCAAATGTTCTCACAATAGAAGACATCTTCCCCACGGTTACGGATGAAGATTGGGAAGAACAATCTCATAGTCGATTTCGATAACTTCACGTGTTAAGAGTCTTCTTGTCAAATTGTTGTGGATATTCTGATGACTCATCCTTACAAGAACATGCTCACTAATGCAGCGGTTTCGGTGATTTATGTTCACCAATTATGGCATACAATCAGAAGGTCAAAGGTCAAGAACGTAACAGTGACACTCAACGACAAACAAGTCACGTCGTCACTCCAGCAGAACTTAAGGGCTATTCTTCTTCTTCCAAACATCCGGCCTCTGAATACTACTCCTCTGAGAAGAAGTCACTCTCAGTTCATGGTCGACATGGCTATGATGAAGGCTGCTGGGATCATCACAAAACACTCATCAGTTGATCTTAAGAACATTCCCCAGCCATGGAGAACCCTCTAAATCATGATTGCCAAATCAGTTCGAACGTGGCAGTTGTTTTGAGCATCCGAAGCTCATGGAACTACAAATATTTTGGGGCATAGTCAACATGAAACACATCAATTTGACTCGATCAGGGATGACATGATGTCTTACCTTAAAAGCCTGGCACCAATCCCTTATATCGGATACACAAAACTGTTGATCCAAGGATTCTAGGAATAATCCAGATATTTCCTTGAGACTTGATGACCCTAACCATCACTCCGTGTTTCTTGAGCCCACACTCAATGTTGTCAGATTTAACGACTCAACAACGAAGTAACAAGGTGCGGTATTACCATATTTCCTTCTTACTGCTGCTATCAAGGGACTTCAATCGTACAAACGATATCTGGAAGCAGTTGAAGCAGGCAAAGTGGGGTTCATTGATGAAAAGTCTTCTGGTACACCTGTCAGGAAGACCAGGAGAGGGCGATCTTGGAAGTGTTGCAAGCACTAAGAGTACTGCGTAAATATCCTAAGAGGACTCATACCCTCAAAAGGAAAGTTCCATCAAAGGGTGCCATCCCTATTCCCACCGAACCAAAGCGATGGGCGAGGACATGGAGGACACTGAAGCAGATGAAGAGGTTATTTACTCGAGAATCACGCCACAGATGATACACTACAGTTTGAAAAACCTCTAAGTCCCAAGTCGATAAAAGAAAACTTGATTGCAGCGGGGAAGAAGAAGAGCTCAGAGTAGAGCCACTAGATGAAGACAAAGACTACTGAAGAAAGTGAAGAATCTCAGACTTCAACATGTTCTTGAGAATTCACCGTCAACAAACTTCGTGGCCACGGAGGGTCAATTGGTGGTGCAACCTCCTGTTTCCGATGGGTTAATCAACCCGATAAAACTGGTACCACCTACGAATGAGAACAAAAGCAACTAGAGGATGAGATGATCTTTGACTTTGAGGAACCTGACAAGAAGAAGAAGAAGGCTGAGATTTTTGATGAAGATGTTGAGGATGCAGCTAAAGAAAAAGCAAAAAGCTCAAGCTTAAGCAAATGAAGAGGCAAGGATCAAGCGGAAAAGGAAGCCAATGATTACATTATAGACAGTCCGTGCGTAGCAAGGAACAAACTTCTGAGCCACAAAAGGACCCTGAGCCTCCTCATGAATCATCATCGTCGACTTCGTCTTCTCATTCATCACCACCACCATCCAAAGACACCACGGATCCGCATCCAATGATGCAAAGAAACCGACGATACTTGGATATCATGCAAGACAAAGATTGTCAAGGAATGGGAAGTAAGGAAGAAAGAGCGTAGTCAACAAGCTGAATCAAGCTGAAATGAGTTAACATTCTTGGGGCGTGATAAACAAGTTTTTGTATGAAAGGGAGCAGTGCAACAATTTCTCAATAGAGATATCCAGGGAAATGGAAGGCGATCGAGAGAATACACTCACAAGTTTCTCATTGACCCACGTCCTGGGTGACAGAGAGTGTTCACCAGACTTTATCCGAATCTCATGCAATTGGTCAAGCAAACAATGCAATCTACTCATTAACATTGCAAATCAACCCAATTGAGCCTAAGGTTGTCTCGATGCGAGTTGATCTCAAGCTTGTGCTACAAATGTCTAAACAATCTACAATGTTTACTTCTGATGAAGCTAAACTTTTTGAGGCATTGCTGGAATATCAACTAAAAACTTCACAAAGCGGTGAAAGAGCTAGCGTCAAGGGACGATGATGATGGGATAAGGACTCGGCGAACGAAGAAGAAAAATGATGAATGATCTTCTATGCCTCCACCACGAAAGGACCTCGCCGACAGAAGATCTCCTCCGCGTTCTACGCTACTGATAAACCTCAGGACTACGAGTCACCACCACAAACACAGAAAACCGGTGACCACTTTGAATACATTGGTGGTGATGATGAAGATGTCCGAGAGCCCCAACAACAACCTCTTCTTCTACAACAACAAAGAAACGAGATCATCGCCGAAAAAGAAAGAAGAAGAAGGCCGGTTGTTCTCATGGCTAGATGAAGATGACAGAAGAATATGGCTGGTTTTCTAAGCTCGTTGATGTTACCCTCCGTTACACGAAGGTCAAGAAATTGTAGATGGTAAAATGGATGGAGCATGTAAAGGCGTCTGAGGAAAAGTTCAAAGTGAAGAAAATGACCAAAGCAGAATTGAGGCGAATCAAGAATGATGCATTTCAACTGCTTAAACATTTCAGAGCGGTTGCATCAAGTCGAATATCATCTCGACAACATTGCACGAGCCGTAATCTAACAACATTGGCTCAATCCTGAATTAAACATTGACTTCACCAGAAAAGATAAAGCTCCATACTACCGACTGGACCAAACCTCTACCTACCATTGGCCGACCGAATCAACCCAAGATTCCATTCCGCTATTTCTTCAACAACGACCTAGAGTTTCTTCTACACGGTAGCGATGTCTCCAAGAAATGCGCTACATCACTCATACTCCCTTTCCCGGCAGCAATATCTTGCAATAGCATAGCCATCGAGGAAGCGCCCACATACATGTTTGCCAACAAAGTGGAAAAGTATGATCTCGATGCCTTTATGGGATTCATCATTGGCGAAACGAAGAATCTACTACAAAAGGCTGCGGGTTCTAAAGTCGAAAAAGGAAGTGTTTAGTGAAAAACGGATCATTTCAATTCAGCATGTTACCCTTTCATCAAAGTGGGACTACACATTCCTTATGAAAATAGTGGTCAAACGACAAGAAGAAGATGACTTTTGTGAAGCGGATTTTCGAGATTGTCGCTAAATGACATTGAATATATGTATCGGAAAAGGTACAAGGGCGAATCGACATTTCTCTACAACTATCCAACGCTAGTACATCAAGTCATTACTCATATTCATCCATAGCATCGTGATCCAAGAACGTGTAGAAGATATTCAACTTGCCGTGGAATCGTATCAGAAGCGTGTTAATCTCCAAACCACAAGCTTGACCTTCGACATAAACCAACTTGCGGTACACCTTATCGAAACCATTTGGGGTAGTCTGAAGTGAACTACACCACAATTGCTTCATGGCGTCTGAAACTTCATAATTTTGGGGATCACACATTAAAGAAGGTTCGGGACGGGCTAGCAAACAGGTTAAAGGAGATTCATGGCGGCATAGGGTCAAAGAGATGGAATTGGAGGGACAGAAGGGATGTAAAGAAGATCATCACGAGGATTGATGAAAGGTTGTTTAGGCGGGATCATATCAGAACATTGGAGAGTTTCGTAGGTGGTCGTCCAAGCATATATCTCACGTACCAACGTCGAGAAGCATTCACGGAGTTATTCTTTGAATACGGATCCTCTGTACCCCTTGATCTGTTTCTCTTATCATTATTTGGATGTGTATTTTTATCGACTATGGCTTGTGCACATAACGGTACAACTTCGTTCTTGTAATGAAAAGGACCCGTGGTACGGCTTCATGCCACAATCCTATAAAAGGAGCGAAAGCTTCTTACTTTTGAGTAAAACTAGTCAAAACTTTCACTTTTCAAAGTTTTACTCAAAAAACAAGTACTTCCCCTTATGATTTTCAAAACCTCAAAAGTTAATATCACTTATTGAGGGGGAGTATTTGCTTAAAAACTTTGTTCAAAAATTGTTCTTCGTGGTAATCTTCCCACAAAACTCAAAATGGACATATTCGATATCAAAATTTTATCAAAAATACCTTTTAATATGCCATTTTTGAGGAGGAGAAAAATTATGTGATAAGAAATATGTTGCGAATTGCTATTGAATCGTTGTGCTAAAGATTTAACCAATGAATTGACGAGCTCTAAATGTTAGTAACTCGAAAAGACTTGTCCGGGACGGGTAATAATTTCAAGCTAGTTAAGCTAGTGATGTCAGCGTGTCAAAGGACTTGTCTAGTAGAATGTACCATTCGAGCAACTCTTGGTAGATATGAACCTTGGCCAGGTCAAACCTCCTCGAGTTGTTTTAATCAAAAGTTGACCACCTCAGTAAATTTATGTCATACTTGGTCAACAAATTCAAAATCTCTTTCATTCAAGAATAACCATGTCATGGTGGTGCTAGGTTAGTCATAAGGTTGGTGTTAGAAGTCGCCCAGGTATGATTATAAAAGGAGAAATAAAATGGGAGAAGAAGGAGAAGGTAAAAAAGAAAAGTAAAGAAAAGGGTGAATATAAATAGCCCTCGGATTATTCAACTTAGGGCAACCAGGGTTCAATTCATATGCTCTGGTTGTCACTTGATGACACGGTATTGAAGATCAAAGTCGTCATGGACCCGGTGGCGCATCACTAAACATTCTTAGCCACTCAAGTTTCTCTCTTGAAGCTTGTTGAATTCTCACGAGGGAACCCTACGTAACTATCGGCTTTCTCTTAGAGATTGGTATTGAAGAGACCTCTCCCCTAGTCTTAACTCAGGAAAACCAAAGCACTATTGAGTCTAGAGCCACGAGATTCATCAAAAGATCTCTTAGGTACACTTGACATTTCATCACTTGTCATTCAACAATAAGGACACAAGTGATACATTCAAGAGTCCTTCACATATCTTAACTTGTCATCAGAACATTTATGAGAGGTTCACACATGTGATCCTTGGTGATTGAATGGAAACTCTGCCGGGTCAACATCAAACGACCACGAGTCACTTTGGTAACTCCTTGTGGGTTACGTTAGTGTGTCTCAAACGGTCTGGTCGTGGGGTGATGCTTTGGTGTACCTCGGTGACTCACGAGCTGTAGGTGTACTTCGGTACATCAGCGTTATCTCACTTGTGGGAATCCATTTCAGAATAGTTAGTGAGAATTAGAGACGTGTTTTCACACTATCTTTGTTAACACTCCGAAGTTCAAACTTATAGCTATTTGGATTATTTCTAACCCGTGTTTTATGTTTTCTTCTTATGGATGCTCGCGGATGGAAAAGATCATGCAGATTCTTCACATGCTCATACCAACAACAAAACTAATTGAAGTTCTCTCAAAAGGCAACACAAAGTCAGAATGATTCTTCGTCAAAGTCAAAGAATCAACAAAGTTTAAAGACTAAAGGAACTACATCGATTACTAAAATCAACGTTAAAGGCGTGTGAGCATGTTGGAGAAAGCGTGTGGAATACAGGAGCAACAAAGCGGACTGATCAGATAACCACAACATACTATCACTACCACCACAAAGAACAAAGATCATAGAACAAAGATTAATGAAGACGTCAAAGCTGAAAACTTCAAAGTAAACAAGATCCTCACTGGGAGATTTTGGAATCAAGGCACTTCTTCTCACAAGAAAGAAGAATGCCAGAAGACGTCAAAGCAACTATTACATCAGCACCTAAAACGTGTTTCATTCATATCATCAATTACCAACACTTAGGGGGAGATTGTTGGAATCACTCCTAAACTAGATTACAAGTGTTAGTAATTAATATTGTAATAGTTAGCTTAATTAGGCTTTTATGTTAGTACTTAAGGCAAGGCTTATGTAGAAAGCCCATAAGCCTTGGCCCAAGCCCAATAAGTAAAGGAAGGGAGCTTGAGTGTTGCCCTAGATCCTTCCCTATAAATACCTTTGTAACTCTCATTTGAGAGTTGGTTGTTCATTTCTATACAAAACCTATGCCTAAACTCTTATCATATTCGTGTGTGTGATTTGTTCAACTGATCTTTCTCTTCTACATTTCTTCATATTGATGCTTGTGTTACATAAATGGGAACCTAACACATACATATATCTATTACAATACAAACATATATATAGGTACATAAATACAAAGACATGTGGTTGGTTAAATGTCATGATCGGGTGGTCCTTCATCTTCCTCTTGGAAAAGCAAACCCATCCTTTTGGAATTGTTATAACTAATATTATCACTTCTTTGGTAATGTCTTGTCTTGTTTGACTTCTTCTCTTTCCTGCCCATATTCTTGATGCTACTTGTAGAGATAGTGTCTTTAGGATCACAGAGACATTTGTCAAATCTCAGTGTCCTTTGGTGTTGTTTGTAGCTCATATATTTTACTCACTGACACGTATCGATAAGTAAAGAGCACTAAACAACACTCACTAATTTCTTTATGAGTGAGTCACTCACTATTTATTTAGTGAGTTAGGCTATTTTATTTTCAAATCTTGTTCAGGGTGATTGGGTCAATTTAGTGGACCCAACAGTCTCCCCATTTGAATATACAAATAGCCTAAGGTGATTGGTAAAGGTGTAGGGCGAAGGTTCAATCGAGGGTTTAGGTTGTTCGTGTGAGGGTTGATGCCCAAGGATTGATGAAAGAGAGTTCAGGAGGTTTAGTGACAATTCAGTGTGTAAGGTTCAATAAGTCAGGTTCAATGAGAGGGTTGTGTTTTCATGACTGCGGCGGGATAATAACCCATCAGGTTCAAGGAGTAGGATCGAGGAGGTTCGGTGACGAGGTTTAGTAACTTGGTTCATTGGTTTAGTAACCAGGTTTAGAGATTGAGTGA
This sequence comes from Chrysanthemum makinoi, assembly GCA_910596185.1. NCBI lineage: Eukaryota > Viridiplantae > Streptophyta > Magnoliopsida > Asterales > Asteraceae > Chrysanthemum > Chrysanthemum makinoi. Next base: position 154,688,943 of record OU343217.1, on the reverse strand, counting down.
CCTTGGCTTAGTTTGAAGGGTTAGGGGTCAGGGTTGTAGGCTCGATATGAGGTTCAGTGAGGGAAGTGACTAGGTTCATAACCTAATTTAATGCTGATGACGGTTCAGTTTGAGGATTCAATGACATGTTTCAATGATAGGGTTCAATGAGTATAAGTTCGCTTGAAATGATAAGGCCCATCTTAGTCACCGTTAACCCATTTTTTACTGATTCTTTCTACCTCCACACACATACCCAACACTGATATGCATTCACTGAGTAATGTATTAGCTGAAATTTATCAGCTCCCTTGAATCTTCTCACTTTCAGACACATTTACTCTTTGCAACTCAAACATCCACTGACCCAAAGTTGCACACAATACGATTTTTAATCTAAAAATCATATTCTAGTATACCAAGTCACACCCTTTATCATAACTCCCAACACAACCTTAGGTTCAGATTCACCATTAACAGCAACATCATCCACTGAGTCCGAAACTCATTGTCATGCTATGAGTTTTATCACTCCATGAGTTTAATTAAGCCTATCATATGGTCATTGAGTCATTGCCTTAATAGACAAGCATCACACCACTCCCTGAGCGGTTTGATGATCCACAATAACACATAATGAGTTTGTATCACACCCTTCTTGATACATTCCCAAACCACCTGAATTTTATCAAAAAACTTTTCTTCAGGTTGTGTGTTGTTTGGTTGTGGTTATCAAAGAGGGTTCTCAATTTTTAGTGACTCGGGTTTAGTCACCAGAGCTCGATGGTTTGGGTTTCAAGGACTTTGGTTTTCAGGGACTCTGGTTCAGAAACCATCAGTTGGTTTCAAGGAGCCATTAGGTTCAGGATGTATAGAATATAACCATCAGACTTGGGTTGATGAGTTATTGTTCTCAATCACTTGTTTCATCCTTTATACCTGACCACCATCTTCTAACCCTCACGAAACTTATCGGGGACTCCACTAGATTGTCGTGGGTTAGTAGTCTTCAAAGACTCCTCAAAGTTCACATCCAATCTTCTTGTTCAGGCTAAGCCGAAATGACATCACATACTCACTGAGTTATCTCAGCTGACCTAAATCTTTAACCCACCCACCTATCATTATCTCCTCAACATCCATAATCCCACAACATGAGTTAACTCACTGATTTTTTTGTTAAACCCGTCACTATGTCCAATCATAGCTAACAAATCCAACTAACAATTATAAACCAAAAAGTCCAATTCAAACCCATTTCAATCTCAAACCAAGATATATGTGCTATTCAATTAACGAACCTACACACGATAACAAAACTACGCCTCATCTAATGAAACCAACGCCTCATCCAACCAATAAAACCACTACCGTTGTCTTGTTCACCGGAGTTGATCGTTGAAGTAAAACACCTCGTAACAACGTGGTGATGACTCTGCGGATCTTCATGAGGTCGTGGGTGTTGCTATAAAGCTTTTGAAGATGATTCGACATTTTTTGTTATGATTTTATCACGGGTTTTTGAGATCGAGATTTTTATTAACTCTTTGAGATGAATTTGTGGATATCGTGTTTATGTTTCTTTGGAGTTATGTTTGTGAAGTAAAGGGATAAGATTTGGCTTTTGTTTAGATCGGATATAGGGTTTTTGTGTGTGTGTGTGTGTGTATGGATAAGATATGAGTGGTGGTAGGTTACTTTTGGTGATTATTTCAATCAGTGGGGTTTTGGGTTGTGTTTTTGTCATTTAGTCAGTATCAGTGTCTTTCTCCCCCTAAAAAATTGCTATTATAGTAGCAGTTTTTGAAGGTTTCACACTTGATTTTTTGACTATTAATAATTTTATCAGTAGCCATGAACGAATTTGGATCATGAGCATAATCCACCCGCTCTGATAGCACTTATTGTTCCAAAGAATTGAGTAATCTTGATAAAATAAAGAGCAAATTCATTATTCATATTGAACAATAGTTACAAGATTACTCAATACCAACTAGACTACATGATAACATCCTCAACTTTTACACGTGGATAATTTGTTATATTATCCCATTGAATGACAAATAAACTCTCATTGATCCAAGCTATGCTTGTGTTTCAATGAGAGGATGATCCTATCAACTAATACTAAGTATTATGTGTTTGTTTAGGAATGCATACATATCTCTATTACAATACAAACATATACATAGGTACATAAATACAAGACATGTGAAGTTGGTTAAATGTCATGATCAGGTGGTCCTTCTTCATCTTCTACTTTGGAAAGCACCAACCATCCTTTTGGAATTGTCATAACTAATATTCTCACTTCTTTGGTAGTGTCTTGTACTTGTTGACTTCTTCTCTTGGAAGTTCCTTCCCATATTCTTTAGTATGCTTGTAGAGATAGTGTCTTCAGGATCACAGAGACATTTGTCAAATCTCGGTGTCCTTTGGTGTTGTTTGTAGCTCATATATTTTACTCGATTTCTTTATCAGGTGAGTCGCCATATTTATTTAGTGAGTTAGGCTATTTTATTTTCAAATCTTGTTGGGGTGATTAGGTCAATTTTTGGACCCAACAGCACCATTGTCCTATACCCAAAGTAGTCATTGTAAAAGAGATAAAATACTCAGGTATTTTTTCTAAACTAGCTTAGGTCATCTTTGTCTTCTTCAATAACGGTTGTAAATCATTGTGTATAAATAGGACCATAAGTAGGAGAAGAATGGTTGACAAGTTTGTGCACTTAATGTGTTGAAATTCATAAACACCTTTCTCTCCTCCAAATACAACTAAGTTCACGAGAATAGCTCGTTGGTTTAGCATAGTTGTACTTAAGCTTAGCTTAAGTTTAGTGAGGAGAATTACCATACTTGTCATTCAATCCCAAGTGTTGTTCCACAAACACTTGGGTATAATTCTTTGTTAATTGCAAATAGAATTAAACGTTAAAAAGTTGTGTCTCTTTTACTTTACATTTATCTTTTAACAAAGTATTTTCATTACTTTGGGTTTATAAAACTTTTTAGTTACAAATTCTCAAAGTTTTTAAAATCAAGATCCTACCATGGTGATGATGTGCCCCAACTATTAGAAAAAAAGGGAGGAAGCTATTAGTTGTTGCTGAATTGAAGTTGGAAAATTCAATAAGTGGAAAAAGCGTTTGCTTTGCTACTTAGCGGAATGGAACCATACTACATTAAGTGTATTAATGATGGTCCATTTGTCCCTAAGCTGGCTGAAGATTTACCCAAGCACGAAGCCCATGGACTCTGATGAGAGAAGGGTGGTCAATCAAGGACCAACGCCTCAAAGCATCATTATATCTTATCTTCCTCACGATATAATGGAATCAATCATTAACTATTAACGACCAAACAAACTTGAACTGACTTGGTTCATAGCTTTGAGGGTCCTTTAGATACCAAGGAAAATAGGATAATGGACCTGAAACTTCGAGTATATAATACTTTCAAAGCCAAAGGTTCTGAAAGTCTCTCAGAGACCTATACCCGTTATAATACATTGCTCAATGAGTTGTCCAATGATGGTGTCGCCCTGTCCAAGCATGAAATTAATGTTGTCTTTGTCAACAGTCTCCTTGAGAAGTGGTTAAGCTTCTCTTAGGGTCTTAGAAATGCTAATCACATTCAAAATCTTGAGCTCACGAAATCTATGGGAAGTTTGTCTATGAAGACTATTTGATCTCTAGGAGATACCACGTCTACGAAAAAACTCAAGAGACCAAAAAGGCCGACCATTACCCATATCAACTGCATTCTTTTCTAATGGTGTTGTGCAAGATTTTCATAAAACTATGATGATGAGGCTAATGAGAGAACCTGTGAGGAATACTTAAATGATTTGCAAATTGAATTTCAAGAAAGGGCACTTCTTGCAAACTCAAAACGTTTAATCAAAAGAAACAAATCAAACTTTTATGGTTCTAAAGAAAATGATAGCACTTAATGTTTTAAATGTGGAAAGAAAGGCCATTTTGCAAAAGGCTGTTCTCAAAAACCACCTCAGAATCCTCATATAAATTTTAGGAATCAGTTCTTGAGGAACTAGCAAGTTTCAACCAAAACTGTTTTGTCTTCTCAATATTTTCAAAAGACTGATCAAAAGGATCAAAAGATTTTGAAGCTAAGTATAGAAAAGCTAAAGCTAAACTTACTCCTTGAGGCACCATCTTTTAGGCTACAGGACCTCTAAACTTTCTCGAGCAAAGAATAGAGGGCTTATAGCTGAAAACAACCGATTAGGATGAGGAAGATGTCTCCTCAGATGATGAAGTAAGAGTCAGTGCACTGATGGCACTTGAAGAGTGAAAACGGATTTGGAAAAAGTCATGCAAGGAATGGGGAATTGGTCAACATCACCATAGGAAAGGTAAATATCTTACTATCTATGGAATGTGATTCTGATTGGCAATCTTATTTGAGTTACATTAATGTGGATCTTAAGTTTGTTGAAAAAAGATTAAATGTTTTCAAAATATAATAAACTTACTTTTGAATTGAATAAGTGTAGAGATGAATTTCTTGCCTTAAAACAAGCCAAACTTAAAGCTGTCACACTTCAAATTCAAAATACTGAACTTGTGAAACAAAATCATGCTCTTCAAGAAGAACTTAAGAAAGAAAATCTCATTATTGAAAGTTGGACAACTAAGAATCCTAGAGTCTATAAGTCTCCACATCTTATTCCTAGCACTAAGAAGAGAGTACTAGGGAGAAGATCAACTCAGAGTCCACAAGTAACAATCAAAGTAAAAAACTTTCACTCTGCTAGCATTTCCTTTGAACAGAATTAAAACCAAAGTCCAGTGGCGGGTTGAGAGAGTCAACAGACAGTAAGTTACCTAACTTTATCTTGGAAAAATATTGGAACCTAATCATACTATCAAAGAAATGCTTGGACTCACTATGATCCCAGTCACCTGAGTCCATCAATGAGTCTGAATCAGAAACCTACACACCTTTACCTCCACTGAAAGTCCTTTGGGGAGCCCTACCCAGTTCGGACCTTACACCCTTAGCCTATTCCCAACACTCTCTAAAGAGAGTCAGGATTAGGAAGAATCATCTGAAAAGACCTTCCACTAACCAAAACAAAGACTTGGTTCCAACTGAATCTTCCAAACCTTTGATCCCTACTGAAGAAAGGACCAATGACATTGATTATAAAGTTGATCAGTTGGCTGAACTTGTTAGGAAGCTGAGTGAGAAAATAGAATCTTCTGAAAAGCCTCCTCAATATAAGATTAAGGAGTCCAAATCAGCTTCCTCAAGCAATACCAAACCTAAAACAACACCAAAACCCACAATGAGACATGAACTATGCAATTACACAAATCACTCAACTGATGATTACTATAGGATCCTATTTTGCATGATTTGCAAAAAAGAAGATCACATAACCTCATATGACAAATCTCACATTGCAGCCCTGAGTGCATAAGCAAACTACAAGACTCAACCCTTTCAGTATGCTTCATCTTATAAGCAAGCACTTACTGTTGGAATCACTCCTAAACCTTCATTCAAGTGTTAGTTACTCATATGTAATAGGTAGCTTATTATGGCCTTTATGTTTGTTTAAGGTCAAGCTTATGTAGATGGCCCATAAGCTTAGGCCCATGTCCAATAAGGAAAAGGGAAGGAGTAGGAGTGTTGCCCTAGCTCCTTGCCTATAAATACTATGTAATAACCTCACTTGAGGGTTGGTTGTTCAAGTTTTCTTTCATTCACATCTTCTGTAACGTCCTTATCATAGCGTGTGTGTGTGTTTGGTTTACTTGTTCAATCGCCTTTATCTCTTTCTTGTAAGCTTGTGTTGTAAATCTAGTGACCTAACAGTGGTATCAATCGCCTACTAGTTGGGTGAACGTATTGTTTTTGAAGTGGGTTTTGGTCCTCTGGCGTAAAGCATATGAATGATACTTTGGTTCGCTTAAAACACGTTTTTACACTTTTTAATCCAAGATTCTTGTCAGCGTTTTATGGTGTTAAAATAACTGTTTTGGCAAAAGTTTCAAACTTTATGCGTGGATCATCTTTTAAACTAGTTTTGTCTGAGGGTTTCATCCTGCCGTAAGCTATTTAGAAGCTTTGGATCATCAAGTTTCACACACTTTGTTATTTTGGTGATATTGAAGCTATTTCATCACAAAAATATGGTTTAGAAACATCTTTGGGCAAAAGTCATTTTACGAGTAGAACTACACGTATCAAAACCTAATTCTACGTAACTTTATCCTTGGTTTGATCTTCGGTTTCGTGGTTTACTCCGTGTTTTCTTGCTTGGATAAGCCTGAAAATACGTCGACTTTGTATATCTTTTGCACTGTGATAGTGTAAAAGCTCACTTGGGATAAAACCCTAAACTTACGCATAATCATAATCTTACGCGTAGATCATCCTACGCATTAGATTCATCTTACGCCTAAGCCTAGTCTTACGCATAAGGTAATCCTACGCCTAAGTTTCTACGCCTAACTTACTGTTTACGCATAACTTTAGTGATTTTCCCTGCGCGTAAGCTAATCCTACGCGTAACTTTTCTGCACGTTCTTTGGCATGTTTTTACGCATAAATGATACTTGGCTATTGTGATTTCTCCCTAAGGACACTTCATCAACAAGGTTCATTCGACTACAAAGATCCATCAACACAAGTTAAAAATTATTTTTACGAGATTTATTTTTAGGGGAGACTAAGCGTTCAATTTTACGCGAGATTCAAATTTTGGTTTAACTGTGAAAATTTTGGTCAAAATTCAAATTTTTTGGCCTAAATTCAAATTATTCGGGTAAATTTGGCATCAAATTGTCATATCTCAAATTTTTTTTACAACCTTAGAATTGAATTTTATAGTGAATTTCAAATTTTGAGAGTCAAAATTTTTCAAAATTATTTTCGGAGGGAAATTGCAATTCACTATATCTCGACCCATGTGCTATATCGACTTTGCACTTCTTCTCTCTTTGATTCTTCTGCAGGAGAGTGAAATGGATTCTGAACATAAAGATCCATTTGTGGCATTGGAAGAAGGATACATGGCTCTGGCTCGGCATTGAAGCATCGGACATCATCAAATTCCGATATCGAGAAAGTCGTGTAAGGTGAAAGAGTTGATGTACATGAAAGGAATGCTCAAATGGACGTTGAGAATGTTGTGATTCTGCAATCGATAATGCGGACAATGAGTTGTAGCATTGGAAGCAGGATGGCAAGAATCGGGAAGATATCATACTTAACTACGACCGAGCCCAATGTGACGAAGAACAAATGGTTGAGGAAGATATCCTACCGCTATGACACGACGAGCAGGATGGTCGAGGTACAATCTCTTTGATGATCATATTACTTGCAAATGCGACACAACATCTTGAGCAACTGAATTTAGTAATGAAGGAGGTTGATGTGTTGCACAATGTCGAAACTATCTCATATGCGAGCCCTTGTTAACAATTCAACTGAAGCGTCAAATCAAACTCTTGAATCTGAAATCATTCTTCTCAAAAAGACCATTGCTCGGTTTCATAAAGATTTTTCAAACTAGAGGCACATTGCATCTCTCTTGAACTTAAACTACAAAACAATTCTTTTTCTTCAAAACACAATGGTCAGTATTCAAATGAACAAAGTAATCGTGTGGATAAATTAGTAAAAGAAAATGAGCATTTAAAGGCTCAAATTCAAGCAAAGGGGCTTGCTCATGTTGCTTTACAAACAACTGAAGATTCTGACAAGAGTGTGGATACTAATTTTGCAAAACCAACAATCTTGGGAAATCCTCTCTACAACCTTTCAAAAAATCAGTAGTTAGACAACCAACTGCATTTAAATCGAGCGTTCAAAATCTTCGAAACCACGGTTTCCTTCCCAAGTTGTTGAGAATAATCATTTGTCAAAACAGTCTCTCCACATTAGGGCCCAACAATAATGCTTGTTTCTATTAAACATGTTTTTGTTATACTGTACAAGTGGTACGGCCAATCTAGGATTAGTTGAACACTTTGTGTCAAACGAGCATTAAACATAAAATTCATATGATTCAAATGACGCATACAAGAACTATGATCTAGAAAAGGCTAGGAAAAGGGCACTACTCCAACAGGATGGAATCTTAGGTTCACAACCTAGTGTATCACCTTGAGTGTATTACTTGAACCTTTGTAGTTGCAAACCAAAACCTAAGTTAACTCAAACAGTTAGAAATAAACCCGTTCATCTAAACAAAATTTGAGAAACCAAATAGGTGGATCAATATAGGGCCAAATTCTTCCCAAAGAAGTTTCAACATCCATTAGATCTAACCTTAGATGGATACCAACGGGTAGAGTTTTCAACACTGTTGGTCTTAGGTGGATTCCTACGGGCAAGATATTAAGTGGTTGCACCATAACAAGTGTGAAACCCTCTACATCCATCCCACAGACGGGAAAATCATCAAAATAGCATGTTCAGGTGTCAAGAATATAATTGACACTACATCTTTCTATCTGGAACCAGTTACACTTGGGGATCCATGTTTTTCTCTTTCTTGCCCCCCTTCTATTTTTCTATGCAGGTACAATGACATGGCTGAGTATAACTTAGAACCGGTCACAATCGCCGCTTTCCTAAACATCATCATTTGAACAAAGCCCCGCTTACTTCGTCAACAAATGGAAAGGTTATTTGCTCCATTTGTTGATGGCGATATTGATGAGCGTGCTCCGGTGTATCCGATGTTTCCGCTGCTCAACGATAATACTCTTATACATACACTGCTACAACAACACGGTTGAAGAAGCACCTTGATTTGACTCCAACACAACAGATAGAACGGCCGCAACAATGATGACCGGCGATGATGTTCTGAATGAAGTACCCCACTGCAGATTTTGATCCAAATGTGTTCTTTAACCCGTTTACTAATGAGGCTGATGCACCGGATGTCGCAGAATCTTCAACAAGCCATTTGAATCCTCAAAATCTGCACAATGTATACCAACATCAACCCTCTACACATAGATGGACAAAAGACCATCATCTGGAAAACATTATTGGCAGAATCAACCGGTCATTACAAGACAATCTTACATCGGATGGTGAACATTGCATTTATGCACTCACTGTCTGCCAATCGAACCTAAAACATCAAAGAGCGCAATTACAAAAGACAAGCTGGATTGAATCCATGCAAGAAGAACTCAACCAATTCAAACGTCTTGAAGTATGGGAACTGATTGAAAGACCAACAAGAGTCGTCATTAGGTCTCAAATGGATTTGGAAAAACAAATTGGATCTGAAGGAAATGTTAGAATTAGAAATTCCATAGTGAAAAGTCGGTCACCCCAAATATAATCTAGCATAAGTTAGCTCGTAGACATATAGATTATTCTTGTTTTATTAGTTAGTTATTTAGTTTAGAGCAACAGGTGGAGGAAGGGACGAGTCTTTACCCACTTATATGCACGATCCACAGTCCGAAGGAGGACGTTTAGTTTGTAACTATAAATACCCTCTACCTCCCAAGGTAGAAGGTTGGACCTTTCATTCATCTTAATCTAACCTTCTAAGTTTTCTTTCACCTTCTCTCTCTAGAAAGGATCCCACTTTATCTCTCTAAACTTTACATAATTCGAACCATATATTGTTATGTGATGTGTTTGTGAAATCTAATATGTTACAATTGGTATCAAGAGCCATGGTTAGATCATCTCTTACATATCTTTGGATTTCTAGTGGTTTTAGGTGATTTTTGAGTTTGAAAAAGTTTAGTGGTTTTGCATCATTTGGTTGATTTCTAGTGTTAAAGTTTGGATTTTGATTGTACTTTTGTGTTTAAGATCATCATAAGTGTTTTGGTTTTGATTTGGAAGGCTTGAATCATCGTGGTTGGGTTATTTTTGGATTGGAAAGTGGTGTTTTTGAATATGTTCTTCGTAGAGACTTGTAGTTATATTTCTTCGTAGAGACTTGTGGTTATGTTCTTCGTAGAGACTTGCCGTTATGTTTTTCGTAGAGACTTCTGTTTATGTCGATTCATGTATCTGTCTAGAGACTTGGCGTAGAAGACTTGGCGCTTCTTTTTGGTAGAGACTTGGTAGAGACTTGGCCCTATTTGTAGAGACTTGGTAGAGACTTGTCTTTAATTTCTAGAACTTGTCTCTGTTGTTATTAGCGAGTTGCTCTTTAGCGACTTGGTTCATAGCGACTTGTGTTTAGCGACTTGGTTCATAGCGACTTGTGTGTAGCGACTTGCTTCATAGCGACTTGTGTGTAGCGACTTGGTTCATAGTGAGTTGTCTCTAGCGACTTGAGCATCTAGCGACTTGTAACTAGCGAGTTGCCTTCATTGAGGATTGTTAGAAGCGGTTTGACCATTTCATCGATGCGGTTTGTTGACTTTTCCGACAAAACTTCAAACGGCTATAACTTTTGATCCGTAACTCGTTTTCACATTCTACCCATCAAAAGCGCCCGTGAGAACGAGGAGAATGGCGCCCGAATGAACTAAAGGCCTAAATCCTCTCCGAACAGAATTCATCTTAACACATTCCATTGGTCATTGCTTAACGGTTTGGTCTTGATTTTAGTAAAATCCCATGAAAGATTCTATTTCTCGGTTTAAATCATAGACTTGTAAAATCCCGTGCATTCTACCAAATCATGTCTTACTCTCGACCCGGTAATTTGAAGTAATTAAATTGTATAATCTGTGGACAACAATGATAATGTTTGCTACACTGACCGGTTACTGATGATGGAATCAATCAATGATGATTTGAGTTCTTCATGCTCCGAGTCCAAGGAGAAAGATTTGCACTGTTCGAACTACGAATGCCATGCAAAGGAAAGTAGCATTGAACCTTATCAACAACTTCACTCACACTTCATGTTACTCACGCAGATAGAATGGAGCGAACGTATGCGCCCTCTTCCGTCAGGACTTATCCATAGGGAACTTTCTTTAAACCTAGAGCAATTAGAACTACAACTTGACAAAGAGAAGGTTCAAAAGGATAGTTCAAGTGCTGCACTTCAAGTGATCTACAAACACTTTCAGTCATTCATTAGAAGGAATTCACATGGACTATGATCAAGACATGGTGAAATGTCCTTGAGAGACACCTTTGGAATGGAAATTAGCGTGTTCCAGAGACACTTATTCATCTCATGGATAATGTGGAGAGTATATTGACGATGTTACTCAGACAGGATGAAAAAGTGGATGAGTGTGTGCAGTGCGATTGAGATAGTTGTGATAAGTTGGGTAATGTATCTGTTGAAAGGTCGGGTGTTCTGAATGAGAATGTCGAGAGACTACAATTAATGATGTAACCGGCTCTTGAGTTACTCCTAACGAAGTAGAATCTTGAAATGAAATGGGAATGAATGTCGACCTGATCAAAAGATTATAGTGTTGAGATGGTAAAGCTCAAATGTTGGATCAGTTGACACTAAATCAGAGGCTCGAGAGATAGATAAGCTTGACACAGCCAGCAGGTCCGGTGACTCTTGTTACACATGATGTGGATCAGAGATATCAGACCCGAAATTGGCGAGTGTCATGTAATGAGGTACCCTTCTTGTCAACACAATGCATCTGCTAAAATGTTTAAACAAACTGATCATGATCTTGAACATGACTTTGATAAATCTTATGCTTGGGAGCTGGTGAGATTAAGTGTTTCAAAACAAAAGATATGGTTGATAAAAGGCTTTTGATGAACTTTCAAACAAATTCTCAAATCTTGAAAAACATTACATTTCACTTGAAATTGCGTCTGAGTAAAGAAGAAAGTTTTCAACTTAACAAACCATGTAAAAATCGAACTTCTGAATTCGTGAATTTTTGAAATTAACACTTTGAAAGCCCAGCTTCAAGACAAAGACTCAACCATCAACAATTTGAAGAAACATATTTCCGATATGCATGTGAAAAGTAATTTGGTTACAAGTAATTCTGATATTAATGCTATTGATGATATTCAAATGAGAATGATGAATTAGCGGTTTGTGTGGCCAAATTACTAAAGGAAAATGAGTCTTTGAGAAAGCATCACATAGAACTAAGTGACTCTATCAAAGAAGCTAGAACTACATCAATAGAACAAACAAACTCTTAGATAGCTAAAATTGATGATCTCAAGCTCAACCGGGGAAAAGAGTTTACGCCATTGTTGCTTTAAAAAATGAGCTCAGAAAAACAACAGGGAATAGTGTGAACACTAAGTTTTCAAAACCATCAAACTTGGCGAAACCGGTTATTAGACAACGAATGCGTTTAGATCGAGACCAAAATTTTCAAAAACACGGTTTGCCTCCCAAGTTGATGTGAAACAAGTTTTGACAAAACCAGTCACTTCACCTCACTTGCCTAGGAAAGTTGATATGAATGACTTGTATAAGAACTCTTATCTTGAAATGACTAGAAAGAAGGCACAAATTGTAAAGGCGGAATTTTTAGGTGCAAGACCTAGGATGATGAATTCTTCAAGATTTCAAGGCTCTGCTAGTAGTTCTAAACCATTACCTAGGTACACTAATCTAAAGACTAGGGATTGGCGTACATCTAAGAGTAGTTGTGTTTACAGTAAAGCTATTCCCATAGCGGATCACTAAGAAATCTAGATCTATTTCTGAATCCAAACAAGCTATTAGAAAATGCTCAAAGTGTAGAAATGTATCTTTAATGCTAATCATGATAAATGTTTCACAAAATCCTGAAGAAAGTAAATGCTCATGCAATGGTACAACTTTGTTAAGTCTAGGATTCATACTAAGTCATCCACTGTGCATATGAAGCAAATGAAACCAAAAGCCTCACCTAGATGGTTACCAACTGCTAAATCTTTGGAAACAAGGAATAAGGATAAGTCTTCCACTGTGCATAAGAAGCCTAACAATCCTAGACCTTGCCATAAGTGGATACCATCTGTTAGAATTTTTAAGGATCTTTGGACTTAGGTGGATACCTACAGGAAATATGTTTACCAATGGCATTCTCAATGTTGACCGTGAAACCCCAAAGGGTTTGGATACTGATGTCACTAACCATAATATATGCAATCAAATTTGTAATATTAGTGCGGTAGTCCTTACTTGCTGGGATACTTTGATCCTTCAATACATGGACTGGCTTAAAGTATGGATAACAAAAGGATTGATATCTCATAATTCACGGGTTCAAGTTACTCAACATTGATATTCAATTGGCTATGACGTGCTTCACATCATTTGGGGCCTCGTTCTTCAACACTATGCGTCGTTCACATCGATTCAGGCCTCGTTCTTAAACACTGATGCGTCGATTCAGTTGATTCGGGCCTCGTACTTCATCATTATGGTGTCTGCAGATAACTTCAGGCCCGTTCCTCAAAGAAAAGAAAGGTTATGTCGCTTCAGTGCGCTTTATCTTCATAAGAAGAAATCTTCATGTTTATGACCATTCTCATCGACATTCTTCATCAACATGCTTCATTCTTTTTCCATGCGCTTCAGTCATCAAGTGAATCGGACTACTAATAATTGGTCTTATTCCACATGCTCAATATAATGAACATGGCGACATCTGTGCTAACTTTCGGGGGAGAAGTGTGAATTGAATACATTTGAATGATAATCACTTGTTTAATCAAGAATGGCATCTCCATATGCAATTCTTGAAGGGGAGAAGAAGTGTGAATTTTTTGCATGGTTGATTGATATTTGAGAATATATGGTCAAACGGATCCTAACTCATGTAAGAACCGAGATTCTTCTTATCGAGATCATCTTCATAGTTTCTTCTAAGAGCCGTTGGTTGACATCTTCACACGGGTAGATATGATTAAATGACAAAGTGCTTCTAGTTGTTGGGTGATTTCTTTGATGAACATCTTTCTGTTCTTGTTTGATTGGGAGGGATTTTAATTAAGGGGATTTGCTATTTACAAGTTAACTGGAATGCCTTTGGTGTGAAGAAGATGTTAACTGTCTATTTCCCCATTCGGACAATCTTGAAGAAGGTCGAGTCTACAATCTAATCTACATTTTCGCTACATGATTAGAAGATCTGGAATTGCATTTGATGATCTAAAGACTTCTTCTTAATCCGGTGCGAGAAAGAACTTGAAAATCTTAGATGGAGTTTATGGGAGAGCACTAATTGGGGAGATTGAAAAGCCAAAATTTAATCCCCAATTAGACTTGTTCATATTCTATAGTAATGATTCATTTTGATTTTGATGACACTCTCCTACGCCTAATGCTTCATTACTAAGGATAATTGGGATTCATTGTTTTTTTCAAAGATATGTTTGATGAGTACTTCCAACCTCTAACGAATGTTGATCATCCAGCTTCGAAGCTCATGCTCCGGTTTCTCTGACTCAACTAGTTCACCATCTAGAAGTACTTCTCGAGAACTCTCAAGAAACCTTATCTCGGTTACTTCACAGGCGTTGATAATGACTATCATGATATTGTAGTTGCACTCTGAATAATGATCCGCTCTTTGGTATTCCTTTGCCAAATCTTCACGGATTATTGTTCATGAATAATGATCCGCTCTTTGGTATTCCTTTGTCAAATCTTCACGGTTTATTGTTCCTCATTGTGCACGCTATAAATCAACCACATGAACATTAAGGAAAATGACTACCTCATCCGCTAGAAGACATTTTTTTTGGTAAATCTTCAGATCAGCTTCTACATGTATACCTTGAGGAAGAATGCATTGATGTTGAGGAATCATTTGCTCTGGTTCATTCATTGGGTCAATGTTCATCCGATTGTATGTTTATTCAAGTGTTGGACATTTGACACAAGTTGATTACTTCGAAGTTACTCTTTTATCACTTATTTGAGGTTGAAGTTGACATTCACAAAGGCGTGTTCTTATTTGATAACTTGCTCGGGCTTAACAATTTGAGTTGAAGTCTTGGGTTATCTAGTTACCAGCAGTCGAGGTGGATGGTTGAAGACCTGGTTAACTATCACTATTAGGAGTTACTTTGTTTTACTCAGTGTCACACGCATATGTCGGTGTGGATAATCGCAAGAGGTGTTAATGTCTCATACTTTGCTTGAGTAGTGAGTACTTAGGAATTTGCTTGAAGCATAAATTCTTGACACCGTTCTTCCATTATTAAGTGTAAGCTTAAGATACAAATGTGGGAATTTGACTTCAGTTTCAAGTTTGGTATATCGGGTATTCTTCATCAGTGGTCACTTCAAATTGTCTACATATGGGTTGATAAAGATAGTCAGAGAGAGTTTATGTTGCAGTTGATTCTCACAGGATTCATTTGGGCTATTTGGGTTCTTCTCACATGATTTCGAGTTTTTGGGTATATTATGTTTTGCTGAATCTGAGGTATCAAAACCAGCAAGGGGGAAGGAGACATATATCTAAAAGCACAACGAGTACACATGATGTACTTAACACTTCTACGATTGAAGTTATCGGAAGACAATGGTCATAACCGTAGATAAACTCAGTGTTTAACTCGTAGCCTTTGGTGTATTATTCCAACTAATTGGAGGAAATGGTCTCTGGAGACTTTTGGTATGTGTTACTTCAGCGTTCAGTTAGAAGAAATTTGAAGAAGAATATTTGGTTCGTGAGATGATATTGCATATCGACATCTTCTATATGATTTATGATAAAGTGCTTCTGGTTAGTGCTTCATGTACACAATGTAATGATGATTCTGATGAGATCGCAACGATCGGGGAGATATATGTGTACATCAGTCGGACAACATATTCACATGATCGAGCTTAATCGGTTCATTCTAGAGTTGACATCCTGAGGAGATCAGTGATTCAACCGGTTAGTGTGATGTTGTTGTCTCTACTCCGGTTGGGTACTTGTGTACATTATGGGCTGATTGGTTATATGGAAGATAACTGGAATGCATTTGGTAATATGAAGATGTTGATGTATTGTTCCCCTGCATAAGACAACTGGTCAATCTAGAAGAGTATTGTGTACATCGGGGACGCACAACAGGTTCATGTGATCGGTCTTCATCAGTTATTTCGGATTTGATAACCGCTAAGACGATCAATGTCTTAACTTGTTACCTCGGTATTCTCATGTTCTTCGACGTGTTGAGCTTCATTCAAAAGAGACTGTTTCTCTTCTTATTCTTCTTCTTGGGAAAATGGTCTTTATTCGAAGATTGACGGTATGACGGGAAGCTACCAAAGTCTCACTTTCTGCAGGCTCAATTTCTGACGTCCATTCAAGAGCCTCAAAAGCTTTGGTGGTGGAAGTTTTAGGGATGATGACTTCTATCTTCTACGGGGCTACTCGATATCCTTATCTCGGTACTCGTATCATCATCTTCTTTAACTATATCATCTAATCTATCTTTGTATATATTTTTCAAAAAACAAAATACAAAAATATAAAACCAACAAAATCAAAATAGAAAAATATAAAACCAACAAAAAGCCATAAAAATCAGAAAATTTGAAAAATACCAAAAATATGTTTTCTCAAGACATGTCTTCTGGTATCGATAACATCTGCGGTCTTAGAAATGTCATTCAATAATGGCACGGGACCATAGATGAAGTTCGAGCAGGAGGTGTAAATATTCTTTTAAAAACATGTCTCAAATCAAATCTAAATTTCAAATGTCTGATTATTTGATGTTCAAATAATGGCTTGCAGTTATTTCAAACTGACCGTGCTTAAACAATGGTTTGCTATTATTTCAGATAGCAACCCGCTCTTCAAAAGAAAGGAAAGTGCTGCACTAAACCAATTTTCAAAAAAAATCATGCACTTATCCTAAAACAAATTGAGGAAAGTATGTCGAAGGACTGCTGTTCCTACACAAATGTTTTTCCGTCTAAAATTCTTCAGAAAAATATTTGTTGTTTTCTAAATGGTGGAAAATGAGTTGCTTGAAAAATCAATCAGTATCGAGTTTTTATAAAATTTGAAAACTCAATCAATGACTTCAGCGCTTTTAAACTTTTCAGAAAAATGAGTCATTGATTGAGGGGGAGAATGTTTTCAAATCTATATCATCTAACGAGCTTTCTTAATTATCCTACGTGCTTAACTAAAAATGATATTTGCCTATGTTGAAGGACTAGGAATTTAGGATATGATTGTTAGGATTAGATGATTAGAGTTTGATAAACACATTATTCCCATGCTTTACATGATCTGTTTGATATGTTGAATTGACTTTTATTAGTCGATTGTTGTTTGGGTGATGTCGACCACCATATATCGTATGTTTCACTAACGCATATGCAGGTATATTGGTTATAAGAATGTTCCCGATCCGGATCCCACAAAAGATGATTGGATGCCGAAAGGAAAGGGTAACTATATCTTGGGTTGACAAATGAAGAAACGGAGCTTAATTTGACTTCTATGGAGAGTTGGCATAAATGCAACGTAAGAGGTCTCACTGCATCAGCAGATGGTTTTCTTCTAAGTGATTGAAGAAACGGAGCTTAATTTGACCTCAGTTGGCATTAAAATGCAACGTAAGAAGAAGTCTCACTGCATCAGCAGACGGTTTTCTTCCAAGCCCTACAGCAACAACAAAAGCTTCTCAACCACCTAACGTATCTTTGTGATGATACCATTTTTAAACAATTTTGAATAATTTGATTAAATTGTTTTGAAAATGGAAAATATTGTTTTGAAAATAAATTGGACTTAATTTTGAAAATTACCGGACTTCATTTTAAGTCAAATCGAACTTCATGATTGAGGGGAGAGTGATTTCAAATTAAATATTTTTCAAACGATATTTCTTCATAAAAAGTCCGGATTGTACAATAATAAGTGGTGATCTAAAGATTGAATGTTATGTCATGGTATGATTTTTCTTTTGAATCAAGGTCTTTCAATATGAAATTTTTTCTGTTCTTGTTTGATTGTGAAATTGTTTTATTTTACTTAAAGATCTCTTAAAACAATCATACCTGACACTAACAATCTTTAATGTCTTAAATTGGTCCTTATCTGTCATTTTTCAAAATTAAATTTTGCCACGTCTTTCCCCAAAATCTTTTAAATGATTTAAATCAATTGGGATCACAAATCTCAAAAGGTTTGAAATTTTTGATCGGGGAGAGATCGTGATTTAAATCTCAAATATGTTTTAATGGAATTGGTTTTAGTCCTTTAAAGGCACTCCTGCCTCCATGTGCCAAACGATTTCAATACATGATGCACATGTTGAGGAGGAGCATTTATCCAAAAACAAGATGAGTATTTAAACAAGGCACATTTTCTCCCATGTTTTCTAAACCTTATTAAATCACTTGGGATCCAAAATCTCAAAGGGTTTGATATTTTTGATTGGGGGAGAATTTGTGATTTAATAATGAAATTTGATAAAAGGTGATCGTTTTGATTCAATTGTGCAGGCTGCTCTCTCATATGTGCTAAACGCTTTCGAATCTCGAAGCATATATTGAGGGGGAGCATTTTAAAAGAAAATAAACTATCGAGGTACAAAAGCTTTTATGTTTTAACATAAAGTACCTTGATTGAGTTTTAAATGGTTTCTTAATGGATTTTGTGATCGTGGATGTGCTTCAAAGAACTCTTTCCTCTATGTGATAAAATGATTTCAAATATCCTATGCACATATTGAGAGGGAGAATTTACCAAGAAAATCAAATGGCTTTTTCTATGAAAATTGTGATCAAGAAAATATTTCAAAGAACTCTTGCCTCCATGTGCTAAAAAATTTCAAATCATATGCACATGTTGAGGGGGAGCATTTCTAAATGATCAAAACTATTAAGGTACAAAATGCTTTGATCTTGTATCACAAGTACCTTGATTGTTTTTCCAAATGATTTTTCAATTGGTTATGAGAAGGAATGAACTGTACCAAAAGACCGACCATTTTACTTTATGCATGGAGTTATAAGGATGGTGAGGTTAGGTATTAGTTCCCACGATCCGCCAGAACCGGAAGGATCTACCCAGGGACAATCCACTAAATAGTGTAGAGTCCTTAGGTATATTGAAAAAGGAGAAAAATGAGAAATGGGAAGAGTGCGGACTGAGACAGAGCTAGTACTGGAATAAACCCAACAAGGTTCTAGTTATGAAGTCTCGGTAAGCACTGAAGGGGTTGAAGAATGAAAAATAAATGAATGAGAAAAGGGTGAAAAGAAATAGCCCTCCAATAATTCAACCTTAGGGCAGAAACTGGGTTCAATACATATGCTACTGGTTGTTACCAAGGTAACACTGGTATTGAAGACAAGACGTCATGGACCCAGTGACGCACTGCACTAAACTTCCCAAGCTACTCAAGTTCCTCTTAAAAGGGCTTGTTTCATTCTCACGGGGAACCGACATTATCTATCGACTTTCTCTTAGAGATTGTTGATATTGAAGAAGGAGATCCTCTCCCTAGTCTCCGACATAGGAACCAAATGTGCACTATTGAGTCTAGAGCCAAGAGATCATCCACAATATCTCATTAGGACACAAAATTAATGAAGACTTGCTGTTTCACACAATGTGGAAAGTAAGAATATATTAAGAGTCCTACGCATTATCCTTGTGGTATTACCAGAACATCCGAGTGATATGTAAAATATTCACGATGAAGATGGAAATCCTTCTAGAGCCAACATCAAACAAGCTCTTGGTGGGTGACATGTGAGATCTTTCTAAAGATCAAGCTTGTGACAACTGGATAGAAACGATGGGGCGATTCATTCTTGAATCAACCTTGGTCCAGAAATGGAATTGACGAATACTTTTGGAAAAACCGTTTGGCAAACCTTCTTTTCTCTAGCACGCGTCGAAAATGTTTTCAAATTCAAAAAGTATCTCTGATTGAAAAAATACTTTTGGAAAAACCGTTCGATGTGCAAATCCCTTCTTTTCTCTAGCACATCGAATGTGTACTCTATTTCAAAATACAAAAAGTATTTTTGATTGAAAATTGATTGTTCTCATAAAACCTTCGTCGTATTGCAAAACTCTTTCTTCAAGCAATATGCGATTGTTTTCAAATCAATTTTTCATCAATCAGTGAATCTCAATTTGCTGGTTCACTCACTCGTGTTGTCTTCTTTGAGACGTTCGGTTTGAGAACGGCTAGAACAGCTTTGCGAAACTCTGTCAAGGAGATTCTTCGAATTATACCTACGATAGGCGTACTTGTCTTACGATCAATGAGGAACCGTGGGCGTGTACCTCAATTCAACGAAAGTGATCAAAGACACTTTCGTGTGTTTTATTGCTAACTATAGTTTACAGGTACATTTGGACAGGTTTCGGTGATCGAATTGAGGAGTCAATCCAAAGCCGTATGCTCACAAAGCATCGCACTTAATTGAAGAAATCATGACTGGTGCATATCTACATAACCTGTTTCTGATATTTTTATACTATGTGCTTCTGCTCTTTGCTTCAAATATCATGAACCACGATAAAGCTTCGCTACTCTGATGGAAAGATGTCATGATCCTGAAAGTGCGAGCATGTTTGTCCGAAAGTCACAACTTCACATGCTAGCAACACAATAAAGGGTGATCCGAGATTTCTGTGGTGATGATCTCAATTAAAGCTCGAAGATCATCAAAGATGTGGATCGATAAAAGCCTCCACTTAAAGTACAAAGTTATCGGACTTTAAAGAATCACTGCTAAAGCACAAAGATGCAGATGTTGAAGAATTTAGGTCAAATATCAAAAAAGTATACTTGCCACCCTTTCCTCTTGGTGTGAACAAAATTTTTTGCTTCTGCGGGTAATATACTTTCAAATTCATCCTCTTTAGGGTATTTTCATGAACAGTTGGACAATATTGCCCCTATTACCCGAGAGAAATGGAAATATGATACTTTTAAATAAATAATGTACTAGCCGTACGGAAACGTGTTTTGGCTAAAAAAGGTAAGAATTAACAAGGGTAATGTATTTGTGATAGGGAAACGAATGTATTTTGGCGAATTTGATCGTGACGATCAAACTCAATAGGTTTATGGGTTAAGATGCCGGAATTGACTGCTTTGATACCAGTTGATACACTCTTACAGGAATCAACGAGATTCAAATAAGAATTGAGCTCAAGAATTAGTTAATGGGATTTGTTATGGCTTAGTGACTTGTAGAAGTTTATTACAAGAGAGAATTACAAAATCAAAATCGCTTACAAATGTGAAATGAATTGTGTTATATACAAATGAAATGATGAAATGGCATAACGGCTTTCCCGCCTAAATGGTAAGGGTTAAAAACTGCTATTTGAACCCCACCGTGCCATGCTGAGCGTAGATATATTTAAACTCATGTCCTTTGCAAATGGAAGTGGCTGGTGGAACTAAATTATCTTAATAAGTAAATAGTGTAAACTTAAAACAAAACATTTTATCATAGATTTAACACAATTATAAATCATTAAATAATTTATCTTAATACATATCCAAAATTTAACATTATAAAAAACTAGGGCAAATGATAAAAAAAAGTATCATACTTTCCATTTCCTCTTCCGGGTAATAGGGGCAAAATTGTCCAACTGTTCATGAAAATACCCTAAAGAGGATGAATATGAAAGTATATTACCCCTTGTAGAAAGCAAAAATTTTGTTCGCTACCCTGAAGAGGAAAGGGTGGCAAGTATAATACTTTTTTTTTATATTTGCCCAAGAATTTATGTCTACGATCTCAAGACTGAAGATTAAATAGAATGCTAGGATTCGAAATATAAAACATGGGGTGACCTCCCTTAGGGGGAGATTGTTAGGAATTATAAAATTCCTTAGTGAAGTATCGGTCACCCCAAATATAATCTAGCATAAGTTAGCTCATAGACATTACGTTATTTACTAGTTATTTAGTTAGTTATTTAGTTTAGTGCAACACCGTGGTGGAAGGACGGGTCTTTACCCACTGTATGCCTGATCCACAGTCCGAAGGAGGACGTTTATTGTGTAAATATAAATACCCTCTACCTCCCAAGGTAGAGGTTTGGACCTTTTAATCTAACCTTCTTTCTTTTGTTACTTTCTCTCTCTGAAAGGCTCAGCACTACTTTTCTCTCTCTAAACTCTCTTGCATAAATTCGATCCATATATTGAATGTATTATGTCTTTGTGAAATCCAATATCTTACAACTTGGATCCATCATCCCGTCGTCGCCCAGCTAAACCATCGAATGATGGATCATTCTTTCTTGATATAAGCATTAAGAGTTTGGGCGGTGTTATTTTTGACCCTTATGTGCTTGAGCTCGACATTTTCTTCTCCACCCAACCCACCCAGTCTCATTCCTTCCAGAATGAGGACAATTTGACCCGGTATCTCTACCATTTTCTTCCCCAAGGACAAATGAATTCGGGAGAAGAGTCAGGCTAGCGACTTGGTGATCAAAAACATAGCGCTTCGTCGGAGGCACCCCATGCTTATCTCTATCTTCTTTCTATTTTCTAATAAGTGACATGAAGGGGTTAGCCTCTTCGATTTCTCGTGTTTGGTTGTTTGTGATGTTTTGTCTAGGATTTTGCAGATATGAAGACTCTCGTGCTCGAAGTTTGTCTTTTCTCCACTCGAGTTTGATGATCGATGCTGATGGAAATCCGATATCCTAATCTTATCGACTAACGTTTATCTTTGAGCATACTTAATAAATGGCTTTTAGATTTTCGTTGATACCCTTATCTTTAAACATTGAGGACAATGTTTCGTTTTAGTCTGGGGTGGGTAATCTTCAATTTGATTTGACCGCACTTGCTTATTCTTTGTCGTGTACTCTCGCAACCCCGTTTTTTCTTAGAAAACGAAACAATTTGTGCAAAAATGAGAAAATTTAAAAATTTTTGTAAGCTTTTGCTAGTTTTATGATTGAAAAGTCTTTACGAGTTTCTTAGAAGTTACTTTAAATATGCGTTTTTCTTGAAAAAGTCTTTGCTAATTGCTTAGACAAGAGGCTGTAAAATGCGATTCTAGCTCACAAGGCCAAGAATTTGCAAGCTTCCCTAAGTGATTTTAAATATGCGAAGCTTTGAAAGATTTGCTAGTTTCTAATAAGTGACTTTAAAAATGCGAGACTTGAGATTATTTGACGAAGCATTTGCTAAGTTAATATATGTTTTTGACACCTTGTTGACTTTCCGCTGGTGAGAGTAGGAATAGAATTCTGACTTGACTGGGCATGTTGAGCCCTAGCTTGTTCCCTTAACCATAGATAATTTAATTATCGGCTACGCATCCACGGATCTCATTATTTGGGATTTTAAATTTGCGGAGATCGAGGAATGATAGAGTTACTTATGAGTTTAGATGCTAAGCGTGGAGTAGATGGTTCTCTTTAGAGCCTATCGAAGGTACTTGTGGCTTTTTGCTCCCACAAAATTGTCTCACCCCATATCTGTGAATAAATAATTAAAGATGTTAGGTTTTTGGCGATAGTTAGTTCTTTATCTTCTTTAGAGAATCCTTGCTTATTAGAGTTGGGTACATATCAAGGTGCTGTCATTTGTTCGGTGTAATAGACAACTGATTCTTGATAGTTTCTTGCAATTGTTTCTATTGTTATAAAAGCCGTGGGATTCAAAGTTTGGCAAAAATTAACATGAAATAAAGCCCAAATATATTAAAGTGAAAATCCAAAGCCATAAAATTTTTCTATGTCTGACGGTACCCCGTTGGCATGGACTTCAAAAAGGTGGAGGAAAATTCCAAAGTCATAATAAGACTTCTGATAAAACGGTAATCCCGTTGAATTAGTGGTTGAAAAGACCGAGGGCCTAAATTGCAAAACAGCAAATGTGCTGAAATAGTGTTAAGCCAAACTTTGAATCCGGGAGATATCTAAATAAAAGCTTTTGTCTCTGGACTCGTAGATGAGTTGTTCCGATCGTAATAAAAAGGATATCTCCCTAAATCGTGTTAAATTAGGACCTTGATGTGGACCTCATTCTTGTATGCAACGGTTCTTGAGAGAAGATGGAAAACTAATTAGCGTCTTAGCTTCATATCTTTATCGGAATAAACATTATCGAAACGAGAAACTTGAAGAAATTCATTTCTCACCAAAAATAAAAAAAAAAGAGGAAAATAGGAAAATGGGAGAAAAAGGTAATTACACAAGTAACTTCCATGGGTAGTGTTAGCATCTAAAATCATATTTAACAATGATTTCGATTTTACGCTTAGTTTGGGGACTTGTGAAAAATCAGGGACGATGTATTCTATCCGTATGGTCACTTCGCGTTGAGTTGTGTTTCCTACTCTGTGATCCAAAAATGTCTTTTGAAAAATGTTGGAGTTATTGATCGACATGAAAGTTCAACAAACCGTCACTCATATTTGGAATGTACTTAATCATAATATCTATATGAGAAATAAAAGGTAAATGGGACGTTTTTAGAATTAAGGATTTCTAAATCTCTTTTGAGGAATCTTTGCTACTTTTCATAGGTTTAGTAGAAAGAGGTTGGAATCCTTGGTTTTAGAAGCGTGAGTTAATTACATTGCGTGAGGACCCGACAATCTTCTAGTCTAGGGTATTTTGGTATATGCAAAAACACATACCATTTCTTTACCAAATCAGGCCCAAAATAACCAAGAAAGAACTGTTTATTCCTAATATTTTTTGGTTTCTTGAGTTTATGCATGTGCAGGTACGGATACGACAAAACACACAAAAGAAAGACAAATCAGACAAAAACCCGAGCACGAGAAGGAAAAGAGTGCAAAAGCTGAGCCGGGAATTCAGAAGTGAGTGATTGTGAAGATTTTGATGTTAAAAGAATGATTTTTGAAAGATTGAATCAACTTTGAAGAAATGATGATTTAGTCCTTCAAGTTTCAAAGATTATCTAAATCTACCCTTGAGATATTGAAAGTGGCAAAATTAGTCCCTCATCTTTTCCACAATTTCAAAATATATCCTTATTTCCCATTTATCCAAAAGACCAAATACACCTTACCTTTTCATAATTTACACATTTGGACCTTGGATTTACAACTTGTACATGAATTATCCTTGGATAAATTCGGATCACAAACCAAGCCCAAATCCAATATCCACGGCCCAAATAAACCAACCCACCCGTCCAATAATTAAACCTGTTCAACCTTTACCCCATTCCATATTACTCAGTCAAACAAGTCAAAAAAACCAGTCAAACGGTAATATTTAATTACCTAAAATAATTACTCACCACATCTTTCCCACAAATCCATTTTTACCAGAAATCCCATGAACCCTAAAATACCCTTTGCCCAATTAGCTTGATTCACCTCAATTAAAGGGCAAGATAGTACTTTTCTGACATGCTTTGACACACGGAATGCCAAGCTGGCAATCCGTGTGCCTTGCTGCTCTCTGATTGGTTATTGGGACGTGGCTAGATTGATCTAAAAGTGGAAATGGATTGGATGAAATTGGGATTTGATCTGATGGACGAAATGAGCTCAAAAGAAACACGCTTCTTTCTTCTGGATTCTTCTCAAGCACATTGGCTCTCCTATATAAAGCCCCTAGAAACCCTTTGTTGTAATCATCTAGTTTTCAATAGCACTATTTAGTTGTAATTTACTTTTTCAAATGTTTACTTTAGTTTCTGATTCAATTTAAGTTGTTATAATCATTTGTAATCCATTTTCTAGTATTAATAAAATCTCTTTGAATTTTAGTTTTTCTCATTATTATTTAGTGTTTATTGAAATTAATTTTATCTGTTAACTAGCTTTGTTATAAATTAGTTTTAGCTTATTGCATTTACATTTTAGCTTATAACTCTTCTAAACCAAAAATATAAAAAAATCAGAAAATATTTGAAAAATAAAAAAATTACTTCAAATCTACTTTAAAAGCTTCAATAAGCTTTAGCTACTGTTAGTATAAGCTCATTTAATCTTAATATAGCTTATTGTGTGTTACGAATTGGAAATTCCATGTTAAAGTGTCCACACCCCAATTAAGGTCTAGCATATGTTAGCTCGTAGACGTGTCGGTATTTACGTTATATAGTAGTTAATTAGTTAGTTTGTAGAGTAGCTTAGTCTAGTATAACTCCGTGGAGGAAGGACGGCTCTTTAACCACTGTATGCCTGATCCACAGGCCGATAGGAGGTCGTGTATTGTGTAACTATAAATACCCCTTCCATCCATGGAAGGGGTGGTGCTTCTCATTCAATCTAACATTTCCTTTGTGTAAACCAAGTCTCTAGCAAGAACACCCTCTCTATCTACTTTCTCTCTGTAATGGCAAACATGTATTTTGATCATCCAAGACCACCCGAATCATCAACACAATAAATATATCGATCCTACAAATGGTACCAGAGCCAGGTTATTGTGTTGTGTTGATTTATTGTTGTTTTTGGATCATGTAGTAAACTGTTTTGATATCTTTTTTGGTCGGAAAATATTTTTTCATATCGTTGTATTAAACAGTTTTTACATGTTTTCTGTCTTGTATCCTATCATTGGTCTCAAAAAGTCATGGTTTTTTTCACTTTTGAAACTGTATATGCTTTTGTGTCCATTTTTTGGTCTAATCAATATGACTTTTTTGTTATGTTTCCAAACTGTTAGGAATTAGAAATTCCAGGTATTAAAGTGTCGGTCACCTCAAGTATATGTAATCGTTAGAAAGCTCGTAGTCGTAGTTCTTTTGTGTTAAGTAGTAGTTAGTTTAGTAACACCGTGGAGGACGGACGGGTCTTTACCCACTGTATGCCTGATCCACAGCCCGTTGTGTGGCGATTTATGTATGACTATAAATACTCTCTACCTCCCAAGGTAGAGAGTTGGAGCTCATAATAATATCTTTCACTTTCTCTTACTAAGTTCCCTAAACCTCTAACTTTCTCTCTCTAGAATTCCACTTATACGCCCACTTGTGTTAATGGTTTGATGTGTTTGTGAAAACTTATATCTAACAATTGGTATCAAGAGCCATGGTTAGATCATATCTTGCACATCTTTGGATTTCTAGTGGTTTTTAGGTGGTTTTTGAGTTAGAAAACGTTTAGTGGTTTGTGCATCATTTGGTTGATTTCTAGTGTTAAAGTTTGGATTTTGATAGTACTTTTTTGTTTAGAATCATCACAAGGGTTTAGGTTTTGATTTGGTAAGCTTGAATCATCGTGGTTGGGTTGTTTTTGGATTGAAAAGTGGTGTTTTTGAGATTTTCTTGCTAGCGACTTGAGCCACGGATTGTTTTTCTTCGTAGCGACTTGCTTCACAATTTTGTAGCGAGTTACAGTTTTGGAGCTAGCGACTTAGACCTAGCGATTAACAATACAAGTAGTGGACTCTCCACTACGGGTAGCGACTTGGTGGTAGCGACTTGGTCTGCAGCGAGTTGCTCTTTAGCGACTTGAAGTTTTAGCGACTTGAGTAGCGAATTGCTGCCAAAATTGTTAGCGATTTGGTGTTAGCGAGTTGGTACCTAGCGAGTTGCTATTTAGCAACTTGACAAATTAGCGACTTAGTTCTTAGCGACTTTCTGTCAAAATTTTGCTAGCGACTTGGAGCTTAGCGAGTTGTAGCGACTTGGGTCCTAGCGACTTGGTCTTAGCAACTTGGTTCAAGAATTCTTAGCGACTTGTTGACTTTTCCCGACAAAACTTCAAACGGCTATAACTTTTGATCCGTAACTCTGTTTTCAGCGTTCTACCCATCAAAACGACCGTGAGAACGAGGAGAATGTCACGTCGAATAAACTAAGTTTATTCGGGTCAACCTTCGAGGGCTAAATCCGCTCTGAACAGAAGTTATTGAGGTTTTATGTTTTAGACCTAAATTTCTCGGGAAAATCGTGCATAAACCAATCCAAATCTCAACCAAACAACATCTCTGCTTATCCCACAAACAATCATAAGTCCTAACACACAATTGTCTATCATTGTGTCGATCCATCAATCATCTTAACACATTCCATTGGTCATTGCTTAACGGTTTGGTCTTGATTTTAGTAAAATTCCGCGAAAGATTCTATTTTTCGGTTTAAATCATAGACTTGTAAAATCCCGTGCATTCTACCACATCATGTCTTACTCTTGACCCAGTGATTTCAGAAGTGCTTAAATTGTATGATGCTGTGGACAACAATGATAAAGTATGCTACCCCGAACGGTTAAAGATGTTTGAATTGAACAATGAGGATGTGAGATCTTCATGTTCTGAGTACAATGAGAATGCCACGCAAATGGAATGCAGCATTGAGCCATATCAGCTACTTCATCTGCACCTCATACAACTGTTATCCATAGCTGGGGATCGAACATGTAGTGCTCTTTTCCGCCAGGACTTACCTACATTGACAAGAAGCTTGTTGTTGAACTTAGAACACTTAAAGCTGCAACTTACCAATAAAGAGGTTCAAAAGGATGGTTCCAGTGCAGCTCTTCAAGTAATCTACAAACAATTTCAGCCATTCATCAGTGGGGAATATTCAACTGATTACGATCAACACTTGACTGGAATTTCCTTCAAAAAACATACTGGAATGGAAATTCAAGAATTCATTGAGACATTTATCCAACTCATGGATAATGTGAAAAAGTACATTGAAGAATCTGCTCAAAAGAATGAAGACGTGAATGAGTGTTAGGTGCAGTTGAAAGATTGTTGTGATAAGTTGGGTAATGTATATGTTGAAGAATCGGGTGTTGCTGAATGCAGAATGTCAGTGACAACAAAAATGATGAGTCGGATAATGGAAAAATGGAATCTTCGTGCTCAAATTCACAAGAGAGAGAGGTGCAACAGACACAACCTGTGCAAGTTAATGCAAAGGAACGCTCCATGGAAGCTTTGGATGTACCCAAGATAGAGATGCACCCGTCACAGCCTGTGCATGTCAATCCTCAGGTAAGTTGCATGGATGTTTCTGCTGTACCTAGTTGTGCATCTTCTACTCAAAATGATGATTGTGAACTGCATGAGTACGCTGCATTTGTGCCTGATGATTCCCTTACGAGCTTAACATATATAAGGATCAGGTTGCTATTTATGAACAGCGTGCTAAGTTTGAGTTGACCACCCGTGAGCAGGAAATGGATGTCCAAATACGTACAACTATTAGAAAAAGTAGGTTTAGAGAAGAAGTATTAAAACAAGAGTTAAACTCCTTACAAGAAAAGCTTTCTAAAACTGCTAAGCAAAACACGAACTTCAAGAAAATGTTAAAATGCTTAAGCAAGAATTCAAGGCTAAGGAATCAAAACTTTTGAATGATTTTTCCAATCTAAAACTTTGAAAAACAAGCTTGAAAATAAGTTGTACGTACAAGGGAATACCATTCAGATTGCTCACATGATCACTAAGCATAGAGTCTTAAGCGATAAGCATAGCATTCCCCTTGTTGAGGAACCTAATCCAGAGGTAATTAAAAGGCTAGAAATGCTCATAAGGTACTGTATGATGGTAATGAGATCCTTAAGCCTAGACAGAAACCTAGTTGCGCTGAGTGCATTGAGGAAGATAAGAAATCTGATGAAGTCACTAGGAGAAAATGAATAAGAAGCTAGAAGATCCTGAGTGTAAAAGAACAAGATAACGATAAAACCCCATGATTACACTAAGGAAAATTGGATATCCTTAAACATGTTTAAGCCTCAGACTCTATTGACCCCCGAACAAGTGTTCGGAAAAAGGATATGGACTTGCAAAAAGCTGAAAATCTTGTTGAAAAGAATCCCCCTTGTAGGAAATTCCTAAAGCGACTGTGTATCCTCCAAATACACCAATGCATTTAGTTCCTAGAACTATTGCCACTAAGAGCAAGACCTTAATCAGTCAATATGTTATTCTTCAACTATTTGCCGATTTTGAGAAAACTTGTAAGAAAAGGATCACACCCACTGGGATAACTGAAGGGAAAGGGGTTTTGAGCAAATGAAAGAATGTTATTTAACTGAGGTCATGCCTTTCTTTAAACAACTAAAAGATCATTTTGAGAGTCTTAAAATGGGGGTAAAATCAGATATTAAAGAAATGGAAAAGGAATTTGATGCAATGATAGTTGAGGTTAGTGACTATGAGCGAGAATTAAAATATAATGAGATTGAGAGGAAGAACTTGCATACCTTGAATGAGAATCTTATTTCTGAATGTATTACTAAAGATGTGTTTTACATCGCTACAAATTGTTCCATTAATGCTTCTCAATTTCATGAATTATCTGTTGCTCTGAAAGTCTCCCATGATCGTGTCATTGAGCTTGAAAAAACTAATTCCAAACTATCTGAGAAAATTGAACTGGATGATCACGACAATTTGGTTAAACATTTGTCTAAACTAGAGGCTGAGCATTTTAATTTACAACTAAAATATCAACATCTTAAAGAAAATGTCAAAACTTCAAATATCAAGACATCCTCAAATGCTCCAGAGTTTGATGCAGTTTTTCAAATTAACAAACGTGATGAACAGATTCAAGCTCAGTGCAACACGATCAGAAAGTTGAAAGCCCAAATCTCTCAATTAAAGGGTCAAACGAACAATATGACAGGCTCCCAAATCCCTCCTCCTTTAGATTCTCAGAATTCTCAAACTTTTCATCTTCAAAACTTAGTTGATGCCTTACAAAAGGAAAACGAGAGTTTTCTAGAAGAAAATGAAAAAGTTAAAAGACATTTTAAAGAGTTATATGATTCAATAAAAGTCACCCGTGACCAAAATAACGAAAAAATAACGTCTTTACAAAAGGAAATTGAGAATCTGAGAAGTCAGGGAAATGGGAAACTACCACTTGTTTTCAATATGAATGTTGTCTCAAAGTCACCCTTAGATTGCAAATACACTGTGACAGTTAAATATATTCCTCCTCATCTTAGGAATAATGAACATGCTTTTCATGACTACTGTGCTCACCTTAAGGATAGTCTAGAATGTCTCCGTGAGATTGTCGAAGAGGATTTCATTAACAAACCTCTTGATAGTGAAATTAGGTTTGCTTGCCTCCAGGCCAAACGATCTCAAGAGTTGCTAGATTGTGTAATTGCAACATGTCCCAAATCCTTAGGTGAAAAAGGCAAAGCTGTGAAGCCTTGTTCTATGCCTAGTGCCAAACAAGAAATCCGTTCTATACCTAAAGCCAAGCATGTGACCCTTGATATGCCTTGTTCCATATCTAAATTCAAGCAAGCAACCTGTGATGTGCCTCCTAGAATTTCAAATCCCAGCACTTCTAGACCAGGAATGCAGACAGTAGTGAAGCCATGTAATGTTCCCATCGTTACTTCTACAGATGTTAAGATTGACACTAAAGTTAGCGGGTCAAAACCTAGAAGCTATGCAAAGAAGGATAGGATTACGCAAACTAAAAGTGATCATGATAAGGAAGTGAAAGAACACCATAGGGACAAGAAGTTTGATTTGAACAAAAAGAATCGTGTTAGTTCTAGTATTAGATCTAAGCTTACTAAAATTAATTCGAGGCCTTATGCTGTCTGCAAAACATGCAAAAAATGTTTAATTTCTGGTAATCATGATAAATGTGATGTGTTATTTATGAGGTCTAAGATTTATAACCCAGTTAAGAAAGTTTGGAGAGCAAAACAGATTAAGCAATCCTGGAAACCTACAGGGAAGGTTTTTACCAATGTAGGATTTTAGTGGAAGCCAACAGGTCGAATATTCACGAATGGCAAACCTTGCCCCTTAACTAGACCCACTATGCCTAGAGTAGTGCCTGTTAAGGTTTGGAAGCCAACTGGTAGAATAATCCCATTAAGCACAAAAGGTCATTTGACTAAGTCTGATGCTTCTACTAGTGCAGCTCCTAGTGATAATGCCATTGCATCTAGGGTTTCTGCTGATTCAAAGATTGTTTGTGCTAACCAAAAGGAACCCATCAGCACGTGGGGATCCAATGTTTCCAATTCTCTGTCTTCGTCTTTTGTCCAAAGCAGGTCGTACAAATCGTCCCTTGGTATTTGGATTCGGGCGGCTCTAAACATATGGCTGGGCTCTTAACAATGACGTCTGTTCACATCAGTTCAGGCCTCGTACTCAAAGAAAAGAAATGTGTGCGTTTTCGCGTATCTTGGAAGAAGAGAAATCTTCGATGACGTTTGTTCACATCATTCGGGCCTCGTACTTCATCATTATGGTGTCTGCAGATAACACTTCAGGCCCTGTTCTTCAAAGAAAAGAAAAGTGTACGCTCTTCATGCGCTTTATCTTCAGCTTAAGAGAAATTCTCTCATGAATGGCCATACTCATCTACATTCTTCATCAACAAGCTTCATGTTTTTCCACGCTCATTCAGTCATCAAGTGGATCTACGTTCATTGGTGTATTCTCTTATTCACTTGTTAAATCAAAAATGGCAACTTCGGATGCAATTTTTGAGGGGGAGAAGAGTGAATATACTACATGAGGATGGATGTTTGAATAATGGTTATACGACTTAATTTTTGATGATGATGAGTGTATATTCGTTTTGATGAAGAGTGAATATACTAAGGATAACTGGGATTTTAAATTCATTGTTTTGATTTTTGATGACTCTCCTCCAACGCCTAATGCCTCACTTTCTAAGGATAATTGGGAATCAATGTTTGGGATTCATTGTTTTTCAAAGATATGTTTGATGAGTACTTTAAACCTCCGACGAATGTTGATCATCCAGTTTCTGAAGCTCATGCTCTGGTTTCTATTGACTCAACTGGTTCACCATCTAAGAAGTACTTCTTGGAATTCTCAAGAAACCTTATCTCCAGTTATTTCACAAGGCGTTTATAATGACTATCATGATATTGTAAGTTGCACTATTGAATAATGATCCGCTCTTTGGTATTCCTGTGCCAAATCTTCACGGATTGTTGTTCGTGGATAATGATCCGCTCTTTGGTATTCCTTTGCCAAATCTTTACGGATTATTGTTCCTCTCATTGTGCACGCTATAAATCAACCACATGAACATTAAGGAAAATGACTACCTTATTCGCTCGAAGACATTTGTGGTGAATCTTCCAGATCAGTCTCTACATGTATACCTTTAGGAAGAATGCATTAATGTCAAGAAATCATTTGTTCCGGTTCAAATTGTCTACTTATGGGTTGATAAAGATAGTCAGAGAGAGTTTCTATCGCAGTGGTCCTATGGCTCCTGGACAATCCAATTCTGGACCCGCACTTCAAAACAGTCCCATTGGTTCATCCCTTGTACCATATCCCTCTCCAACAGCTCCATATGTACCTCCATTAGAAGATGATTTAAGAA
This sequence comes from Chrysanthemum makinoi, assembly GCA_910596185.1. Lineage (NCBI taxonomy): Eukaryota > Viridiplantae > Streptophyta > Magnoliopsida > Asterales > Asteraceae > Chrysanthemum > Chrysanthemum makinoi. The sequence goes on along the minus strand of OU343217.1, from coordinate 154,655,796 downwards.
ATTGTTGATCCAATGTTTGATGAACACTATGTAACAAATGCTGATGAAATGTCAAATCCATCAACAGAGGGTGCTCCTATCCCTATGAATGAAGTCAACCCTTCAGTCTCAATATCATTAAGTCAAGAAGCCGCTGCGATCACTCTGTCTCATCATCAAATCATCAATCTTCGAATGTACATCATGGAACTGTTTCTGGCATCAATGATGAAGTTAATCCCTTTGCTACTCCTGAAGATGCTCCGTTTGAAAATATATTTGCTCCTGAATCATCTTCAGAACCATCTTCATCAGGAGATATCGACTCGGCTACTTCAGTTCCTCAACAACAACCACATGAACACCTTAGGAAATGGACTCATGTTCATCCATTGGACAACATCATTGGAAACCCCTCTCGTCCAGTATCAACACGAAAACAACTTGCAACCGATGCCTTATGGTGTTTCTTCAACTCCGTACTATCTAAGATCGAACCAAAAGATGTTAAAACCGCCATGAATGAAGATAGCTGGTTCAATGCCATGCAAGATGAAATTCATGAGTTTGATCGACTTGATGTATGGGAGTTAGTACCTGCTCCAGACTGTGCTATGATTATAGCTCTTAAATGGATCTTCAAAGTGAAACTTGATGAGCATGGTGATGTGTTGAAGAACAAGGCTCGATTAGTTGCTAAAGGATACCATCAAGAGGAGGGTATTGATTTTGAAGAATCTTTTGCTCCTGTTGCTCGAATCGAGGCAATCGAATCTTTCGGCTAATGCTGCTAGTAAGAACATGGTAGTCTATCAGATGGATGTGAAAACGGCATTTCGAACGGAGATCTTAAAGAAGTCGTCTACGTCAGCCAACCTGAAGGATTTGTGAATCAAGAGCATCCTACTCACGTTTATCGTCTAAAGAAGGCTCTTTACGGTTTAAAGCAAGCTCCAAGGGCATGGTATGATACACTGTCAAATTTTCTTCTATCAACCGATTCAAGCAAAGGAGCAGTTGATCCTACATTGTTCACCAGGAAGTCAGGCAAACATTTAACTCATGTTCAAATTTATGTTGATGATATTATTTTTGCTTCGACAGACCCAATGGAATGTGATCGTTTTTCAAATGAAATGAGGTCAAAGTTTCAAATGTCAATGATGGGACAAATGTCATTTTTCTTGGGATTACAAATTTCTCAAAGTTCCGGAGGCATTTTCATAAATCAATCTAAATATGCAACAGAGATTTTAAAGAAATTTGGATTTGATTCAAGTGAACCTGTTGACACCCCCATGATTGATCGAACCAAACTAGATGAGGACCACTCAGGGATCATAATTGACCAAACGAAATATCGTAGTATGATTGGGTCACGATGTACCTCACTGCTAGTAGACCGGACATCTTGTTATTCGCTGTTTGCATGTGTGCTAGATACCAGGCTAAGCCTACTAAAAAGCACCTTGAAGCAGTTAAACGGGTCTTTCGGTATCTCCAAGGAACCATCAATATGGGTCTTTGGTACCCGAAGGACACCGGTATGTCACTAACGGCCTATGCAGATGCTGATCATGCAGGTTGTCAAGATACTCGTCGAAGTACATCTGGAGGTGCTCGTTTTTGGGTGATAAGCTTGTGAGCTGGTCTTCAAAGAAGCAAATGAGAACTTCTATTTCCTCTACAGAGGCTGAATACATAGCCATGTCATTGTGCTCAAATCTTATGGATGAGATCTCAATTATCGACTATGGCTTGTATTCAACAAAATCCCTCATCTGTGATAATAAAAGTGCTATTGCTCTCTCATGCAACAACGTTCAACACTCAAGAGCAAAGCATATCGACATTCGACATCATTTCATCAGGGAACAAGTAGAAAAAGGTGTGGTGGAACTCTATTTTGTGAGGTCTGAATATCAGTTAGCCGACATCTTCACCAAAGCTCTTCCAAGAGAACGTTTTGAGTTTATTCTTCCACGACTTGGCTTGAAAAGCCTTCAACCAGAAACACTCAAACGTCTTCAGGAGGAAGACGAGGAGTAAAAGGTTTCCTTCATCTATCTCTTGTAAATACTTATTCGAAAAACAAAATACAAAATTATAAAACTCTCAAAAATCAAATAGAAAATTATAAAAATTTCAAAATCTATAAAAATCTGAAAAATTATAAAAATATATATATATATATATATATATATATATATATATATATATATATATATATATATATATATATATATATATATATATATTGTCAATTGGTCATGTTTTTCTCGGTTCGATAATATCTACGGTCTTTGTGATGTCATTCAAAGAATGACACGGGACTTTAGATGTTGTTCGAATTCTTAGAAAAAAAAATCAAATCAAAAAATATTTTTGGGAGAAAGAGAAACAATGGTTTATTGTCATTTTCAGGCAATAACCCTGTTTTAAAAGAAAGAACAGAGCCATGTTTTATCATGATTTCAAATTCCATGCTCTAATTCTATAAACATTTATCTGCTGAAAACTAAATGCTTTGAAAATTAACTCGGTCTCTATTTTTGATAATCATCAGGACTTATTTGTCAAAATCTCTATCTCTCAATCAACAACCTATGTCATTGATTGAGGGGGAGAATGATTTCAATTAAATTAAAAAGTTATTTGGCATTCAATTGTTTTCAAAAGATAATCATGCATGTTTAACCAATGGAGTTTAAAATCTCAACATCAGATCCTTATCAGTTAAAACGCTTTCATAATCAAGTCACAATTCTCCTTAAAAGCTTTCAAAATCAATTTAAATCTACAGAGATCACAAATCTCAAATGTTTTGATAATTGTGATCGGGGGAGAAGTTGTGATTTAAATAGGATTTAAACTGATAATTCGATAAATGGTTTCTTAAGTGATTAGCATGTTTGCCTCCCCGTAAGTGACAAACGATTTCAAATTTTTCCATGCACACGTTGAGGGGAGCATCTATCTTAAACCTATGATTTGAAACGTGATCACTTATCTCAATGTGGAGGTTCCCTCTAGTATGTGCAAAACTCTTTTCAAATCTCGAGGCACATATTGAGGGGAGCAAAATCATGAAAACCTCATCCTTCCCCAAAATGCTTTATCTACTTGATTCGATTAGGGAAGTGATGTTGATATTTTTGAAAATGGTAATCAAAGAAGTTAATTCTTTCTCTTGCCTCCGTGTGGAAAACTATTTCAAATACTTGACTCACATGTTGAGGGGGAGTTCTTCTTCTAAAAATATCAAAAACAATTCAGCTACAAAATGCTTTGATAAAATATCATAAGTATCTGAATTGATTTTCAAATGGTTTTCAATTGGTTCCTATGGCAGATGAACAATACCAAAAAGACCGACCAACTTTCCATTATGTATGGTGATATAAGGACGATAAGGTTAGGTATGTGTTCCCATGATCCGCCAGAACCGGAGGGATCTACCCAGGGACTATCCACTAGTTAGTGTAGAGTTCTTAGGTATGATGATAAAAGGAGAAAAATGAGATATGGGAAGAGTGCGGACTGAGACTGAGCTAGTACTGGAATAAACCCAACAAGGTTCTAGCTATGAAGTCTCGGTAAGCACTGAAGGGGTTGAAGAATTAAAAAGAATTGAATGAGAAAAGGGTGAAAACAAATAGCCCTCCATTTATTCAACCTTAGGGCAGAAACCGGGTTCAATTCATATGCTACTGATGGTAACATCGGTATTGAAGACAAGACGTCATGGACCCAGTGACGCACTGCACTTCATCTTTCCAAACCACTCAAGTTCCTCTTAAAAGGACTTGTTTCATTCTCACGGGGAACCGACATTATCTATCGACTTTCTCTTAGAGATTGTTGATATTGAAGGAGGAGACCCTCTCCCTAGTCTCCGATATAGGATCCAAATATGCACAAATTGAGTCTAGAGCCACGAGATCATCAATAAATCTCATTAGGACACTTTCACTGAAGACTCTCGGTTTCACACAATGTGGAAAGAGAGATTATATCTTGAGTCCTACGCATTACCCTTGTGGTATTGCCAGAACATCTGAGTGATATGCAAACATACTCACAATGAAGATGGAAAGCCTTCTGGAGCCAACTTCTAACAAGCTCCTGGTAGGTGGCATGTGAGATCTATTATACAGATCAACCATGTGACAACTGAACAGAAACAATGGGGCGATTCATTCTCTTGAATCAATCCTGGTTCAGGTCATGGATTGACGGATACCTTTGAAAAACCGGTCTTTGTGCTTTAAAAACTCTTTTCGTTAAGCACGTCGACCGTGTACTAATTTTTCAAATCAAAAGGTGTTTTATGATTGATAATTGATTTTCATTAAAACCTTCGTTATATTGCAAAAACAATTTCTATTGAGCAATACACGATTGTTTTCAAATCTCTTTTCATCAATCAGTGGACGTAAATTCGCTGGTTCACTCACTCCGTGTTGTCTTCTTTGAGACGTTCGGTTTGAGAACAGCTAGAGCAGCTGCGAAACCCTGTCAAGGAAATTCCCGAATTATACTGATCACGAGGCGTACTTGTACTGATCAGCGGGGAACCGTGGGCCGTGTACCTTAATTCATCGAAAGTGATCAAAGACACTTTCGTGCGCTTTATTGCTAACTGTCTTATGCAGGGACACCCCGACGCGTTTGCTGATCAGAATGAAGCGGTCAATCCATAGCCGCATGCTCACCTAACACATTCATCTCAAAAGAAATCATGATTAGTGCATCAATGACTCTGATATTTCCACTCCATGCTTCGCTATCTGCTGCCAATATCATGAATCAACTAAAGCTTCCGCTACTCTGATGAGAAGATATCATGATCCCGAATGTGAGCATGTCGGTCCGAATGTCACAACATCACATAATACCAACACCACAAAGGATGTGTCAGAGATTCTTGATAGCTGATGATCTCAAAAGCTGGCTCGTATTTATTATCACGTGGATCAGTAAAAGACCTCCACCTGGAGTAACCAAACATGTAATGTGAAGAATCAATGACTACGAGCTTCGAAGCAAGGCACTACATCTTGAATGCAAGATCAATTTTTAATGTAATATCTGTTTGTATTCAATGTAATTTTAGTACATGATTGAGGTGACCTCCCTTAGGGGGAGATTGTTAGGAATTAGAAATTCCAGGTATTAAAGAGTCGGTCACCTCAAGTATATGTAATCGTTAGAAAGCTCGTAGTCGTAGTTCTTTAGTGTTAAGTAGTAGTTAGTTTAGTAACACCGTGGAGGACGGACGGGTCTTTACCCACTGTATGCCTGATCCACAGCCCGTTCTGTGGCGATTTATGTAAGACTATAAATACTCTCTACCTCCCAAGGTAGAGAGTTGGAGCTCATAATAATATCTTTCACTTTCTCTCACTAAGTTCCCTAAACCTCTAACTTTCTCTCTCTAGAATTCCACTTATACGCCCACTTGTGTTAATGGTTTGATGTGTTTGTGAAAACTTATATCTAACACAAACCATGATGCTATGTGGTCATAAGTCAATTTCTGTGTGGTTAAACTGTGGTCAAAACGGGCAAAAATGATGAGTTTTTAGTAACTTTTTCTGGGCTTTCATGAAGATGGTCGGTAAACATGGTCAGAAATAACGCCAGAAAAAGTCAAATTCTTGTTAGCGAGTTGTCTAAAACTGCTTCTTTATAGCGAGTTGTTAACAGATAATATTGTAGCGACTTGACCTAGCAACTTGTTATTTAACAAGTTAGTGATTTGTTATGCGAGCGACTTGACACAAAACTTTGCTAGCGACTTGTCACTTTTGGGTAGCGAATTGTCTCCAAAATTAAGTAGCGACTTGACATTTTTTAATGTCAAGCGAGTTGTTTAATTTTTTGAGAAGCGACTTGGGTTTTTGACAAAGTTAAGCGATTTGACTTAAAATTTAAAAGACAGAAATGAAGATGAAGAAGTTTTTGACTTGACCATTAGACCACCAACATGCCAATACCAAATGACTAGACCTCAGGTCGAACCATCATCTGTCCTAGTCAATTGTTCTAAAGAAGACTTATAAACTTAACTGATCCGAAACATTCAAATCCAACTTCACAACTTCGCCAACAAATCCGAATCTATCCTATCCTCCATCTTCTAAGACCCAAACATAAAGACATACAAATCAATCTCAGAAAAGGGTTAAATTTTAATCTTTTACATATTCCTTTTTTAACCTTCATCATCACGGATCTTTATACTTGTTTGAAGACCAAGCTCCAATTATTATCCGAATATACAAGAAAAGAAAATATAACAACTATGTTATTTTTCTTTCCTTAAATTCGTTTTATGAACTCAGAAAAACAAAAAGAATCGCAAACATAAACACATCAATTATAACCTACCCGAGACCTTAGACAAGATCTTGAAGCCTCAAATGACGCATTCTTGATTCGTACTATAATGAAAAATCACAAGGAAGAGGTACGGTAGTATTTGTGTTGAAAAATCACAAGGAAGAGGTACGGTAGTATTTGTGTGAGATGTTTTGGATTCGCAACGTGTTCATGAAATTAGTATAATGAAGCTGAGATGCGTTTTTGGTAAAAGGATTGAAAGATGGAGTTGTAATTTTTTCCAGATCTATCTTGGGAGAAATATTAGGTGAAAGAGGCGTTTTATCACAAGGGTAATTTAGGTTTAGGTCATGTGAAATGAAATGTTATTTTATATAACCGGTTAACATATTGGATTTGGATGGACCGTGTATTGAATGTGAGCTGGAATTGAGTTAAAGTGATGATGGACTTGGGCTTTTCGACATAAATATGTTTATAGGCTTTAAGTTAGTTCGTTTGGGCTGATGGTTCAAAAGACAGTGAAAATTGTTTGTTATACGAAATTGAGTTAACAATTTTTGACATAACAATTAAAAAGATGATGGACTTGGGCTTTTCGACATAACAATTGAGTTAACAATTTTTGTTATACGAAAATTCTCTTTAACAAGAATTTTTGGATACAATTATTTAAGGTTGATGTTAAGAATGGAATTTTGGTATGGTATATTTTCACGGAGGGATACAAAATTCACGGCTTGAGCGAAAAAGTGAAAAATGACTATGGGGTTTTTACGGTATTATTGACGTGAAATGCTATCTCATATGTGGTCATTACTATTAGCCGGTGAATCAAAGGAGGTTCGTTTACAGCAATTCTCTTGGGATATTCGACGTCACAGAATGTCTATAATACTTCACAGTCTAAGCAAAATCTTTCAAGAATCTTCAAATGTCACTCATGATTTTTTAAGATGTTTGCTTATGACAAAAACTTCTCGTGTAAATGGTCGTACACGTTATGATGCTTCCGAAAATTCGAAACCATCATGGGGGAGAAACGCGTACTTTGATATGTTACGGTCAACCTCCAGGGAAAAGGAGTTTTTACTACTTTACTTAGTATGGTTTGTAAAGTTGTCTACATTCAAGTAAAGAATTGTTGATGAACCGCTGCATGTTCCCCTAAAACATATATTCACTGAAACCAAAGTTGTCATAACACACTCAAGCTGACATTGTTTATGGTTTTGTCTTGATTTTGTAAAATCCCGTGAAAGAATCTATTTCTCGGTTTAAATCATAGACTTGTAAAATCCCGTGACAATGAAAACATCCTGGTAATAGTAAAGTGCACTTCCGGATCTATCTTACGGTTTATTCTTGGTTTTGTAAAATCCCGCGAAAGAAACTATTTCTCGGTTTAAACCATAGAGTTGTAAAATCCCGTAATGATGGAACCATCTTGGAGAAAAGGAAAGTGTATTTCGGGATCTCATTTGATGTTGGTGCTATGGTTTCTGCTTCGAAGAAGGGATAAAAGGGTGTACTTCATGAATTGGATGTGTGTTTGGATATTCGTCATGGCAGTTTGGTTATTACAAGATTTTACGGGGTTATTGTCATTTAACCATGGTCGGGATGAAAACCATTATCATAGTTCACTTAAAACGTCAAAGGAGGCTAGTTTTGAGCTTTTAACCAGAAGATGTGACAAGGGAGTTAATTCACTATTATTTATTTTAGGTTGAAGTGAATTATCACGGGCAAGTGTACTTAGTATCTGAAGGTATCGGGGATGGTTGGATGAAGATTCTTCATGATCCTTGTTCGAGCTTATTATCAAAAACAAAGACTTGGAAATCTAGTTATTGTTGGGTGTCTTTTACCTTTTCTTTTACCACTTGGGGGAATTGGGCTCTTACCACTACAAAATAACTATCACTTTAAGGAGTTACGTTGTAGTGCTCAGTGTCACATTCAATTGTGGATTTTCAAGAGGTAATGTACGTCTTATACTTGATGGTTGGTTTGTTGAAGAGTATAGAGTACATAGAGAGTACTTAGAGATGCTAATGGAAATCGGCACCGGTCTTTGTTACATATGTGCAAGTTTAAGTCACGAGTTCGGGGTAGTTTACTTCAGGGTCAAATTCATTATATCGGGTTTTCTCCATCAGCTGTCACTACAAAGAGCCTACTGAATGATAATGGGGTTGATTACATGTTTTGCCAAGAGATGATGAAAAGAGAGAGATTATGACGTTTGAATACTTCAGTTCAAGCCTCGTACTCTAAAGAAAAGAAATGTGTCTGTGTCAGTGCGCTTATCTTCTGAAGAAGAGAAATCTTCTTATTATGACCATTCTCATCAACATGCTTCATGCTTTTTCCATGCGCTTTCAAACATCAAGTGAACCGGACTACCATTGATTGTTGTTCTTATTCCACTTGCTCAACTATAATGACGATGGCGACATCATGTGCTAATTTTGCGGGGGAGAAATGTGAATAGACTACATTTGTTGAAGATATTCACTTATTCAATCAAGAATGGCAACTCCTTATGCAATTCTTGAGGGGGAGAAGAAGTGTGAATTTAATGCATGGTTGATTGTTATCTGAGGATAAATGGTCAAACGGCTCCAAACTCATGTAAGAACCGAGCTTCTTCTTATCGGGCCATCTTCACATGGAGTTTTCTACTAAGAGTCGTTGGTTAACATCTTCACACGGGCTGATTTGATTAATGACAAAGTTCTTCCAATTGCGAGGTTGATTTCCTTGATGAACGTATTTCTGTTCTTGTTTGATTGGGAGGGATTTGAGTTAAGGGAATTTGCTAATTGTAAGTTATTGGGATGCATTTTGGTAAGTTGAAGATGTTAACTATTTATTCCCCAACTGGAAAATCTTGAAGAAGGTCGAGTCTACAGTCTGTTCTACATTATCTGTTGCATGTTAGAAGACTAAAGACGAGTTGCATTTGATTATCTAAAGACTTCTTCATATTCCGGGCATTTAGCAGAAAGATTGTCAGTTTAGGGGAGAGCACTAATTGGGGGAGGGTGAAATGTCTGATTTAATCCCCAATTAGACTTGCTCACACTCTTCAGCAAGTTGATTCCCACAAGAGTTCAAGTGTTCTTCTCAACAAATTTCTAGTATACGGGCTTACAATGAGTTGCTGATTCTGAAGTGTCAAAACCAGCAAGGGGGAAGGAGACACACATCTAAACACAAAGCGAGTAAACTTGATGAACTTAATTCTTCTAAGTGATTGAAGATATCCCGGGAAGACAAATGTTATTACCGCAGAGAAACTCAAGGTTTGACTCATGGCGAGTAAACTTGATGAACTTAATACTTCTAAGTGATTGAAGATATCCCGGGAAAACAAATGTCATGACCGCAGAGAAACTCAAGGTTTTACTCATCAAGGCTTTTAGTGTTATTATTCCAACGACGTGGGGGAAGTGATGTAAGAGAAAGTTTCTGAAGATAAAAAGAGGTACACAAGTGTGTGATGATTTCGATGTTATCGCAATCATCAGGGGAGAGAGGATTGTGTACATTGGGGACGCTCAGCTATTTCACTTGAGTGCTTAATCAGTGATTCAGAGATATAATCACTTATTCCGGAGTTGAAATCCGCAGAGATAGTCCTCCGCATAGATAATCAGTGATTCGGCCTGCTTCTTCAATGTTATCGGTTATTCTCTCTTTGGGCATTCGGGTACTTCGGGTTCTTGAGCTTCATGCACTGTCTTCAGGGGGAGAGAAAAGTATACATCAGGGTTATTCTTTTCATATTGGACTTAATCTGCTACTTCGATGGTATAAGTTTCTTTGTCTTTGGGTATATGTGTATTCGGGTTCGTGAGCTCTAGTCTAAGAGATTGACTACATCAATTCAACTACTCGGGGGAAGTGGTCTCTTAACATCTTTTGGAATGGATTGGTTCAGACGTCAGTAGAAAAGAAATTTGAGAAGATTGTTTTATGTGTGGGATGATACGTTGCTGTTGTTATTGGATGATATAACCTCGAACGAAGAATCACGGGACTTATTCTTAAAAGGAGCAGCGGGATCGATGATAATGGTGTGCTTCTTTGTGCACCTGGCTAATGGAAGCTTGAAATAGAGCTTCGAATCTGCTCATCTAATGGATCTTCGGTTTAGGGGGAAGCTGCCAAAGTCTCTCTTTCTCAAAGGCTCATGTTCTATCTTCTATTCTGGAGCCTCGAAAGCTTTGGTGGTGGAAGGTTAAGAGATGACGTATTCTATCGTCTACGACGTGCTGCTTGATATCCTTATCTCGGTACTCGTATCATCATCCTCTTAAATTATATCATCTACTCTATCTATGTATATATTTATTTAAAAAAAACAAAATACAAAAATATAAAACCAGCAAAACAAAATAGAAAATTATAAAATCTTCAAAAACCCATAAAAAATCAGAAAATTTGAAAAAAACCAAAAATATTGTTTTTCTAATGACATGTCTTCTGGTATCGATAACATCTGCGGTCTTAGAAATGTCATTCAATAATGGTACGGGACCATAGATGAAGTTCGAGCAGGAGGTGTAAATATTTTTTTTCAAAACATGTCTCAAACTATGGCTTACAGTTATTTCAGACTGTAACCCGGGCTTCAAAACTATGGTTTGCTATTATTTCAGATAGCAACCCGTTTTTCAAAGAAGGAAAGTGCTACACTTAAACGATTTTCACAACATTCATGCACTTATCCAAAAAAACTATTTGAGGAAAGTATGTCGAAGGACTGCTGTTCCTACACAAATGTTTTTCCGTCTAAAATTCTTCAGAAAAATATTTGTTGTTTTCGAAAAGTGGTGGTAAATGAGTTGCTTGAAAATCAATCAGATTCAGAGTTTTTCGTAAAAATTGAAAACTCAATCAATGACTTCAGCGCTTTTAAACTTTTCAGTAAAATAAGTCATTGATTGAGGGGGAGAATGTTTTCAAATTGACATCATCTAACGGGCTTTCTTAATTATCCTATATGCTTAATTAAAAATGATGTTAACCTATGTTGAAGGACTAGGTGCCCAGGATATGATTGTTAGGTTTAGATGATTAGAGTTTGATGAACACATAATCCCATGCTTTATATGATCTGATTGATATGATTGAATTGACTTTTATTAATCGATTGCTGTTTGGGTGATGTCGACCACCATATATCTGCATGTGTGTTCACTAACGTATGCAGGTATATTGGTATATAAGAATGTTCCCGATCCGGATCCCATAACTGAATATGATTGGATGCCGAAAGGAAAGGGTAACTATATCTTGGGTTGACAAATGAAGAAACGGAGCTTAATTTGACTTCTATGGAGAGTTGGCATAAATGCAACGTAAGAGGTCTCACTGCATCAGCAGATGGTTTTCTTCTAAGTGATTGAAGAAACGGAGCTTAATTTGACCTCAATTGGCATTAAAATGCAACGTAAGAAGTCTCACTGCATCAGCAGACGGTTTTCTTCCAAGCCCTACAACATCAACATAAGCTTCTCAACCACCTAACGTATCTTTGTGCAGGACACCATTTTCTAAAACTTTGAAAAATTGTTTTGAAAATGGAAAAATATTGTTTTGAAAATAAATTGGACTAAATTTTGATAATCACCGGACTTCATTTTATCAAAACTTAAGTCACTCAATCATCGACTACGGTCATCGATTGAGGGGGAGAGTGATTTAAATTAAAATATTTTCAAACGATATTTCTTCATAAAAGTCCGGTTGTACAAAATTTGTGGTGATCTAAATATTTAATGTTATGTCATGGTATGATTTTTTATTTTGAATCAAGGTCTTTCAAAATGAAATTTTTTATGTTCTTGTTTGATTGTGAAATTGTTTTATTTTACTTAAAAGATCTCTAAAAAACAATCATACCTGACACTAACAATCTTTAATGTCTTAAATTGATTCTTATCAGTCTATTTCAAAAATTAAATCTTGCCACGTCTTTCCCTAAATTTTTCTAAATAATTTAAATCAATTGGAATCACAAATCTCAAGAGGTTTGAAATTTTTGATCGGGGGAGAGATAGTGATTTAAATCTCTTATCTGTTTAAAAGGAATGGGTTTTAGTCCTTTAAAGGCACTCCTGTCTCCATGTGCCAAAAGATTTCAAATATACAATGCACATGTTGAGGAGGAGCATTTATCCAAAAACAAGATGAGATTTTAAACCAGGCAAAAGTTCTCCCAGGTTTTCTAAACCTTATTAAATCACTTGGGATCCAAAATCTCAAAGGGTTTGATATTTTTGATCGGGGGAGAATTTGTGATTTAATAATGAAATTTGATAAAAGGTGATCGTTTGATTCGAATGTGCATGCTGCTCTCTCATATGTGTTAAACGCTTTCGAATCTCGAAGCACATATTGAGGGGGAACAAATTGTTTTCTTAATGGCTTTTGTGAGCGTGGATGTACTTCAAAAGAACTCTTGTCTCTATGTGATAAAAATGTTTTAAAATATCTTACGTACATTTTGAGGGGGGGAGTTTTACCAAGAAAATCAAATATCTTTTTCGTACGAAATTGTGATCAAAGAAAATATTTCAAAGTCCTCTTGCCTCCATGCGCGAAACAATTTCTAAATCATATGCACATGTTGAGGGGGAGGTTTTCTAAATGATCAAAACTATTAAGGTACAAAATGCTTTGATCTCGTATCACAAGTACCTTGATTGATTTTCCAAATGATTTTTCAATTGGTTCCGAGAAGGAATGAACAATACCAAAAGACCGACCAATTTACTTTATGCATGGTGTTATAAGGATGGTTAGGTTAGGTATTTGTTCCCACGATCCCGCCAGAGCCGGAGGGATCTACCCAAGGATAATCCACTAGATAGTGCAGAGTCCTTAGGTATGATGAAAAAAGGAGAAAAGTGAGATATGGGAAGAGTGCGGACTGAGATAGAGCTAGAACTGGAATAAACCCAACAAGGTTCTAGTTATGAAGTCACGGTAAGCACTGAAGGGGTTGAAGAATGAAAAAGAAATGAATGAGAAAAGGGTGAAAATAAATAGCCCTCCAATAATTCAACCTTAGGGCAGAAACCGGGTTCAATACATATGCTACTGGTGGTTACTAAGGTAACACTGGTATTGAAGACAATACGTCATGGACCCAGTGAATCACTGCACTAAAACTTCCCAAGCTACTCAAGTTCCTCTTAAAAGGACTTGTTTCATTCTCACGGGGAACCGACATAATCTATCGACTTTCTCTTAGAGACTGTTGATATTGAAGAAGGAGACCCTCTCCCTAGTCTCCGGCATAGGAACCAAATGTACACAATTGAGTCTAGAGCCAAGAGATCATCCACAATATCTCATTAGGACACTAAATTCTTGAAGACTTGCTGTTTCACACAATGTGGAAAGTAAGAACATATTAAGAGTCCTACGCATTATCCTTGTGGTATTGCCAGAACATCCGAGTGATATGTAAAATATTCACGATGAAGATGGAAATCCTTCTAGAGCCAACATCAAACAAGCTCTTGGTGGGTAACATGTGAGATCTTCTCGTAAGATCAAACTTGTGACAACTGGACAGAAACGATGGGGCGATTCACTCTTGAATCAACCTTGGTCCAGGAAATGAATTGACGAATACTTTTGGAAAAACCGTTCGATGTGCAAATCTTCTTTTCTTTAGCACGTCGAATGTGTACTTATGTTTTCGAACACAAAAAGTATCTCTGATTGAAAAAATACTTTTGGAAAAACCGTTCGATGTGCAAATCTTCTTTTCTCTAGCACATCGAGTGTGTACTCTTTTCAAATACAAAAAGTATTTTTGATTGAAAATTGATCTTTCTCATAAAACCTTCGTCGTATTGCAAAACTCTTTCTTCAAGCAATACGCGATTGTTTTTCATATCATTTTTCATCAATCAGTGAATCTCAATTCGCTGGTTCACTCACTCCGTGTTGTCTTCTTTGAGACGTTCCGGTTTGAGAACAGCTAGAACAGCTGCGAAACCCTGTCAAGGAGATTCTTTGGAATTATACCTGATCACAAGTAGTACTTGTACTGATCAACGGGGAACCGTGGGCCGTGTATCTCAATTCAACAAAATTGATCAAAGACACTTTCGTGTGGTTTATTGCTAACTGTTGTTTGCAGGTACATTTGGACGGTTGCAGCTGATCAGAATTGAGGAGTCAATCCAAAGCCGCATGCTCACAGCATCCACACTTAATTGAAGAAATCATGACTGGTGCATATCTACATAACCTGGTTCTGATATTTTTATACTATGCTTCTACTACGCTGCTGCAAATATCATGAACCAGTAAAGCTTCCGCTACTCTGATGAAAAGATGTCATGATCCTGAAAGTGTGAGCATGTCGGTCCGAAAGTCACAACTTCACATGATGGCAACACAACAAAGGGAGATCCATAGATTTACTGTGGCGGATGATCTCAAAGAAAGCTCAAAGATCATCAAAGATGTGGATCAGTTAAAGGCCTCCACTGAAAGTACAAAACTATGCGGACTTTGAAGAATCGCTACTAATGCACAAAGATTGAGGAAGTGAAGAATTCAAGCCTACGAGCTCAAGAACGAATTCAAAGATAGAATGCTAGGAAGCAAAATGTATTTCATGGGGTGACCTCCCTTAGGGGGAGATTGTTAGGAATTGGAAATTCCATGTTAAAGTGTCGGTCAACCCAATTAAGGTCTAGCATATGTTAGCTCGTAGACGTGTCGGTATTTACGTTATGTAGTAGTTAATTAGTTAGTTTGTAGCGTAGCTTAGTCTATTGTAACTCCGTGGAGGAAGGACGGGTCTTTACCCACTGTATTCCTGGTCCACAGGCCGATAGGAGGTCGTGTATTGTGTAACTATAAATACCCCTTCTATCCATGGAAGGGGTGGTTCTTCTCATTCAATCTAACCTTTCCTTTGTGTAAACCAAGTCTCTAGCAAGAACACCCTCTCTATCTACTTTCTCTCTCTAATGGCAAACATGTATTTTGATCATCCAAGACCACCCAAATCATCAACACAATAAATATATCGATCCTACATTGTGAGTTTTTCACTGTTTCAAATCTAAGTTTCACTCAAATCTCATAATCAGTCAACTTAAGTCAAACCTTGCAGATTGGAGCAGAATTGGGTATAAAGCTGGTTTAATTTGAAAATCTGGTTGGAATTGGGCTGAGTGAGGTTTATTTGATTGGAAATAGGTGTGAACTAGTGTAGTTTGGTATTGAGTTATCATCAGTTGCAAGCCATAGTGGCTGGACTCTTGTAAGTTTTATTTCAAATCTCAAATTCATTTCAGTAGTATAGATTAGCTGATTGTGTTTCAATTTTGTTTAATTTAGCTTATATCATCATAATATTGTTAGTTTGATTGGTTGTCGAATTGCTTTAGCCTAGTTTAATCATCTGCACAAGTATTTGCTCTCATCTGATATGTTCTGCATAATCTGTTAGTGGTGGAATCTGAGATTATCTGTTGATTGGATCATTTCATTTAGGCTATTTGTGTTCATCTGGATCTAGATTTGGTTATACTTAAGACGGATAGAATAGTTTAATTGCTTAAGCTTGCAGATTAGTCTAATTAGGGGTGTTTGGATTAGTATTGGTGATTGTGCTAGAGGTAAGTCAAGTGGCCATTTGTAGTTGCTTTAGTGTTAGTTTAGTGTAATTAGGATAGTTAGTTTAGAGTTCTGCATTTGAAATCAACCAAAGGTCAAAATCAGTTTCAAAAATCCATTGCAGTTAACTGTAGAGATTTATAGTAAGCAAAAGATTTAAAAAAAGTTGCATAATAGTTAATCTCAACTTGATTAGGTCTCACTGCTCCTTATAACATCATTCTTAATCAGTTTTATTAGATCAAAGTTCATATTAGTCAAAATTTAACTTCTGTTTAAAAAGTCAAAGTAGCCACAATATTTTCTGAGAAGCTGTCTTTCTGCATTTTTAAAACCCTCTCATTATGTCCATTTTAGTTGAAAATTGAGATTTAATTACTTTGGTTGTTTGTGGTTAAGAAAATAATTTTGGTTAATTTTTACAAATTTTCTAAAACTGCTTTTTCAGTGCTTTAAATCAGTCGATATTGCCCTGTTCATCAAACTCAGCATTCACTGAGTCTGAAGCAGCTTTTGGATAAGCTTCTAATAAGCTCATTTCTCATCACTATAAGCTGAAACTTGGTCTATAGGAACTTCACTAGGTGATCATAAGATTCCAATTGCTAGATTTCCCATTAGAGCTTATTGTGCAGCTTATTTTTAAGCTGCAGTTAGGAGGTTTAACTGATTTCTGTCTTGAATCTGGATTTGCTTAATTACTTGTGAACTAGGATTAAGTGATCATAGATAGTTGTTATAAGTATTTTTAAGTTAGTTTAGCATTAATTTAGCTCCTTGCAACTTCTGGTAGCTTATCATTGCTTCTAGCCTATTGTGCGTTAGCTTATCAAATCAGTTTGCATCATTATAGCATAATCTGTGTTCACAGCTTGCATTTTATATTTTTCCTAGCATTTTAATAATATTTAAGATTTTTCTGGAAATTTTCATAATTTTCTGTAGCTTCTACCCATTTTTCTGTATTTAAATCAGTTTTTAATACTTTTTAATTAGCTTTTATTGCAAATAAATCATAAAAAGCCCAAAAAAATATAATTTTAATTTTCATAGTTTAATAAAAATCAAAAAGTCATAAAAAATATTTTTCCTCATTTTTCCTAGTTCAAATAGCATTTTCTAGCGATTTAATTAGTTTAAAATAGTTTTAAATTCATAGAAATTAGATAAAAAGATCAGAAAAATAAAAAATCAGTTTTGAAAATTCTCTTTAGTTTATTTAGATTTTTGAAAATAGTTTTATAATTTTCTCACTAGTTATCATAATTTTTAGCAATTTAGATTTACGTTAAAAGTTAAAAATTAGATTTTAATTCAAATAAATTCAATAAAATTCATAAAAAATAGTTTTAAATTTTAAATAACTTTTGAATTGCATTTTAAATTTTAGAATAATTTTAGATCACTTTTAGGGATTAGTTTAGAATATTTTGCATTTAATTCACGTTTTGATTAATCGTAATTCGCGTTTTAGATTTAAATTGCATAATTGGTTGTTATTTCTTAATCACATCATCGATATAGTGCCTTTAATTGCTTCTCTTTATTTTCCCTTGCCCCGTAGTGTAGAAATCCCAAATATCTCTTTTTACACATTCAAATCCTGAAACGCGACGTGAGTTGAAGATTCCATTCAACCCTCGTTCGGAACGATCTCGGTGCTCAAACCTAATACGTTTGAGTTACCCACATACTACACACTTCTATAATTGGTTTCCTGAAGAATCAATAATCATAAATAGTTCTCAGCCAATCGCATGGATAATTATCTGGTTACATTTATTCCACAATATTCAAATATAAGGCCCAAGAGAAATTATAAAATAGGTCTATATAATATTATTAGAGTTTAAATTTGATCCTTCAACCATGCCTCTCTGCCAAGCCTCCATAGAACAAGCCATCCAAACATCAACTTAATTACCTGAGAAAAACATGTTAAAAGGTCAGTTAACGCTGGTGAGTTCATAGGTTTAAATATAAATTCAATAGTGGACCTGAAAGAGTTTATTTGCTATGCGAGAATAAGCTAGATACGCAATAAACACTCCAATCACATTCCATCAAAAATCCAACAACACAATCGAGATCTCAGCAGGGCCCCAAGCGACTCTAGTCAGGCATAGTTGTAGCAAGGCCTAGAACACATGCTACCCTGGACTAGGTCGGAGTAGATATCTATTCTTAGCTAGGCAACGTAGTTATAGCAAGGATTGCTACCCTAGACTAAGGCAATATCTACCATATATCTATCTATTCTAGTCAGCACATAAGCAAATCCAAAAGAGTTGAAGCACGTCTAAGAAAGAGTAGCATGATTTCTCACCCCAATTTAGTTAAAAACAAAGATAAAAGTGGGGCTATGAAACTCACCTCAAACAAGCAAAGCACAAATAATCACTAGTAACGTAGATAACAGCTAACACGGCTCGGCAACTACTGACTCAGCACAACCTATAAATATAAACCAATTCTTAATATGTTTTCCAATCGCAATATTATCTACCCCGAATATATTCCATTTCTTATCTCCAAAAATGTCTCATTTCACTATTTAGGTACAAGCGTTTGGTATCATCGTGTGTGGAATCGACCTGACAAGACTCCATGAATGCACTATATCTCTACCAATGCGACTCATAACGACACAATGAAACATTTAAGCGATAAGCTTTATAGTTTAATAAGTTTCGAAATAAATTGTTAGATCTTATCGAATTCGTCAACTCGATAAAATCAGCCATTTATTTATGTCACTTATCATCCCTAAAATCAGTCACATCCTAACGAGTTATAAGGATAATTCACCCATTAATACCGTTATTCTACGCACATAACGGGATCTTATTAGATTCATCAACCTAATAAGTCCGCTATCCACGTGGATTAACGCTATTAATGTCAAGTTATCCTTAACCCATGCATAACACATAATGGGTATTAAATACTCATAAATGAAACATTTCGGTAAACGTGCCTTCGAAACATTTAATAACTCGTTTATTACAAAACCTTTACATTTTAAGAAGTTAGTTCCCTTTTTAAATATCGAATAATAAGGCAAGTCTTTTTATCAAATATTTAATATAAGAACATTTTATTATATATATTTATAGTTTTATTTACAAGTTCATATATATATATATTATATATATATATATATATATATATATATATATATATATATATATATATATATATATATATATATATATATATATATTATGTCAAGTTTCAATATAAGTTTCGAGTTAATATCCGTCTCTAGTTCACAAGTCCGAGTATTGACTCTTGGCTTTTACACGTCATATTGTCTAATAAATAGTAAAAGTCCTTGTTACGGCGTTGTCGGGGTCAAACGAGACTAAAAAGTCATGGTAACACCGAAGTTGCGCAAAGTTGACATATATAATATTAAGTCCAAAATAAACAATTCCACAATCTCCAATCAACCTCTAAACAATCTCATATCAATCCCGACATCCAAATTAAGTACCAAACACACCCGTAACCAATGTCGCGACCCTAATGGTCTTGACACGGTCCCGTTAAGACCACGCGAACCAAACGATCCCTAGTAGCTCTTTGGCTCCTAACGTCTCATCAAAACTCCAACAACAACATCTGATATGTTACCACAACGACTAGACTCGGACCCATTGCTCCTTGAGGGTCTCGGCTCAAACCCAACGCCACCCAAATGGACCCTAGTGGTCCCTTGGGGCCCGTTCCATGCTCACAATGCCAAATAAATGAACCCTAATGGTTCATTTCTTTCCCAAACACAACAAAACAACATCAAAACACAATCAAACCTCAAAACCCATCATCCAACTAGAACCAAAACCTTACAAAAATGATAAGAATGCAAGAACACACGGACACGACGCAACACACGATACCAACACACTTGTTTTTACGTTTTATTAGTTTTAAACATGGTTTCAAGTCCATTTTCATCAAACCCAAACCACGTGACCCACGGATCTGAGACATAGGGTCTTGTTCGTGGTTACAAGTGACTCAAACGAGTCTATATGTTGCTCCGTTTACCTTACACGTTCCCGATCTACACTCGTAACCCAAAAACAATAACACACGCGTCACTATTACGCGCTTTGGACAACCAATGGGGGAGATAGGGTGCGTGCCCTATACCAAATGAAAGAGGAGAGAAAGATATTTAAGATCATGGTGTAGGCTGATGCGCCGTCGTGGCCGGATGGTGACCGAAATAAGGGCGGCGGCTATGGTTTGTTGAGAGAGAAAGTTATGGTAGAGAGAGAAAACTAGGGTTTTGGTGAGAGAGAAAGGTGTGTGTGTGTGGGAGAAGGGGTTTTTATATGGGGAACCAAGGACTAAAAAAATATTATTTTGGAAAGGAAGGTTGGACGGCCAAGGTAAAAAAGAGGGGCCAAACCCGTGTTTTTCGTAAACTTTCCCGATTTATATCTCACAAGCTCTTATATTTCCCTGTTAGTGTCCAACGACTTTTATTTATGTATTTATTGTTTTTATTTACGTTTTTCCACGAATTTTGATTATGAATACGTCATGTCTCATGTTACGGGTTAAAAGTTACGTTTTCTCTCGTTATAGGATTTTATTATGCCGACTCAAGTAGTGCCTATCATTACGGGCTATAACTCATACAATAATAAAATAAATCATAAAGGCCAACAAACGATACCAAGATAAGTCATGACTAACTGGAATAGCTCCTAAAGGTAAACTACTCTGTCTAATTAGCGTAATGCGGTTACCTAAAAGGGCTCCCTAATTGTCAGTTGTCACAACAATGACCCATATGGTGTCGAAACCATTTGCAGTTTTCGACAGTTTAGTGATGAAGTCCATGGTGGTCCTTTCCCATTTCCAAACGGGAATTTCTGGTTGAGTTAGCAATCTGGATGGTTTCTAATGTTCTGCCTTGACTCTAGAGCATGTTAGACATTTTCCAGCATACTCCGCGATATCGGCCTTCATGTTTGGCCACCAATATAGAAGTTTAAGATCTTGGTACATGTTGTTGGGACTGGGATAGATGGAGTACTTAGATTTATGAGATTTGTACATGCTGAGTTCACGGATACCCCCGTAAAGTGGAATCCAGCTTCTCTCCTTGAAACACAACGTTCCATCCGATCTCTTTACAAAGCCATTTTCATTCTCTGGCATGCCGTAAATTTTCTCGTTTGGCCTGTTTGCTTCCTTAAGTGCTTCAATCTAAGCTTCAAGAATTTTCGATGGAAGGGGTGAATTGATTACCATTCCCAAAGATCTCACATTCATAGTTGCTGAGCAATTTTAGCCATCGAAGTTGTCGCATGTTCAGTTCCTTTTGATCCAAGATGTGTTGAAGGCTTTTATGATCAGTGTACACTATGCATTTGGTTACATACAAAGAGTATCTCCATAACTTAAGAGCAAATACAACTGCTCCTAGTTCCAGATCATGAGTGGTATAAATTTTCTCATGAGTCTTGAGTTGACGGGAGGCGTAAGCACTTACTTTATTCCTTTTCATTAGAACATCGCCTAGACCCAAGTGTGAAGCGTCACAGTATACCACAAATTCTTCTACTCCTTCAGGTAAAGCCAAAATTGGAGCTTCGCAAAGCCTTTGCTTTAGGAGTTGGAAAGCTGACTCTTGATCGGTTCCCCACTCAAACTTCTTTGTTTTCTGAGTTAGTTCCATCAATGGTTTGGCAATCTTTGAGAAACCTTCGATAAATCTCTGATAATAACCGACGAGACCTAAAAATTGTTGAATCTTGGTGGGGTTGGTTAGAGCAGTCTAGTTCTTAACAGATTCAATCTTTTCTAGGTCCACATGAATGCCTCAACTATCAATCACATGCCCAAGAAATTGTACTGTCTGGATCCAGAAGTCTCATTTGGAAAATTTAGCGTACAGTTCTTCATCTTTGAGTAATCCCAAGATAGTTCTCAGATGTTCCGCATGTTCTTCCTTATCACGAGAGTAGATGAGAATATCGTCAATGAACACGATAACAAATTTATCCAAGTAAGATTTACAGACCCTATTCATTAGGTCCATGAATACAGCAGGCGCATTAGTTAGACCAAATGGCATCACTTGGAACTTATAATGACCGTAACGAGTTCGAAATGCGGTCTTTGGAATATCCTCTTCTTTTACCTTAGCTGATGGTATCTAGATCTAAAGTCAATTTTCAAGTATACACTCGATCCTTGTAACTGATCGAACAAATCATCAATCCTAGGCAAACGATATTGTGAGCTTATTCAATTCTCTATAATCAATGCACATTCAAAAAAATCTATCTTTCTTCTTGACGAACAAAACCAGAGCTCCCCAGGGCGAGGAACTCGATTGAATGAATCCTTTATCGGACAATTATTGCATTTTTGGATAGCTCCTGCATTTCAGATGGTGCCAAGCGGTATGGTGCTCGAGCTACGGGTGTATCTCCAGGCACTAGATCAATATGAAATTCGACCTGACGGGCAGGTGGAAGACCAGGAAAATCTTCAGTGAATACTTCAAGGAATTCTTTAACTACAGGCACATCCTCCAGTTGCTTTTCTTCGGACTTCTTTTCCGTTACTTGAGCTAAGAAAGCATGACATCCCTTTTCTATGTACTTCACAGTCCTGATGTAGGATAATAGGATATGATGCTCAAATACTTCTTACTTTGATCCCCGTGGATAACCAAGGTTTCACCATTGATTGGAATATGAATAGTCTTTTCGTCCCATATTATTCTTGCATGGTGTTTAGACAACCAGTCCATGCCAATAACTGCGTCAAAACTACCAAGCTTGATCGACAGAAGATCTATACTGAATGGTTGGTCTTGTAAAATCATGGGGCAATCGTGGATTACGGTGTTGGTTCCTATTATCTTCCCGTCGGCCACTTCTATTTCATAAGTGGTGTCTAAGGTAGTTTGGGTGATTTCAAGTAAAGGTGCAAAGGTAGCAGATACAAAACTCCTATCGGCTCCAGAATAAAACAAGATTTTTGCAGAATGATTGTTAAGTGAAAACGTGCCCGTTACGACATCAGGGTTCAGTGGAACATCTCCATCTCCTAACACATATGTTGCACGCGCATTGTTGTTTTGGGTGGCATTCCTCTTTGGGCACTGGTTCTTGAAATGATCCTTCTCTCCACATCCATAATATTTTAAATTTGCCGGTTGCATGTTGTTTCCATTTGCAAAGTTTTGGAAATTCCTAGCCTGAGGACCCACCTTGTTGCATTTCTCGCACTTTACAATACATGGTCCAGAATGGTGCAACACGCATTTATTGCACAGGGGGTGAGGTCCAACATATCCCCTACTTGCAGTTGGTGTGGCAGCATAAGCCTTTGCGGCTTCTTGTCTTCGGTTCTATTGATTATGGTGGTGGTTCCTGTTCTAATGGTACTGATTGTTGTTTGTTATTACGGTTGTTGTTTTTTCGGTGGTTATTGTTGAATTGAGATGAGTTTTTGGTATGATGAGAGTTGGGGTTCATATTTCTTCGATCATCAAACTTTCTTTTATTGGTTCCATGAGACGGTGTGAAACAGTGATAACTTCCTCTACAGTCTAAGGGTTGTAAGCGATGACATCTCCTTCAATACTTCGGGGTAAACCCCTGATGAAACTTTCCAAAAGCTTGTCATTCGTGGGAAACATGTTAGGACACATGGCTCTCAGATCATGGAATCTTTTGAAGTAAGTCTTAAGAGCATTACCCTTAGTAGCCAAATGGTAGAATTCATCCTCTAGTTTCTTGATTTCAGTTCTTGGACAATACTATTTCATCAAAAGTTGCTTCAGTTTGGACCAGAAAATCTTACAAGCTTCTTCCATGCCAATCGGTTGAGCATGAGCTTTCCACCATGACAATGCATCTTCTAGCAAAGTTCCAGTTGCAAACTTGACTTTGAAATCGTTCGTGCAGTCACTTAGGAGGAAAACAGTTTCTAATCTCTCAAACCAGTGAAGAAGACTAATAGCACCTTCAGTTCCCTTAAAGAAGGTAGGCATTCAGTTCGTGAATCCTTTGTAGCTACATTTGCGCGCCACAGGAGACTCACCTTGGTTGATCTGATTGTTGGTTTCATTAGAGTTGCAACCTCAATGACGCGTTCTGCTTTAGCGATGTGTGCTGCTTTAGCAACGCGTGCGGCTTCAGCAATGCGAGCAGCCTCGGCCTCATGTGCAGCTTCAGCCTCTCGAGCAACTTTGGCTTCTCGTGCAATCTCGGCTTCTCGTACAGCTGCAGCTTTGGCTTCACGTGCATTTTGAGCAACATTTTCAGCTTCAACAATGCGTGCGGCTTCAGCTTGAGCAGCCTCAGCAGTATGTTTGGCTATAGCAGCACTAACACTGTCAGCGACCATCTTGCAAATAGCGGTTGGAGTTATGGTAGCATTAGCGGATGAGGTAGCTTTCTTCTTGACCATTTTTGTAAAATTACCAAGAGATAAACACCAGAATTCAGAATCATCGATAATAATACAAGTGATTACATATTATAAATAAGATCACCACATTAAATCAATGGAATAGCATCGTCATAAGCAAGATTAAGTCAATCATGACATGTCAAAACAATATCATAACATACATGAGAATATAATGATCGGCTTGGTTTATATAACCGATGAATGATGAAATCACAACACACAAGAATATAAGAATACAACCAGGATATCATAGACTAACATCAGTACATAGCATAAGTCATAACCAATCGATACAACATTAATATCTTGTTCAATAGTTTTCAGAAACCAAAAGATACAAGGCCCTCATATTAATGCCACAGACGGCGAGCTCTATGTCACTAAGTTATATAAAAGATGACTCGAATCTATGAGTCGCCCGGTGTGTCCCCTAGACGACATCGCAGCTCGCTGACCATGGCTGACAACTCCTCGAACTATTGATCCTTAACTCTCTCTCTAGCCTGTAGATCGTCGAGTCTCTGCTCTAAGGTGGATGCATGGGTACGGAAAGATGTAATCTCATGATGCATAGCCTCCTCTCTACCTGCAGCAGTCTCTCTCATGACACTAGCCTCCTGCCTAGCAGTCTCGAGTCTCTGGGTCAAGTCTGCGACATGGAGTAGCGGCCAACTACGAGGTTTTCAACCTCCTCCTTGATGCTCTCAATCCTGACTAGAGGAATGTCATCAACATGTGCCATAATCTCACTCAACTGGTCCTCATGTCTCACAAGTCGAGCTGCCAATAAATAAATAGAGCGATGCACAGGTTCTCCCATCACTGGAAGGATTCTTGCTGGAGTAGTCATTGAGCTTTCACCGAGCTCAACAATGCTAGGAGTACCTTCTTCGGATCTCTATTTGCGCATGACCAATAGCAGAAAAGACCAACGCCTAGCATCGACCTTCTTTCGAGGTCCGAGATGGATATCAATAGTTAGAGCCTGCATGTACGGATCTGATGATGATGGGGGAAAAAGTTTCTCTTGCTGAGTGGTAGCTGGGGCTCACTGTGGACATCCAATGGTGATGAAGCTAGCGGTGGTGATGATACAGGCATAGTAGTAGTCTCATGAAAGAAAGTAGTAGGTGGTGGTAGTGGTGAAGTAGTCGCAGATGGTGATGTGAATGGAGCTAATGGTCGATGAGCTGATGATGATGGTATGTCTGATGGAGGTACAAAAGGCACAGTAGGTGCTCGCACATGCTTCCGAGCGGTGTGCTTGAAGATCGAACCTCTTTGGTGCAGTCTGTATGGTATGCCAAAAGGCTCAGGCTCATAGGACTTCAGAACCCTAACTCTCCTTCGTTGACGACGAATCGGTAGCGGTGATGAGGATGGTGTGACTGAAGATACAGATGCAGCACTCTCTGATGACTCAGATGCCTCGTCATTTGCTCCAACATCTTATGTAGGCAACCAATGTTTGATTGCATGAGTTGATCGTAGGTCATGGGAGCATATGCAGAATGCTCTCCAGAATGAATAGGTGCAGTTGGGATGAGTGGAGTTGGTGCAACCTCTCCCTCCTCAAAGGGTTCGGTCTCACCAGAAGCAATAGCTGGTGAAGCTGGGACTGGACTCCCTGGTATAGGCACGGTGGTGGATGACATAACATCTTCCATATCATAATCAGATGATAGTATGCCTGGGTGGGAAGCGAACAACATAACCCATAAAATAGTAATGTAAGTAAAATGCCAAAAATGATGTGATAAAAAAGATTTTAGTTAGTCGTGCACAATCTAGTAAGCAAATCTCCATACCTAACTAAAATGAATGCAAATTATTCATGATCTTATTTCACTTGATGTTTTACTAGTGATGCATTAATCCCAATGCATTTCGATGTTATAGAGCGGTCACGGAGGGCGTAAGGGAGTGGTGTAAAAGTCCCGTTTCAAAAGCGTAGTTATATTCTAAATGTTTTTAGAAAAACACTTTGGTTCTCTATAACCTAGCTCTTATACCAATCTGGAACACCCCCAAAATCTCAACATAGCAGCGGAAGGCTAATTTGGGTGTTACTTCAAGGATCACAGTCAAAAATCATAGAAAACGACTCAAAAGAGAAGTTTTGATAAAAGTCATTATCATTCAAGAAAAACTCATTGTTTGTTACAAAACACCTCCAAATAGTTTTTAACGATACACAAAAGATGAATCATGAGTATGTGGAAAATGATAACTTTATGTTTACACCACGATAAAAAGGTCTTGCAAGCCCACTCCGTGCCATAAAGATGTATTCAATTATTACATGAGATAACATGCTTAAAAGGTCAACACAACGGTTGAGTGAATCCATAGGTTTATAGTTAATCAGTTGAACACAAGAAAGATGATAATTGCATACAAGACAATTTATCAGAAAAATCACAGATTATTATGCGCTAAGCTCATTACACCAATACTCAACTGCATACACCTAATTACTAGTGTACGTAATAGTTTGCCACCAAGGAGGTAATAGCCAATTACCTAATGCAATTCAAATATGGTGCGCCTCGGTTATTTCCGATAACCAAGGCGGGGTCGTTATTCCCCATAGTACTATTCACGATATTTGCGTTCACTCGCAAGTGACTAATGGTTCATGACGCAAGGGTCTTTCGGCTAATAACTTAGGCAATACCAATAATCAAGTAGCAGTGGGGTTTGTAAAGATAAGTAAAAGCGAAGCTATGAACTCACCTTGGTGATAGTGATAAAGCACAATGAGATCAAGTATGATATAGCAACGGCTCCAACCAGGAACCTAAGTACGAGATGGCAAGTCTCAGAATTATGATAAACGTTTGGTTCTCGACCAAAATGATAGTGCTTGAATAGATAATTCAATAGTGCGATACTAGCGTTGATTTAACTTGTGTGGGAATGCTTAAAGTTCAAATTCAAAAGATGCGCTATATCGTCTTAGTTAGTTATTCCTTCAAAATTCCCATTTATATATATAATTGAAATGTTCCTCGATGCCGATTTATAAAAATAGTGATGTTGCCAAGAGTTTATTCACGAGTCGTTATTTTATAACGTATTCATATACTTATTTATATAAATATTTAGGTTTATTTAGTTATCGGCGTATTAAGTCTCGCATATGCATATTAGGTCCTCAAAATACTCGTTTTTATGAAGTCGTTATAAGTTTTACAAGTTTTCTAAACATTTTCTCGATTTATAGTTTTTTTACCCTCAAGTTTCCAAATTTACATTGTATACCCTTAAGTTATGAAATTTACGATTTAAACCCTTATATTTTGGAAAAGTAGCAACTTATACCCAAACATATTTCTTAATCAAAAATATTCATAATTTTACAATTTCAGTCCCTCAGACTGTTTTTACAAAATTGGTCCCAAAAGTCATATTTACACTTTTGGTCCCTACAGTTTTGAGATTGACAGTTTTGGCACAAAACTTTTAGTTTCCTTATAAAACAAGTTCTCATAATAATAGTTTCTACCCTGTAATTTCCCATGCACATGTACAAGGTATATATTTTCCTTAAACTTTCCATAATGTTCAAATCTTACCCGATAACCAAAATATTTGCAAATTGAGTCCAAAAACGTATTTCGACCTTAGCTTTCATGTTTTTATTTCGTATTAGCTTATGTCTAGCTTATTTTTAGCTTATGGACCACTTTTTATTCTTAATGGGTTGGTAAAATTCTAAATCGGCCACAATTTCTAACTCAACTAGGCCTTAAGGCCAGCTATGGGTCCGGTTGGGTGTTAGATGTAAAAATGCGACTTAGGGGTGTTTTATAAGTTTTCTTAGGGCGATTCTAGTGACGTTAACATGATATTAGTTATACTCATGGTTCTATTCTCAAAACAAACAAAAGTGAAAGTGTGCATGTGGTACGCGACATAGGTTTCAAGAAAATGGGTAACGAGAGTTTATAGATAACACGAGTTATGTTTTATGATTATGGTTGTTATAAAAACATATTTACATGGTTTTATAACTTCTTAGAGACTTGCGTTAACGTTATAAAAAACATTCGTGTGATCGGCCACTAGTTTACTTTAGGTTCTATTATCATTTTTATGTATGATACCAACTATAACGTGAGTAAATGGAATTTGAAAAGGAGTTGAAAGATACTTACAACACCCAAAGGTGGTGATGAACTCGAAGTGATTTAGAACGTGACCAAGGTTTCCCCTCGTGCTTCCTATACCCGAAATTAATTTACTTAACCCTTAGTGATTTTGCTTCCCTTAGCCTTGATCCACAGTGAATGATTTATGTATGATGGTGAGATGTGCTTGAGTAAGTGTTGGTAAGTGATGAGTTTGTAGTGATTCAAACTAAGTGTTTTGAGTTGTGTTATATAGTGAAAGAAAGCATGGTTCCCTTTATATTTTATTTACCTCAACCTAGTTCCAAGATAGAATTAGAAAATGTGTGTAACCATCCTAAGCATGCTCGATTTTTAGCATATAACAAGGGCATGGTTTGGTTGGTCATGTCAACTTTAAGCATGGGAAACACATGGACTAGTGGTTAATAAGGTCAAAAGAGGTTTAAGCTATATACAATAATTTATTAGGGTGACTCATTGTTGTGTTTTGTCCCCTTGGTGACAATTACACGCAAAGAAGAGAACTGACCCAAGGTTGTGTTTGTTTGAGCTTGTTGTTGGCATCACAGAACCAAAGGAAGAATACCACAATTCACTTGCAACAATTTTGGTCTATCACAAAATTAAGGGTGCGCTGGGCTGAGAAGATGAACGGGCTAGGCCCAAAGAAAGTTATGAATGGGTGGGTTAGGTTTGAATGATACACGAGCCCAAGAAATAGAAAGAATTGGTAGTGGGTCGGTTGGGCTTAAGAGACCCATTAGGGGAAATTAATAATAATAAAATAAATAAATAAAAATTTCATATATATATTTTATAATATATATATATATATATATATATATATATATATATAAGAAAATATTATTATCGAGGTCATGGTAAATTTGATTGGGTCTCAACAGTTAAATTTTAAGCCTTTCATTCATGGTTTGCGATGCACTTGCCATATGATATACGCGAAGAAAATTTTATGGTTCCAAATCTGTGATTTATTCATGATTATATAGATAATGACATAGACATTTTCCGGGAGCTTACTCTACGGATATAAGGTACTTGTCAAATTTTCACCCTGTAAGATAAATAGGCTAGTCGTTAATGAAGTCGTAGTTTGCCCATACCTAATTTTATAAATTATCTATGCCGTATTAAGACCCATTATACTTCGGTATAATGTTAGAAATTACTAGAATCCCAAGCCTACCCTAAGTCTTATACACCTAGACCTGGAACTTAGGATCGGTAGTTATGACCTAGAAACTTAGCAAAATGACTTTACTTAGGAGCACTGAAACTTATGATAATTTTTCCGTCATCTTTAGATAGACTATATGACCCGAATACTCCTTTTAGTAAATTATCTATCTCGGCGAACCATAATTCCCTATAGGTCATACTATAGGAAATTACATATTTGAAGATTACAAAACCCGCAAGAAGAAATGAAGAAAGAACAAACAATGAGGAATTAATATGTAATATGTGATAGTTAGATAGCTTTCATAGGAAGCTAGGGTTTGTAACCTCCCTCTATTATATAAAGAGGGTAGACGTATAGGTTACTCACTCATCTATTCATAGTAGACTTCTCCAATGAGAGTCTAGAAACCGCATAGAGCATGTAGTAGTAGTAGTAGTAGTAATAGTAGTTTATTTATGTTTTATGAATAAAGAAAACCTTATTAGTGATGTTGATTGTGTTCTTATCATTTCGTTATGTTTCAATCAATCAATGTTACTCATACCCTAGTTGAGTCCGATCTTGGATTTTACAATTGGTATCAGAGCCTCGTGGCTCTCGATCTAGGGTTTATAAGGTTTTCCTGAATTAGGTTTTATACCCTAATTCATCTATGGTAGCAGGTGTGAAAATAAAAGAGGCAACAGATGAGCAGATTCATATGTTACTTCTGTACGTTTCGACAATGTGAAGGTACACCTTGTTAAAAATTATCATAGTCGTATGGTTATTGAATCACATGATTGGCTAATGGATCTGATTGTAATTCTCGAGACTTGTGATCATTGGTCAATTCTAACGAGGTTATTTATTTTGTTCCTCACTGTCTGGCACTCGTTTTTTGTTTATTCTATTCGTGGGTTTTAAACGTCAAGATTGGTCGGTGCAAGATAAATTAGGGGTCTTGAGGTCATCGCATTGTAATATTCATTTTAATATTCGGACGGTGCAAGATTCAAGAGATGAGGCCCACAAATTGTACAGGTTATTTAATTTTATTGTTTGTACTGGTCTTTCATTGTCATTAATTGTCCTCACTCGTTTGATATTATGATTTCCAATATAGCTGATATCACGTGATTGTTGATGGGATGGTTTTTATTGATGAGCTATTATTAAACATTGGTTTCTTTAATTCATTTGATCTGGTATGTCATGCATACAATATTTATTGTTCCATCATTGATTGGTCAAATGGGTTTATCATCACACGTGAGTCTCATCTATATTTTTCAATGTGGGGCTCAATATTAATTCATGCTGGTCTTCGAAGTTAGTTCTGGTAAAATGTAATTCTGCTGGTCTTCGAAGTTAGTTTTGGTAGACGACGGGCAGCATGGGAACTTAATTCTTGTCGACTATCATTTATACTATTCATGATCAGCTGTTGTACATGTTTAAATATGATCTTGACAGTTTGTGCTGGTCTTCTAATGTTTTACTAGTCTTGGTGAGTTGAATTTATATTCAACGATGAACCCTAGTAATTAACATATTTTCGGCTTGATTTGATGTTCCTACTGGCTGCATATTCTACTTCGTACTGGTTCCTACTGTTGGGAGTTTCTAATGGTTGGTTCCTCCTGGTCTGTTCCTACTGGTTGGTTCCTCCTGGTCAGTTTTTACTGAGTTGATTTTTCTATTGCTACTGCTGTTCTTGTTATTTAGTAAATAAATAAATAAATAATAATTAAAAAAAAGTATTCCTGCTGATCAGTTTCTGCTGGTAGTATTGGTTTCTACTGATCGGTTTCTGCTGGTCATTATCTGATATAGTATTTTAGGTCCAAAGACGCCCTTGGATGTTGGACGATGTGATGCTTATGGCTTGGTTACTTTCATTCATTTGGTTTGGTGTTTACAAGTCGTTTAGAACATAACATAATGATGTCGTGCGATGGCCGGGACCACACACATTATTATAATTTGATTTGGTCTGAGATGGATCAATGGGCGGTTATGCTGTGCTATGGCCGGGACCACACACATAACTGAGGTGTAATAAACATGTCTTGTTCGCACTAAATCAGATAAGGATATTGTGAAGACCTTGGATGCATTAGCTTTTTAATCGATTGTGTAACAAGTTTAACCTTTTTTTTTAGATGCAATAAGGATTGAGGTAGATCGTCGAGGTGAGGCAACAGTTACATGAGAGAGGAGGATGTTCTTGCACTTGGATGTTTCATTGATACCTTCTATTTCAAGCCAATTAAAGTCCAAAATTCATGAAGATGGTTAGTATACTTTTAAGGGGAAGCTTATTGATCATATAATTATCATCTACATGCATCACTTAATGGGAAGCGTTTGCGAGATGCACCAGACCCCTATTGGATGATTACAAAAAGGGGAAGAAGATTTATGACGTACACCTTATTATTTGTGATGATAGGTTTTAGCATTGTTTCTTCATGCAGATTGTTTTGTAATATCAAATAAGGGAAGATTGTTGGGAATTACAGATTTGAAGATTACAAAACCCACAAGAAGAAATGAAGAAAGAAGAAACAATGAGGACTTAATATGTAATATGTAATAGTTAGATAGCTTTCATAGGAAGCTAGGGTTTGTAACCTCCCTCTATTAATAAACAGGGTAGGCTTCTAGGTTACTCACTCATCCATTCATAGTAGACTTCTCCAATGAGAGTCTAGAAAATGCATAGAGCATGTAGTAGTAGTAGTAGTAATAGTAGTTTATTTATATTTTATGAATAAAGAAAACCTTATTAGTGATGTTGATTGTGTTCTTATCATTCCGCTTTGTTTCAATCAATCAATGTTACTCATACCCAAGTTGAGTCCGAATATTGGATTCTACACATATCAATACCTTTAGATAGGGAAACAACCTTCTGAAGTACCTAATAAATCTCATTCCTATTAGGATAACCGCCTCTATCGTTTTAGGCTTCCTATTCCTTTCTCACTCTACCGTTACGTCCTACAACGTTCTAAGTATTAGAACTTGTATTTCCCTTCATTCTCTAATCCTCCGTCATCCCGCAAGATTCTATTAGTTAGAACTTGTAAGAATATCTACATCGAATCTCATAATCCTTATTATGTTCGAATTATGATATTATTCCCGATCCTCCGTCATACTACAATGTTCTATTAGTTAGAACTTGTAAAGAATATCTACGTCGAATTATAATCCCTCATTATGTTCGACTTACGATATTATTCTCATCCCATCCTATCTTACGAATGTCTATAGAATGCCTCCAAAGCGATCATCCACGTCTGCTACTCCCGCCATGACTCAGGATGCCATCCAGCAACTAGTCGCCGACAGTGTGACTGTGGCACTAGAATCCCGAGCTGCTAACATGGCTAATGCTGATAACACTAATAGAAACCCTGAGCCGAGAGAAGTTCATGTAGCGAAGACGAGTAGCTACAAGGAATTTATGAGATGTCAACCTTTCAATTTCAAAGGTACAGAATGGCCATAGGATTAATCTGTTGGTTTGAACGAAGCGAATCAGTATTCTCCCGTAGTAACTGTACTAAGGACTGTAAGGTTAAGTTTGTTACCGGTACTCTTACTGAAGAAGCTTTATCCTGGTGGAACTCATATACCCAACCAATAGGAATTGAGGAGGCATACAAGATCACCTGGACTGAGTTTAAAAAGCTTATGATTAAGAAATATTGTCCTCAAACAGAAGTCAAGAAAATGGAAGATGAGTTTTATAACTTGACTGTGAAGGGGAATGATATTAAGACTTACATTAGGATATTTCATGAATTCGCAACCTTGTGTCCCACAATGGTGCCAACCACTGAAAAGACCATGGAAATTTTCATCAGGGGTTTTCCTCGAAGTATCGAAGAGAATGTTACTGCCTCTAAACCTCAAACGTTAGAGGAAGCCATTACCATCACTCAAAGGTTAATGATCAAGTAACAAAGAACAATCATGTGCCAGCGCCCAACGATAACAAATGAAAGTTCGAAGATAGAAGAGCTTTCAAAAACAACCGTAACCCCAATAATCGTACTAACCCTATCCCCAATCAAACCCAAGGCAAGAAGCTACTAGAGCTTATGCCACCACTCCAACTGAGAGAAATGGTTATGCTGGGAAAGCCCCTCTGTGTAAAAGATGTGCTTTACATCACACAAGGCCTTGTTTTGTTAAGCGTAGCACTTGCAACAAGGTGGGCCATCAGACTCAGGATTGCAAGCACAAGGGACCAGCCACTGGAAGCAATCAGCTACCAGTAACAGCCACTTGTCATGCTTGTGGAGAAAAATGATAATTTTGCCAATAAATTTCAAAAGAAGAATACTGATGATGCCCACGGAAGAGCTTACATGTTAAGAGATAGAAATGCTTAGCAAGATCCGAACGTAGTCACGATACCTATTACGATATAGAAATTCCCGACAGAAACCTAGTTAGTACTAACGCCGTCATCCAGGGTTGTACCATATCCTTACTTAATCACCCTTTCGAAATTGACCTCATTCCAATCTGTAGGATCGTTATTTTTATTGTGTTGATGATTCGGGTGGTCTTGGATGATCAAAATACATGTTTGCCATAGTTAGAGAGTTAGTAGAGAGAGAGGGTGTTCTTGCTAGAGGTTTACACAAAGGAAATGTTAGATTGAATGAGAAGCACCACCCCTTCCATGGATGGAAGGGGTATTTATAGTTACAGACTCAACGACCTCCTATCGGCCTGTGGATCAGGCATACAGTGGGTAAAGACCCGTCCTTCCTCCACGGTGTTCCACTAAGCTATACTACGCTACAAACTAATAAATAAACTACTAAATAACGTAACTAATGACAAGTCTATGAGCTAACTTAAGCTAGATAACATTTGGGGTGACCGACTCTTCACTATGGAATTTTCTAATTCCTAACAATCTCCCCCTAAGGGAGGTCACCCCATGTTTTACATTTCGAATCCTAGCATTCTATTCTTGACTTTGTTCTGAGCTCGTAGACTTCAATTCTTCAAGTTCCGCAATCTTTGTGCTTTTGTAGCGATTCTTCAAAGTCCGCATTGATTTGTACTTTTAGTGGAGGCCTTTAACTGATCCACATCTTTGATGATCTTCGAGCTTTCTTTGAGATCATCAGCCACAGTAAATCTCTGGATCACCCTTTGTTGTGTTGCCATCATGTGAAGTTGTGACTTTCGGACCGACATGCTCACATTTTTGGATCATGACATCTTTCCATCAGAGTAGCGGAAGCTTTACTGGTTCATGATATTTGTAGCAGCGTAGCAGAAGCATAGTATAAAGATATCAGAACCAGGTTATGTAGATATGCACGGTCATGATTTCTTCAATTAAGTTTGGATGCTGTGAGCATGCGGCTTTGGATTGACCGCTCAATTCGATCAGCGCAACCGTCCAAATGTACCTGCAAACAATAGTTAGCAATAAAACACACGAAAGTGTCTTTGATCACTTTCGCTGAATTGAGGTACACGGCCCACGGTTCCCCGTTGATCAGTACAAAGTCTGCATGTGATCGGTAGGATTCCTAAGAATCACCTTGACAGGGTTTCGCGGCTGTTCTAGCTGTTCTCAAACCGGAACGTCTCAAAGAAGACACACGGAGCGAGTGAACCAGCGAATTGAGATTCACCGATTGATGAAAAATTGATTTGAAAAACAATCGCGTATTGCTTAGAAGAAAGAGTTTTGCAATACGACGAAGGTTTTATGAGAAAGATCAATTTTCAATCAAAAATACTTTTTGTATCTGAAAAGAGTACACATTCGACGTGCTAGAGAAATGAAGATTTGCACATCGAACGGTTTTTCCTAAAGTATTTTTTCAATCAGAGATACTTTTTGTGTTTGAAAGCATAAGTACACATTCGATGTGCTAGAGAAAAGAAGATTTGCACACCGAACGGTTTTTCCAAAAGTATTCGTCAATTCCATTCCTGGACCAAGGTTGATTCATGAGTGGATCGCCCCATCGTTTCTATCCAGTTGTCATATGGTTGATCTATAGAATAGATCTCACATGCCACCTACCAGGAGCTTGTTTGATGTTGGCTCCAGAAGGCTTTCCATCTTCATTGTGAATATGTATGCATATCACTCAGATGTTCTGGCAATACCACAAGGATAATGCGTAGGACTCTAAATATATACTTACTTTCCACATTATGTGAAACAGCAAGTCTTCAAGAATTTAGTGTCCTAAAGAGATATTGTGGATGATCTCTTGGCTCTAGACTCAATAGTGCACATTTGGTTCCTATGCCGGAGACTAGGGAGAGGGTCTCCTTCTTCAATATCAACAATCTCTAAAAGAAAGTCGATAGATTATGTAGGTTCCCCGTGAGAATGAAACAAGCCCTTTTAAGAGGAACTTGTATAGCTTGGGAAGTTTAGTGCAGCGCGTCACTGGGTCCATGACGTCTTGTCTTCAATACCAGTGTTACCTTAGTAACCACCAGTAGCATATGTATTGAACCCGGTTTCTGCCCTAAGGTTGAATTATTGGAGGGCTATTTCTTTTCACCCTTTTCTCATTATTTTCTTTTTCATTCTTCAACCCCTTCAGTGCTTACCGAGACTTCATTACTAGAACCTTGTTGGGTTTATTCCAGTACTAGCTAGTGTATTGTCCCTGGGTAGATCCCTCTGGCTCTGGCGGGATCGTGGGAACGAATACCTAACCTAACCATCCTTATAACACCATGCATAAAGTAAATTGGTCGGTCTTTTGGTATTGTTCTTTCCTTCATGAAACCAATTGAAAAATCATTTGGAAAAACAATCAAGGTACTTGTGATACGAGATCAAAGCATTTTGTACCTTAATAGTTTTGATCATTTTAGAAATGCTCCCCCTCAACATGTGCATATGATATTGAACTTGTTTTTATCACATAGAGGCAAGAGTTAATTTGAAGCACATCCACAATCACAAGAGCCATTAAGAAACCATTTTAAAACACAATCAAGGTACTTTATAAATTACTTTAAAAAGCTTTCGTACCTCGATAGTTTGTTTGCTCCCCCTCATTATGTGCTTCGAGATTCAGCGCTTTATATGAGAGAGCACTGCACAATTAAATCAAACGATCACCTTTTATCAAATTTCATTATTAAATCACAAATTCTCCCCCGATCAAAAATATCAACCCTTTGAGATTTTGGATCCCAAGTGATTTAATTAGGTTTAGAAAACATGGGAGAATATGTGGCCTGGTTTAAATACTCATCATGTTTTTGGATAAATCCTTCTCCTCAACATGTGCATTGTGTATGAAATCGTTTGGCACATGGAGGCCGGAGTGCCTTTAAAGGACTAAAACCAATTCCATTTAAACAGATAAGAGATTTAACTCACGATCTCTAACCCGATCAAAATTTCAAACCTTTTGAGATTTGTGATCCCAATTGATTTAAATCATTTAAAATATTTTGGGGAAAGACGTGGCTTGATTTAACTTTGAAAAATGATTAATAAGGAACATATTTAGACATTAAAGATTGTTAGTGTCAGGTATGATTGTTTTAAGAGATCTTTTGAGTAAAACAAAACAATTTCACAATCAAACAAGAACAGAAAAAAATTTCATTTTGAAAGACCTTGATTCAAAAGAAAAATCATACCATGACATAACATTAAATCTTTAGATCACCACATAATTTCGTACAAACGGACTCTTTTGAAGATATATTGTATGAAAATATTTTAAATTAAATCACTCTCCCCCTCAATCGATGACCGAAGTCGATAATTGAGTGACTTAAATTTTGATAAAATGAAGTCCGGTGATTTTCAAAATTTAGTCCAATATATTTTCAAAACAATATTTTTCCATTTTCAAAAACAATATTTTACAAAGTTTTAGAAAAATGGTATCATCGATTATCCGCACAAAGATATGTTAGTGGTTGAAAAGCTTCCGTTGTTGTTGCTGTAGGGTTTGGAAGAAAAACCATCTGCAGATGCAGTGAGACTTCTTCTTACGTTGCATTTTAATGCCAACTTAGGTCAAATTAAGCTCCGTTTCTTCAATCTCTTAGAAAACCATCTGTCGATGCTGATGAGACCTCTTCGTTGCATTTATGCCAACTCTCCATTGAAGTCCAATTAAGCTCCGTTTCTTCATTTGTCAACCCAAGATCTAGTTATCCTTTCCTTTCGGCATCCAAACATCATATTATGTGGGATCCGGATCGGGAACATTCTTTTATACCAATATACCTGCATACGTTAGTGAACACACAAAGATATATGGTGGTCGACATCACCCAAACAACAATCGACTAATTCAAGTCAATTTCAACATATCAATCAGTTCATATAAGGCATAGGAATAATGTTCATCAATTTATAATCATCTAAACCTAACAGTCACATCCTAGAAACCTAGTCCTTCAACATAGGCAATTATATTTTTCAGATAAGCACATAGGATGATTAAGAAAGCCCATTAGATGATGTAAATATGAAAAATATTCTTCCCCTCAACCAATGACTCTTTTTCTTGAAAAGTTTAAAAGCGCTGAAGTCATTGATTAAGTTCTCAATTTTACAAAAACTCGAATCGATTGTTCTTAAAGCAACTCATTTTCCACTATTTTTGAAAACAACAAATATTTTTCTGAAGAATTTTAGACGGAAAAACATTTGTGTAGGAAACGCGATCCCTTGACATACTTTCCTCATTTTGTATTTAGGATAAGTGCACGAAATATTTGAAAAATTGGTTTAGCGCAACACTTTCCTTTCATGAAGAACGGGTTGCTATCTGAAATGATAGCAAGCCATGGTTAAACGGTCCTGATCAAAGTAACGCAAGCCATCATTTGGCCTTGGTTCTGATCTAAAATAAGCGTAAGCCATAGATTTGTGACATGTTTAGAAAGAAATATTTACACCTCTGCCTTTCGAACTTCATCTAAAGTCCCGTGCCTGTATTGAATGACATTTCTAAGACCGTAGATGTTATCGATACCAGAAGACATGTCTTGAGAAAACTTATTTTTGGAATTTTGAATTTTGATTTTTATGGGTTTTAGAAGATTTTATAATTTTCTATTTTTTTTCTTGGTTTTATATTTTTGTATTTGGTTTTCGGATAGATATTTACAAAGATAGATTAGACATATAGTTTAAGAAGATGATGATACGAGTACCGAGATAAGGATATCAAGCAGACCCGTTGTAGAAGATAGAAGTCATCATCCCTAAAACATTCACCACCAAAGCTTTCGAGGCTCTTGCATTGAAGAAAGAAAATGAACCATCTGAAAGTGAGACTTTGGCGACTTCCCCAAACTAAAAATCCTTTAGGCTGGCGGTTTGAAGCTCTATTTCAAGCTTGCCTTAGCAGTGCTGAGAAGCACACCATTATCATAAATCCGTGCTGCTTTTAAGAACAATAATCGAGGTTCTCCGTTCGGGGTTATATCATCAACAAGAATAGCAACGTATCATCCCACTCATAAATAATATTCTCAAATTTCATAACCACTGAAGTCTGAAGCAATCCATTCCAAAAAGTGTCAAGAGAACACTTTCCCCGTGTAGTTGAAATGATGTAGTCCGTCACTTAGTATAATGCTCAAGAACTCCCTCGAATACACTTCATGAGGGGAATGAAGAACACCTTCCCATGTTCACATTTTTCTTCCCCGATGAACGTGTATGAAGCTCAAGAACCCGAAGTACACCAATATCCAAGAACTCTTCCGAATACACATCATGAGGGTAATGAAGAACACCTCCCCTATGTTCACATCTTTCGTCCCCGATGAATGTGTATGAAGCTCAAGAATCCGAAGTACACACATTCCCAACGAGAGAATAACGATAACACCTCCTCATGTTACACATTTATCTTCCCTGAATATGTCATACTTGTGTACCTCTTTTATCTTCAGAAACTAACTCTTCCATCTCTTCCCCACATAGTTGGAATAAGAACACTAAACGCCTTGATGAGTAAAACCTTGAGTTTCTCTGCGGTCATGACATTTGTTTTCCGGGATATCTTCAATCACTTAGAAGAATTAAGTTCATCAAGTTTACTCGCCATGAGTCAAACCTTGAGTTTCTCTGCGGTAATAACATTTGTCTTCCCGGGATATCTTCAATTTCTTAGAAGTATTAAGTACATCAAGTTTTACTCGCGTTTAGATGCTTGTCTCCTTTCCCCTTTCTGGTTTTGATACTTCAGAATCAAAAACTCTTTGAATGCCCAAATACTTGAAATTTGTTGAGAAGATCGCTTGAAGTATTTGTGAGAATCAACTTCTGAAGACTCTCTCGACTATTTTAATCAACCCTTATGTAGACAATTTGAAGTGACCACTAAAGAAGAAAACCCGATATACCATACTTGAAACTGAAGTCAACTTCCATCTCAAATAAGTGATAAGTGATTAACTCCGAAGTAATCAACTTGTGTCAAATGTCCAACACGTGAATAAATGTACAACCGGATGTACATTGACCCACTTAATGAATCGGAACAAATGATTCCTCAATATCAATTCCATCTTCCTTAAGATATTCATATAGAGACGATCGGAAGATTCACCAATAATGTCTTCAAGCGGATGAGGTAGTCATTTTCCTTGATGTTCATGTGGTTGATTTACAGAGTGCACAATAATCCGTGAAGATTTGGTAAAGGAATACCAAAGAGCGATCATTTTTCATGAACAATAATCCATGAAGATTTGGCAACGGAATACCAAAAGAGCGGATCATTATTCAATAGTGCAAGCGCAATATTGCAATAGTCGATATCAACACCTCCCATAAACCGACAATCTGTTTGATAAATGCCCAGATGAAGAAGAAGTCTTTAGATAATCATATGCAACTCGTCTTTAGTCTTCTAACATGTAGCGAGAATGTAGAACGATTGTCAGACTCGACCTTCTTCAAGATTGTCCAATTGGGGAATAGATAGTTAACATCTTCAACTCACACCA
The DNA here is from genome assembly GCA_910596185.1 of Chrysanthemum makinoi. Taxonomy (NCBI): domain Eukaryota; kingdom Viridiplantae; phylum Streptophyta; class Magnoliopsida; order Asterales; family Asteraceae; genus Chrysanthemum; species Chrysanthemum makinoi. The sequence goes on along the minus strand of OU343217.1, from coordinate 154,615,032 downwards.
AAAGCATCCCACCAAAAAGCATCCCAATTAACTTACATCTTGCAAATCCCTTAACTAAAATCCCTCCCAATCAAACAAGAACAGAAAGATGTTCATCAAGGAAATCGACAATCGGGCGCCGGCAAGCGACACACAAGATGGTAACACCAAACTACCAATCACATCAAACAAGAACAGAGAGATAGTTCAGAATCATCATGTTGATGTATACGTGAAGCATTAACCGGAGGCACTTTGTCGATAAACTCATCAATCCGAGTGAAGATGTCAACCAACGGCTCTTAGAAGAGAAAAACTCCATGTGAAGATGACTCGATAAGAAGAAGCTGGTTCTTACATGAGTTTAGAGCCGTATGACCATTTATATTCTCAAATATCAATCAACAATGCAAAAATTCACACTTCTTCTCCCCCTCAAGAATTGCATACGAAGATGCCATTCTTGATTAGACAAGTGAAAATCATCCAAATGTAGTCAATTCACACTTCTCCCCATCAAGAAAATTAGCATAGGTTGTTGCCATCGTCATCATGGTTGAGAAAGTGGAATCAGAAAACAATCAATAGTAGCCCGGTTCACTTGATGACTGAAGCATGGAAAAGTATGAAGCATGTTGATCGAATGGTCATAAATGAGAAGATTTCTCTTCTTGAAGATAAAGCGCCTGAAGCGTACACTTTTCTTTTCTTTGAGGTACGAGGCTGTTGTGTTCAAACGTCATAAGAAGATTTCTCTTCTTTTGAAGATAAAGCGCTGCGCATTACACTTTTCTTTTCTTTAGAGAGCGAGGCATGAACTGTTGTGTTCATACGTCATAAGAAGATTTCTCTTCTTTGGAAGATAAAGCGCACTGAAACGTACACTTTTCTTTTCTTTAGAGTACGAGGCATGAACTGTTGTGTTCATACGTCATAAGAAGATTTCTCTTATTTGGAAGATAATGCATGAGGCGTACACATTTCTTTTCTTTGAGGAACAAGGCTTGAACTGAAGTATTCAAACGTCATAATCTCTCTCATTTCTGCTCTCTTAGCAAAACATGTAATCAACCCCATTATCATTCGTAGGCTCTTTGTCATGACAGGTGATGGAGAAAACCAATATGATGAATTTGACCTGAAGTAAACTAACCGAACTCGTGACTTAAACATGCACATATGTAACAAAGAGGTGTCGAAATTCATGCTCCATTGAATCTCTTAAGTACTCTATACTCTTCAACCAACCAACCATCAAGTAATAGACGTACATTACCTCTTGAAAATCAACAATTGAATGTGACGAGCACTACGTAACTCCTTAAAGTGATAGTTATTTTTGTGGAAAACAGAGCCAATTCCCCGTGGTAAAAGGAAAAGACTCCCGAAATAACTAGATTTCCAAGTCTTAGTTTTGAAAAAGATGAACAAGGATCTCGAAGAATCTTCATCCAACCATCCCGATATCTTCAGGATACTAAGTACACTTCGCCCGTGATATTTCACTTCAACCTCAAATGAATAATCTGAATGCTTGTACGTGTCATCTTGATTAAAAGCTCAAAACTAGCCACCTTTGACTTTTTAAGTGAACTATAATAATGGTTTCATCCCGACCATGGTTTAATGAGCATAACCCCGAAAAACTTTGAAGTAACCAAACTGCCATGACGAATATCCAAACACACATCCAATTCATGAAGTACACCCTTTTATCCCTTCTTTGAAGCAGAAACCGTAGCACCAACATCAGAAAAGATCCCGAAATACACTTTCCTTTCTCCAGGATGAATCCATCATTACGGGATTTTACAATTCTATAGTTTAAACCGAGAAATAGTTTCTTTCGCGGGATTTTACAAAACCAAGAATAAACTGTAAGAAAGATCCGGAAATGCACTTTACTTATACGGGATGTTTCCATTGTCACGGAATTTTACAAGTCTATGATTTAAACCGAGAAATAGTTTCTTTCACGGGATTTTACAAAATCAAGACAAAACCGTAAACAATGTCAGCTAGAGTGTGTTACGACAATTTTGGTTTCGGTGAATATCTGTTTTAGGGGAACATGCAGTGGTTCATCAACGGTTCATTATCCAACATTATCAAAATCATCCACAATCCAATAAATACTTTGGTAAACATATCATCCACATATTCTGACGGCTGTTGCTGTGACCACTTGGTGAAGTAAACTCAATATACCAAACTTGACATGAAGTAGAATTCCCAGATTTGTTACTTAAACTTGTACTAATCCTTGTGAAGAAGAAACGGTGTACCCAATGTACAAAACCTCTTGACCTTCTCAACTGAGTGAGACACCGAAGTGATAATTATGTTGTGGGTTAGCGAAAGAATGTAATTAAATGCCCAAGTCTTTATCACTCTATAAATGCCCAGACAAGTCATCTTGAATGGCGAGAACGAAAGAAGACGAAATAAGTAAACGCGCCCGGACAAGCTCACTTCAAATTCAAATAAGAAATACCGTCCAAACAACCCTGTTGTCAACATTTTCTAATAAACTCTTGAAGCCGTGACATAATATTCTCCGTGAAAATGCGTAAACCAAAGTACCAAACAACTCACATCATTAAGTCTCATTATCACAAATTTTTTCAATAACTCTCATTAAATCCAAGTCTTATAAATCCGATCTCATATTAAGAAGCACATATGACCGTCATCCGAATACAAGCTTTATGACCCAGTGTTCAAAAGAACATATGTATTAATCACTTAAACTCCCGTTATGGTAAATTTGAAATTGTATAACAATCTCCGAATTATATATCAACCTCTAAACGAGAAGTGTGATTATTCATTCAAACTCTAAAGCCAAGTGAGGTCACCTACTTAAAAAAATCCTTATCTCAAATATTAGCATAAACCATGAATTTGTATCCTCCGTGAAGATTTATACCATGGACTAAAATACCACTCTTAACATTATGGCAACAATTTGTATCCAAAGATTATTATACCACAAAATATTTGGATGACAAACTTGTTAAATCAAATTTACCACCAGCTCAATATTACCACTTTTAACTTAATGATGTTCCAACGCCCAATGAAATACAACCATCAGCCCATCAAAATGGACACATACTCGGTCAAACTACAAAACCATTAGCACTAGCACCACAATTCACGGCCCATACACAAATCCTTACCTGATCCACTCCAAGCCCATGAGTTAAGACAAACTCATCCACTCCCTACCCTAATGTCACGAGATATATAATACACAACAAACCACTCACCAACCCTAATCTTTCTCACAATAATCTGCCCCCTTATCAATAATTGGTGAGAAAAAACTCTCATATCCGGAAAAAAAACAGTATGCATCTCTTCTTCTCACATCAATTTAATCCTCCCCATCTAGTTTCCAATCCATATCATCCTAAGTTCGCCACAGGGTTGGTTTGAACTAGATATTAAGGCCACAGGGATGGCTTTCAGCTTATGATGAGGCTCAAGACAAGGTAGGTATTTTTTCTTGTATCCGTTTGTTTACGTTTCCTTGTAATTAAATCGAACAAAAGAAAAGTTTTGAAACACATTTGTTTCACAAACTTTTCTTGATGGGATTCGAACAGTGAGCATGTAAGATATAAACAAAACAATATTGGTTCAATGATGGTATACGTGACTCACTCATAAGATCCTTATAGATCCATATATGAGACTCACGGATCTAAGAACATGAATTGTGGTGAGTTGATAATTTGTTTGGAACTTGTGGTTCTGACCTCGTTTCAATTAATCTTCCATATTCGAACATTATGGGTGATGAAGGTTTGATCTTGAGGTCGTGATGATAGTGTGGTAAAAGCAGGTTTTGTTGTCATAGGGTCAACATCTTTCATTTAGCATATTTCATTTTCATTCAAAACATTTCGTTAGTCAAGTCGCTACCCATTTTACAAACCAAGTCGCAACCCAATTTTTCAAACCAAGTCGCTACCAATTTTTTTCAACCAAGTGCTACCCGTTTTAAAACACACAATAAGCTAACTTATAAATATAAGTCGCTAGGTCAACTCGCTACGACTTGTAAAGACAAGTCGCTAAGAAAGATACATTGAATCTGGATTGGTTAGTGACAAGTCGCTAGCATGAAATATGACTTTTCCGATGAGTTTTTCCGACTAATTTTCCGACCATATTCATAACGAACCAGAGCTGCTATGAAAATATTGTTTGCCCGATTGACCAAGAAAAGGTGCGAAATGATAGTAGAATCGTTGTATAAAGACGTTACCACAAGTATTGACCACCAAATTCAGACCAAATAATATCAATGATATTGGTAACACAAAAAGTCTACATAACCTGACTTGGACCAAAACTTTTTGTATTAGACCAAAGAAAGATACCAAAAAAATCTGTTCTTTAAAAACTGTTTTAGCACAATACAAGAGAAAAAAACATATCCGACCATAAAAATCGACACTAAAACAGTTAAAACATGATTCAAACACAACAACACAACACAAAAACCATGTACGAAACCACTCAAATCAAAGATAACACAATAAACCTTGGCTCTTGATACCAATTGTAGGATCGTTATTTTTATTGTGTTGATGATTCGGGTCGTCTTGGATGATCAAAATACATGTTTGCCATAGTTAGAGAGTTAGTAGAGAGAGAGGGTGTTCTTGCTAGAGGTTTACACAAAGGAAATGTTAGATTGAATGAGAAGCACCACCCCTTCCATGGATGGAAGGGGTATTTATAGTTACAGACTCAACGACCTCCTATCGTCCTGTGGATCAGGCATACAGTGGGTAAAACCCGTCCTTCCTCCAAGGTGTTGCACTAAGCTATACTACGCTACAAACTAATAAATAAACTACTAAATAACGTAACTAATGACAAGTCTACGAGCTAACTTAAGCTAGATAACATTTGGGGTGACCGACTCTTCACTATGGAATTTTCTAATTCCTAACACAATCAAACTCGGTAGTTTTGACATTGTCGTTGGTATGGATTGGTTGTCCAAGAATCATGCTAAGATTCGTTGTGACGAGAAAACCGTTCATATTTCAACAAACAACGGTGAAACTTTAATCGTCCGAGGAGATCAAAGTAAAACTCGACTAAAACTCGTCTCATGTATCAAAATCGAGTGATATATATCCCGAGGTTGTCAAGTCTTCAAAATCTAAGTGACGGAGAGAAAGCCAGATGAAAAACGGTTGGATGAGATCCATGTAGTCAGGGAATACCCAGAAGTTTTTCCCAAGGATTTACCTGGCCTTCCTCTCGTGCGTCAAATAGAATTCAGAATCGACTTAATTCGGGCGACACCTATAGCCCAAGAACCCTATAGGTTAGCCCCTTCAGAGATGAAGGAACTCTCTGAACAACTCCAGGAATTAGCCGATCGAGGTTTCATCCGCCCGACTATGTCACCCTGGGGAGCTCCTGTCCTATTTGTTAAGAAAAAGGATGGATCTTTTAGGATGTGTATCGATTATCGTGGGTTTAAAAAACTAACCATTAGGAATCGTTACCCATTACCCAGGATTGATGACTTATTCGATCAACTTCAAGGTTTGAGAGTTTACTCAAAAATTGACTTACGGTCTGGCTATCGTCAACTGAGAGTGAGGGATGAAGATCTCCATAAGACCGCTTTTAGAACGAGATATGGACACTACGCATTTCAAGTAATGCCGTTTGGTTTGACAAACGCACCTACGCTTTTCATAGATCTCATGAACAGAGTGTGTAAACCATACCTGGATAAATTCGTAATTGTGTTCATTGATGATATCCTTATCTATTCTAAATGCGAGGAAAACCTGACGAACACGAGAATAATCCTTGAATTACTTAAGGCAGAGAAAATTTTGCAAAGTTCTCTAAGTGCAATTTTTGGATTAACGTCGTGCAATTTCTCCGAAAGCGATAAATAAGTCATGTCAATCCTGCAAAAATAGAAGCCGTTAAGAATTGGTCATCTCCCACGACTCCCACTGAAGTACGCCAATTCTTAGGACTCGCTGGTTACTATCGAAGGTTTATCGAGGGATTTTCAAAGATTGCAAAACCTTTGAATGAGTTAACCCAGAAAAACAGGAAGATTATTTGGGGAAAGGACCAGGAGTTAGCTTTCCAACTTCTAAAGAGGAAGTTGTGTAAAGCTCCAATCTTAGCATTACCAGAAGGAAACGACGATTTCATTGTTTACTGTGATGCTTCGCATTGAGGTCTTGGAGTTGTGTTGATGCAACGAGAAAAGGTTATCGCCTATGCATCACGACAACTCAAGACACATGAGGAAAACTATAACACATACGATCTAGAATTAGGAGCAGTTGTGTTCGCTCTTAGAATATGGAGACACTATCTGTATGGCACGAAATGTACGGTTTTCACTGATCATAAAAGCCTACAGCATATTCTTAACCAGAAAGAGTTGAACATGAGACAACGATTGTGAGATTCGTTACCACCCTAGCAAGGCTAACGTAGTAGCAGATGCCTTGAGCCGTAAGGAACGAATCAAACCTCTTAGAGTTAGGTCATTAGTAATGACTCTCTATCCTAACCTACCTTCCCAAATACTCAAAGCCCAAAACGAAGCCCTCAAAGAAGAGAATCTCAAATTTGAGAACTTACGAGGGATGGATAAGGCTTTTGAAGTACGTCTTGATGGAACTCGTTTTATAAAGAATCGGATTTGGTTACCATAGTATGGTAACTTAAGAAACTTGATCATACCCGAGTCCTATAAATCCAGTTACTCTATTCACCCGGGTTCTGATAAGATGTATCAGGATCTGAAAAAACACTATTGGTGGCCTAACATATCGGCTTGCTGATAAGCAATTGTTGCTCGATATGTTGGCAAGTGTTTAACATGCTCCAGAGTGAAGGCTGAATGTCAAAAGCCACCCTGCTTGCTGATACAGCCAGAAATTCCCATGTGGAAATGGGAAAGAATCACTATGAACTTCGTCACGAAACTCCCGAAATCATCCAGTGGACACGACACAATTTGGGTAATTGTGGATCGTCTCACAAAATCCGCTCATTTCATTCCCATCCGAGAAACTGATGGTATGGAAACCCTTACTAGGTTATACCTAAAGGTAGTTCGGCAGGGAGTGCCAATATCTATCATATCAGATTGCGATTCTCGTTTCACGTCTAGATTTTGGAAATCCTTGCAAAGTGCCCTAGGTACTCAGATAGACATGAGTACGGCATATCATCCTCAGACCGACGGTTAAAGTGAAAGAACTATCCAAACACTCGAAGACATGCTTCGAGCGTGTGTGATAGATTTTGGAAAAGGATTGGGAGAAACACTTACCGTTGATCGAGTTCTCATACAATAATAGTTATCATGCTAGTATTAAGGCAGCTCCTTTCGAAGCACTTTATGGAAGAAAGTCTGAGATCCCCTGTCTGCTGGGTTCAAGTTGGATAAGTTAAACTTACGGGACCAGAGATAATCCATGAGACCACTGATAAAATCGTTCAAATCCGACAACGCTTGCAAGCTGCAAGTGATCGGCAGAAAAGTTATGCCGATATAAGATGTAAGCCCCTAGAATTCCAAGTCGGAGAACAAGTTATGTTGAAAGTATCACCTGGGAAAGATGTCTTTCATTTCGGAAAGCAAGGAAAGCTTAATCCGAGATACACTGTACCATTTAGGATCTTAGAGCGTATTGGTCCAGTGGCATACAGAATTGAGCTGTCGGAAGAGCTCAATAATGTACATACGTCTTCCACGTCTCTAACCTTAAGAAATGTCTATCCGACGAGTCACTCGTCATCCTTATGAAAGAGATTCATCTGGATGATAAGCTCAATTTCATAGAAGAACCCATCGAAATCCTGGACCGTGAGGTCAAACGACTTAAGCATAGTCGTATTCCTATCTTTTATCATTGAATTGTACAATGTACTTTGCATTACATAATTTATTGACACTGATGAGATTGTATTTTAGACCATTGACATAAGCTATCCTAGAGAAAACTATTCCATTGCAGTTTACTGAACCATAACCCTCAGTGGGACATGATGAGTTATCACCAAATACTACCTTGGGTCTTGGTTCTTATACATACTTTTGCAGATACTCCTTTACACCAGTCATGCTTCTTGAACATCCACTATCTAGATGCCAAATAGGCTCCCTAGCGTGTCTCTGCACAAATAGCAAACTGACTTAGTTTCTCTTGCTAACCTTGTTGGAATCACTCCTAAACTAGAATTCAAGTGTTAGTAATTAATATGTAATAGTTAGCTTAATATGGCTTTTATGTTAGTAATCATGCCAAGGCTTATGTAGAAAGCCCATGAGCCTTGGCCCAAGCCCATAAAGGAAAGGATGGGAACTTGGAGTGTTGCCCTAGTTCCCTCCTATAAATACTCTTGTAAACCCTCACCTGAGGGTTGGTTGTTCACTCATTCACGCTACATAACTCTCTTCTTTACTCATGTGTGTGTGTGTGTGTGTGTGTGTGTTGTTCATCCAATCTCTTCTTCTCTATTTCTTATATTGATGCTTGTGTTACAAACATGGTGACCTAACAGTGGTATCATTCGCCAAATAGTTAGGTGAAAAGGTTTTGTTTTTGAAGTTATTTTTTAGTCTTACGCGTAACATACGGTTTCTAACTTTGTCACGCTTAAAAAATTATTTTTTACACTTTTCAATCCAAGATTCTTGTACTTTCAACGTTCATAGGTGTTAAAATATCTGTTTTTTGCAAAAAGTTTCAAACTTTACGTGTTATTCTTTGTTTTTAAGCTTGGTTTTATTAAGGGCATTTCTCGCATAAGGTGTTTCTAAGTTTTGGATCATCAAGTTTCACACTTTTGTGCTATTTTGGTGATATTGAAGTTGTTTCATCACAAAAATCGGTTTTAGAATCATTTTGGGCTAAAAATCACTCTTGGTTAAATTTTACGCGTAACAAAACCCTATTTTTACATAACTTTTCCTTGGATCGATCTTGGTTTTAGGTGGGTTACTCGGTGTTTTCTTGCTTGGATAAGCCTGAAAACACTTCGACTTCGGATATCCTTTACATTGTGATAGTGTAAAAGATTTTTTGGGCAAAACCTAATTTTACGTGGCTCAACCTTACGCTCTGTAGCTAAGCAATCTTAACGCCTAAGCCTTGTCACGCCATAAGCTAATCTTACCATAAGTTTTCTCGCTAACTTTATGTTTCGCCTAATTTTTTAGTGTTTCTCAATTTTGCAGCGTAAGCTAATCCTGGCAACTATTTCTTTTACGCGTAAGTTTGGTGTTTTTACGCCTAAGTGTTACTTTGCCTAAACTTGGTTTTTCTACGCCTAAGGATACTTCATCAACAACTTTTCATTCGACTACAAAGATCCATTTAACAACACAAGTTTTCAACATGCCACAACCACCATACTCTAACTACTTTCCTTATACTTATAATCAACAACAACAACAACAACAACTAAGTTCACAGCATCAACAATTTAATCAACAACAATAAATTTATCAACAACAATTCAATCAACAACATTATCCACAACAAGGAGAAATTCAACCTCAAATGGTTCAACCACCACCAGTCTTCAATTCACTACAACACACAAGCGTTTACAATCACATCCATCAAGGAATACTATGAAGGAACAGACTTGGTTTGCAAATATGTGTGAAGCTTTAAGTAGCCAGACAATCAATTCATGAGCGGGATCACTTGATAGACCTCCAATGCTCACTCCTGGAAACTACGATCAATGGGTGACTAGGTTCTTTAGGTTTTGTGATCTAAAGAAGCCACATGGAAAGTTCTTAAAGAAGGTTATCTTGGAAGGTCCAATTCAGATGCCTATTGTTGTTATACCCGGAGATCCAAACTTTGGTGAGATGATCTCACAAACATTGCAATGTTCTTGACCTTTACGGTGATTAACTTCTAAAGTCTGGTGATGAGCTAGCAATGCAATATATCCTTTTAGTTACCAACCCATTCCAAGTGTTGATGCTCAAAAAGACCGCAAAAGCAATGTGGGAACATATTCATCTTCTCATGGAAGGCATTGCACTCAATCAAGAGGATATGGAATCCAAAATTTACTTGGCTTATGAACACTTCATGATTGAACCTGGAGAGACACTAGAGTCATATCATCATCGATTCTCAGACATCATCAATGATTTGGATAAACACAACATCATCATGCCAAGAATTACAGTCAATACAAAGTTCCTAAGTAGTCTTGGTTCTGATTGGGAGAAGTATGTCATTTTCCTCCGTCAGCGAAGAATCTTCATCATGCTTCATACGGTTGTTGAAGACTATTTGAAGCCTCATCAAAGTTGATAAGGAAAGGATTATCCGTGGCCAAAATGTTTCACCTTCACTTCCGGATAATCAACAACTTGCTTTGTGGGCTCAAACTAGTTATCCTCCTCAACCAACTCCTCAACCAACTGCCACAATCACACCATATGATCCGTCACAGCAACAATCTCAACAAACTCAATTGGCTCCGTACAACAACAACAATGATCAAGCACTTTACAGTGAAGCTTGTTAGCCTTAATAGTTTTTATTAGAAGTGATGGTCATTCACGATTAGGAACTTTGTATCGTATGTTAGATATCGTGATAGAATAGTCAACGGGCTCGTGGAGTGGGCTAAGCTAATTGGTTAAATGTTAAATATGCTGTGTATAAGCTTAAGCATCCCAAGCCCAATCAAGTCCACGAAAAGCCCATTGGAAAGCCTTCTGGTTTTCATGTATTCCTATAAATACCCTCAAATGGTCATTTGAGGGGTGTGCTAATGTGTGTGTGTGTGTTTTCCTTGAAGCAATATAACATATTATTGTCTTCATCTTCTCTTCCTTGTCTCTCTAAACATACATATAACATCAAACCGTTCTCATCTTAATCTTTCTATACGCATAACTGTTATGTGTTTGTGTTGGGTTTGCTTGTTAAAGTGATAAGGTATACGTGATAAAGGGGTATAACAATTGGTATCAATCGCCTAACAATGGTTTAGGAGTGTTTGTGTTTGGTTTGAAGGTGTTACGCGTAAAGGCTCTCGTTATACGTTTTTGTCAAGCTTAAAGCTTTAATTTTTGCACTTTAAAATTCAAGATTCTTGTGGTTTAAGGTTTCTTTGGTGCTAAAGTTTGATTTTTTAAAAAGTTGAAGCTTTACGTGTTTTAAATCATTTTAAGCTCGTATTTGGTTTTGGTCATTTCTACCGTAACTTTCTAGGCACTTTGGGTGAAAAAGGTCAACATTTTTGGGTTATTCGAGTGTTTTAAGGCTATGGGTAAAAGAAATCATTTGAATGGTTGGATATTTCTTAGGTAGAAGTCAAAAGTCAAAACCCTAGTTTTAACTTTTGGTGAAGAATCTTAGTGCTATAAGCTGTTTTCGGTGCTTCCCAGCGGATAAGTGTGTGGGAACACGACTTGTGGATATCCCTTACTTGTGATAGTGTAAAGGATTTTTGGATTCTGGCGTAAGCCATTCCTCGCGTAAAGCCATTCCTCTGGCGTAAGCTACTGGCGTTAGCACTCTTGCTACGCTGGTTGGGGTTCTACACATAAGAAATTCCTACGCTAAGCATCCTACCTAAGGATTCCTCGCCTAAGCATCCTACGCATAAGATCCTACATAAGGAATCCTACGCCTAAGCTTCCCTCATAAGATCCTACTATTAACTACATCCTACTAAGTAACCATATCCTACAACTGCATTCTTTGGTCTACTAAATAAGCTCTTTCTCGCTAGGTTTAAAAAAGAGTTTTTGTGGGAAAACTTGAGTAAAATTTAAATTTTGGGAGACTAAGCGTTCAATTTTCTGAGATTCAAATTTGGTTTCTGTGAAAATTTTGGTCAAAATTCAAATTTTTGGGCCTAAATTCAAATTTTTCGGGTCAAATTTGGCGTCAAAATTGTCTAAACTCAAATTTTTCACGAATTGATTTTATAATTGAATTTCAAATTTTGGTGAAAATTTTTTGAACCAAGGTTCTGATCACGACTTTCGAAACACCTCAAGCAGAGCTTAATCTTCATCAACCACAACTCCTTTATCGTTGAATCGATCCTACATCAACTTTATTAGATCATACCTTCATCAATAGCAACTCAACAAGATATTCATGCGGTAGGTCCGAAAACCGACCTCCTATGTTGGCAAAAGGTGGTTATCTTCAATGGACAAGTCGTATGCCGTTACATCAAGGCGAAACCTAATGGAAAACTCATGATTAAATCCATTCAGGATGGACCCTACAAGCCTTGACAAGTTCATGTACACGGAAATCTTGATGCAACACCTCCCGTCCACCATCCTCTCATCTTCAAAGCTGAATCGAGAATACCCAGAGGATGAAACAAGTCGATGCGAGATGACATGGCAATTCATATTGTCCAAGCTGGGTTTACCAATAGACATCTTCTTTGCGGTGAAGCGGTTGTGAAAGCTGCTTTCGATATGTGGGAGCGTGTTAGGCGGCTATGTTATGGAGCGAAATTGGTAAACAAGACATGGAGAACAAAGGCGCTAGCGAATGGGAAAAGTTTACATCTACACCGGGAGAATCCATTGAATCCTACTATGGAAGGTTTTGCACTTTGATGAATGAGCTTATCAGAAACAAGTTGGCACCCGGAACAATCGTTCAAAACATCAAGTTCCTGAATAATCTTCTAGAAGAATGGGGCGATATGTGCTATTGTCAACCAAACAAAGACTTACATCGGTGAACTTTGATCAAGCTGAATGATTTTGACTGAACAACTAGCTGAAGCGAGAATGAAGTCGAGGCAAGAAAGATTAGCAAAGAATCATGATCCATTGGCACTCATTGCAAAGACTCAAACTCTAGTGAATACACAACAACAAGCTTCATCATCTTCCAACAACAACAACTTGCAGCAATACATTCCACAATCACAACAACAATTCTATCGGATCAACAATACCAAGAACAAGGAATCGCGATCTGGCCCGACCATGTAGAAGCGACCTTGCAGCGGTATTTTCTTTATTGGATAAAGCATTTATGATCGCATCGGTAATCATGCGGTTCCGTATCGAGGGTGTCGGTCGAATTGGCATGTTGGAAATCGGATGGGACAGAATGTTAGGGAATAGGCGGTGGTATCCGAATGGAAATGTTGCGCTCCGGTCGTTAAATTATGGAAATGTGAATGAGGGAATCGGATGCAATAGAAGCGGTTTGATGGACATCGGGGTGATTGTGAATCGAATATGGGATATCAAAATGGAATAAGGTTTTATGACTTACGTTGAGAATGCTACCTCGAACCTCAAAGACAAGATTAGGATCTAGTGTCAACCGACTTCGAAGCTTGAAAGATCCGATACATGTTGATGTTAAAGAAGAGTTGGGAATTGAGTTGGCTGCGAAATCAAATTCGGTGTACCCAAAATGGGAAGATAGCAAGCGATAATGCAACCTCAGTCCCAATCAATCAACGAGGACACAACATCAAGCGTACTTATGACACAACTCACCTACGACATATTTCACTCATGAGGTACCAAATTCGTTTACTCATGAGCCGCACATTACGTGTCTCCGAACCTTATTATGACACATATGTGGGGAAGCAAGTTAATAGCAATGTTAACTCTGAAACTCCATATATGGATCCTAATGGAGGTCAAGTGATGAGAATGGTGCTAATGATGACATTGCTTATTTTGAATCATTAGTTAATCAATGTGGCATTGAAGTTGAGAAAAAGAGGTCAATGTGAGTTAAGGGCATGAATAAAAATTGGTGAGCTTGAGGTTACAGGGCACGCCAAAGCCTATGAATTTCATACAAACAAACTGTCCAAATTAGAAATTGGTTATCGAGATTACTGTTTTAAGAAAAAAGATTTGCAACTCAAGTATGACACAGATGTGAATCGAATTTGAAAATCAAATCTTTAAACAAGGAAATTTAGAACTAAATGACCAACTTTCAGCAGCATTTTACGATCTTGAAAAGAAAGCAGTTAATTCTTTTTGCAAAGCGAAAGATTCTCTTCTTGATGAAATTCTTGATAAAACGGAAAAAATAAAAACATTGGACAATTTGCTTCTCACGGGGTCATTCGGATAAAACAAACAAGATGCTTTCAAACCAAGTAAATCCACGTTTTCATACTTCACATAAGATGGCACTTGGTAACGACCCTTCTTCGTTCCTCAAAGCTCGAGAAATCTCAAAATGTGTTGAACAATGGAAAACCTTTGCATGAACCCATAATTGTTAAGTGATTCTCTTGAAGCGTTGGAACTATCGAGGAGAGTAGATCAAAATGAAACAAAAGAATCCGGATCTTAAACCGATTGATTATAACAAATGGAACAAAATTAATGGAATTACTTTTGTTAATCAAAAGAACAATCAGTTTTACCACACCAAGTGTTTCAAACAAAGAGTCAACACCCGTTTCAACACGGTTCAAAACGGTTGTAGTTTCCAAATCTCTTTCGAAAATCGAACAAATGTCTTCAAACAATCCTTGTAACACAAGTGATACCATTTTAGATGGCGTTAAAGCGAGAATAGGGTATCTTCGGAGTGTTAAATCTAAAACCCATAATACAACCAACATCACGGTTTTCTAGTTTTGATATTGAACAAAAAGGTTTTTGAAAATGAAATTGCCCTCAATTGAATGCCATCGGTCAGAGGGTAATTCATGTTGAACAAGCACTTTGAGAAAAGAAGCAGTGACTTTGTCAAGGACCATAAATCCACGGTAAAACAAGCTAATGAAAGTTTTGAACACATCAAAGTTTTGGAAAATTTGAATGATTCTCTCTTCGAAGATGTTATGACTACAGACATCATGTCCATTATTTTGCAAACATATTACATTTGAAGATCATGAAAGACTCGATATGAGACCTCATAATTGTTTCAAAATATGAAAATGCTCTTGAAAAACTTGAAAAAAGCGTGTCCTATTTTAAACAACTTGATCGAAAAGCAGAGGAATGCAAGTATGACAAAGCTATCGTATGAGCTTGCCTACAAGGACATGCAAGAGCAAAATGATCTTTTGAGGGCTCAATTTGGAATGTCAAAAAGGAAAGGCTGTGGATACTAAGATTACAAAACCATTGACTGAGGAGAAAGCAAATGTTCCAAAACCAGTTTCCAAACCAAAATGTACATTTCTGCCTCCTCCAAAGTCAATGAGAAAAATGATTTGTCAAAAATTATCCACAAACTTTGCCTATTAAAGAGAATTATCAAAAGTTTTGAAAAAGGAAAGCGATTCTTTGAAACACCAAAAGTGATTACGGCATCTCTAGGACTAGTACAAGGAATGTGACCAAAATCCGGTTAAAGAATGCATTGGTTCTAACGACATGGTCAACAATCACTATCTAGAAGAAGCTAGGAAAAGGCCTGAGAACTTGAAAAGGCGAATTCTAGGTGCAACATCTAAGGTGATGAATTCTACAAGAGCTCAAACAACGCTAGTAGTAGTAAACCATTACCTAGGAACACTCTACAAAAGACTAGGGATTGGATTACATCTAAGAGTAGTTAGCAAGAAAATGCTATGCCCTTAGAAAACAACACTAGGAATTCTAGGTCTTTTTAGACAAGAATCAATTTCCAAAAGGCTGTAGTGACAAAGTTAAAGGCTTTGTTTTAAACAAGAATATTGAATTTATGCGTACTACATGTAAAAATGTATCTTTTGATTAATCATGATGCATGTGCCTTACAATATCTCAAGAAAGATAATTCTCGTGTCAAGGCACAATCCACTAAGACACCAAATAGAAACAAGCCCGTTGATAAAATGTCAAACAAACAGAAACCGAATAGGTGGATCTCTTGAAGTAGTTTTCCAAAATAGTGCCGTGCATCGATAAGAAAACAACTCCTAGATCTTACCTTAGGTGGAAACCAGCGGGAAAAGTTTTCGGCACAATAGGTCTTAGATGGATTCCCACAGGAAAGATTTTTGATACTTGCCAACCGCATAATAGTGAAACTCATCAAGTTAAGGAAGTCGAACCACTACAACCGTTGATAGTGATCACCCTGTGAGGAATCTTGTACTTCTTGTTTTAGAAAACTCTTCTTCTTTGGTTGCGGTGAATCAAATATCTAGAACCCTCATCGAGGGTTTCATACGTAAACTCTTCATTCTCTCTCCCTTTATCTTTGATTTTCCATTTCTTTTATAAAAAACAAAAAGCAAAATACAAAAATAGAAATTTTTAAAAATTCAAAAACAATAGAAAATCAAAAATCAAAAATATTCTTACGTATATCTCTCTATTATAATCGATATTCCAATGCGTTTCTAGAAATGTCATTCAACAATGATACGGCATGTACAGATGCTGGCGAGGAGTTCTTTAATGTTTTTCAAAACATGTGGTTTCTCAAAATTTCTTCAATAATGGCTTTGTGCCGATGCGAAACCGGACTTCAACATAATAAAGCTACGGACACGAACTCCAAAGAGGACGAACTTCAAAAGGAAGCTTATCAAAATATGCTTTTTAAAGCACTCTTCCCTAAAACAATAGCTTAAGTATTTCAGCTTGCAACCCGATCTTTAAAGAAAGGAAAGTGAAATCGTTTTCATTATATATAGAGCACTTTTCCTAAAACAAATGAAGATAATTTTTCTCTAAATATCTTCAAAAGATTTTCAAATCTTCTTCTCATCTTGTACCATTGATTGAAATTTTTCAAAAAGATTTTCAAAATCTCTCACATGTGGTACCAAGATAACTCCCTCTAAACCCTTAATTGATTCTAAATTTTCTATGAAAAATATGCTTTCGTTAAGGGGAGTATAAAACAAAATTGTTCCCAAATTCATGCTAAATCGGTTTCTCTAAATTTTAGAAAAACATATCTTTTAATCATTTTGTTTCAAAACATCATGGATATGCTATTTTTGAGGGGGAGAAACGTGATTAAAATGTGATCAAAAGTTTAATGATCGTTGTTTGAATCTCAAAAGGCTGAACCAAGGATGAATTGGCGAGTAATCAAAGTGATAAATGTACCATTTAGAAACTTTCTATGGACTTGACCGGGGCGGGTAATAATTTCAAGCTAGTTCTCTAGTGATGTAAGCGTGTCTCGAATCGGTCTAGTTCATTTAAAGTCGATCAATTCAAAAAGGTGCGAACTCTACCCTCTGCATGCGGATTTGTTAAAACAATATAAGCACATGTGAAGGAGTGTTTACAAAAAAACTCTAAAGGTGTTAACAAAATGTTTTGATAATCATAAACACTTTGAAAGATTTTCAAGAAAAATGGTTTTATGGCAACAATAGGGCCAGTCATGGGTTATAAGGTGACTAAGGATAGGAAATCGTCCTATGATATGCTTGAGCGAGGGAGGGATCTACAAGGACAATACCAATAGTTTAGTATTAGAAGTCCTTAGGTATGATTGAAAATAATGTGAGAAAAGGAGAAAGAAGGGGTTGAAGAATTAAAAGAAATAATGAAAAGGGTGAAAAGAAATAGCCCTCCATATTCTTAGGCGAAAGCCGGGTTCAATTCATGCTCTTGGTTGTCACTAGATGACATTGGTATTGAAGACAAAGTCATGGACTGGTGACACCTATTTCTACTTTCAATTCCTCTTAAAAGGATTTGTTTCATTCTCCTTTGGGAACCCTACATAATCTATTGACTTTAGAGATGCGTTGGTATTGAAAAGGAGACCCTCTCCTAGTCTCAGCTCAGGAAAACCAAAATGCACTAATTGAGTCTAGAGCCACGAGATTCATCAAAAGATCTCATAGGAACACATGACATGACATCGCTTGTTGTTCATCATTAAGGGCACAAGTAATATATTATAGAGTCCTCTGTGATCTTAGCAATTTGCGGAACATTTATGAGGGAGTTACAAGTAATCCTCGGTGATTGAATGGAAATTCTGCGGTCAGACATCAGCGGTACGGCGGCGGGTCATCGGTAATTCTTACGTGGATTCGCAGGTGTGTCTCAAGCGGTCTCTGATGCATGGGGTGATGCCCGGTATACCTCGGCGACTCATCGAGCTAATGTAGATGTACCGGTATATCGTGTTATCTCACTTGTGGGACTCGGTTCAGCGGCCTTTGTGAGAATAGAGATGTGTTTTCACACTATCTTTGTTAACACCCTCGAAATTCAAACTTATAAGTCTTGAGGAATCCGCTTATTACTAACTTTGTTTTATGTTTTCTTATGGAAGCTCACAGGCCGGATGGATCGTCTGGACTAAGCCACATGCTCATACCAACGACACATGAAAGTTCTCATCAATCAAAAGCTACTCAAAGTTTAAAGACTCGAGAACTACATCATTGGTAATCATAAGTCAAATAGAAGTGTGAGCATGGTGGAGAAAGGCGTGGGACACCTAACCAGAAGTTGACAGGCGAACAATCATTAGCGATCACAAAGCATGAAGGAACAAAGAATGAGACTATTGATATCTACATAAAGTTCAAGCTCGAAAAGTAAAGACCTAATCAAGTGGAGCATCATTTGAATGACCACCCCTTAGGGGAGATTGCTTAATAGTTTTATTAGAAGTGATGGTCATTCGATTAGGAACTTTGTATCGTATGTTTAGATATCGTGTGATAGAATAGTCAACGGGCTCGTGGAGGCTAGGCTAAGCTAATTGGTTAAATGTTAGCTAGCTAAGGTGTATAAGCTTAAGCATCCCAAGCCCAATCCAAGTCCACGAAAAGCCCATTGGAAAGCCTTCTAGGTTTTCATGTATTCCACCTATAAATACCCCTCAAATGGTCATTTGAGGGGTGTGCTTGAGTGTGTGTGTGTGTGTTTTTCCTTGAAGCAATATAACATATTATTGTCTTCATCTTCTCTTCCTTGTCTCTCTAAACATACACATATAACATCAAGCCACCACGTTCTCATCTTAATCTTTCTATACGCATAACTGTTATGTGTTTGTGTTGGGTTTGCTTGTTAAAGTGATAAGGTATACGTGATAAAGGGGTATAACAAAGCTAATGAGGACTCAGATGCTTTCGATGCATTGTAACAAGGATTTGTTATGATTGCTAAAGCTTTTGGCCGTTATACAAACAAATCCAACAATCGCATTCGTTCCTCTTCAAACACAAGGAATCGGTACATTGTGAACAATGGGCCGAGTTGAAGTTGAGAATGCGTGGTTATGGTCTTGGATGGAGCGGTGGTCAAGGGTTTAATGCTATGGGTAGAATAACATGGGTGCTCCACAACGAGAGAGCTCAAGTGGTTGAGCAGGGGTAATGCTGAGAATGGGATAAATGGTCTTATTTGCTACAAGCGTAATGAAAGGGACACGGCCAATGCATGCCAAATCCAAGGACTAGAGGCAGTGCTTATCACAAGGAGGCTTTACTTTTGGCTCTTAAGGATGAAGGCGGTGGAAATCTCACGGACAAAGCGAGCTTTATGGCGGATCTGCGATTTCGGATGATGATGATGATATAGAGGACTTAGGTCAATGCGGCGATGTTGATGGCTAATATGCACGAGCTACACATGAGTGGCTTGTATCGAAGTGCGAACAAACCTGTCATCCACGATCTATATCTCGCCGACTAGATCAGCCGAGAATTTCCGGGGAATGTTCAAATGAGTCGTCCACATCTCATTCCGATTCTCAACTAGACCCTGTTACATTTTGTGATCAAGATGATCTTATGGTTACCTTTGATACTCAAATTGACTTTGTGTTGCGAGGATCGAATAGTGATCATGTTGTGACTCGCGTTGGCAACCGAACTACGCTAGTCAGGATGTTGATCTCTTAATTAAAGATTATCTATCCCAAATGGATGAATGTGGTTCATTAAATCAAACTCTACGGTAAAATGCCTTTATTAACAGGGGATATTGAATGCTTAAAAGCGGCAGCTTCATTTTTTCAAAACTCTAGAAAGCGAAAAAGGTTTTGGCGCTTTTGCATCAAAAAATCTTTAGAAGCGGATTAAGTGATCTAGCGCGCCGAAGAATGCTTTGTTGTCTCAAATAGAACAACTAAAACATGAACATAAAACAACTTAGCGCTCTTACTTTGGAAACTCAAAAATCCAAATTTGGTTGTTAACTTGTCAAAAGTTCTCTGCATACAAAAAGCATTCAAGCGAATAAATGACCATCTTGAAGATTGTGGTTTACAACACAAACTCAAGAGTTTGAAATGTTGTTTATAAACATGGTGAGTCAATCACAACTATTCAAAAGTTTACTTTAAAACCCGATCAAATGGATATGGACCGAATCTCTCTGATTACAAACCAAAGCTTTCAACCAAAGCATTCAAACCAAATCACGAAGTTTCGGTGCAGAATACAAAATTGATGATTCTATTATGAGTGTTGTTGAATATCATCGTCAGAGGAATTTGATCACGAGAGAAGGCGAGAGTCGATCAAAATTAGAAAATGTTGTTTATAACAAACCATTTAACTATTCAAAAGCTGTCACTTTCATCACACCAAAGGATTCTTCTAACACACCTAGGATTATCACAAAAGCGTCGAGACTTCTAATGTTGCTCCCCAACCAAATTATGCACAAATTTATGGTCCTTTACCTTCACTCGGTGAGTAAAATCAAAACAGAAAATCATCAAATTCTTAGATATTTTGATATTTTACGACCTCAAACTTTTAGAATGTGAGATTGAATTTCATTACGAAATAAAAGTTGAACATTTTCAATGATCACCGGTAGCGAGAACAAAGAGATGTTTTCATAAAAATTTTTACCCCATGTAAAAATTTTGAAAAATTGTGCATTGTATTGGGAAAGGAAATTTCATAAGGAACTTGGATTGATGAAAATCGTTTTGAGAAAACAAAACATCTATTTCAAATACAAATGTAAAAAAAATTGCGAAAAGATGTTGATCGACTCTTGGAAGATGTTATATGTGATGATATCCATAATGTTGTGTTATTCGATACTTTGTCATATGCATCGATTATAGCTCTGATTAGATTCTGTTGAAATTGTTGAGAATCTTGATAATGTGCATCGGTCGAGTCTTTAAAAGTTGAAAATGAGCGATGTTAAGCGAGCTTTCAAATGCAGCGTCGTCTTCAATGGTGTCAAAAGATCGTCATTCGTGAACTCTCTTGGCAAAACAAAATTGCTCGGTTGCAAGCAAAACCTTTAATTCAAAACTTTGAGCAAGCTGGATGATCAAAGCAGCGTCTTTGAAATGTCAAATCTCAAAATATGAACAAGAACTTGCAAAAGTTAAAAAGGAATATGGTGTAATATTTGATTTACTCAAAACGGACATTGATGAAGCATCAAACGAACTTGATCATTATCTTGCACAAAGAAGTCATGAATTTTTAAAATCTTAGTTATGAAAATCAAGATTTGGTGCACACTATCATTAAGTTACGGGAAATGTTAGTAAAGTATGAACAAGTTGACCTAGCATCATTAAGGCACTTGTAACACTTAGCAAGCGTGGCCTAGAATGCATCTTGACAAACCACAAGATACTAATGTGCTTCCCTCTAAAGAAGCGAATAGTTGCCTCTTTTCCCCAGCGTCCGCACTTCACGGCCTAGGAGCAATACAAGGAAGAATAGGAAGTTCACGACCTAAGAAAACAACACGGAATGCTCAAGTAGAACACCCTAGGACTTTGAATAAGACCCAAGTTGCACCCACTTTAGATATTCGTCGACAAATGTAATGGAAAAAGTGTTGTAATCTTTGAACCTTTAAGTACTTTTGATATTAAGTCTGAAGCTTCTTGTGTTAATATGTCATAAAAGTATGCTTTCTGATTGTCATGATAAATGTCTTTAAAGCTATCTTGTCTCGTTCACGGAATCCTAAACGGAATACCTCTAGGCCCACAATGCTTCTAAGTGCGTGCACGTAAACCACCCTCTTTAGATTCTAAGAAGCATTGATATCCCCGGTTCGATATCACCTCCAAGGAATGTAGTACCACCTAGTGCATTCACTAAGACTAAAGCAAATACTAGTTGGAAATGGCAGAAATGGATACATAATACACTAGGATTTAAATGGATGCCTAAAATTATTGATGTGTGTATGTATTTAGGCTATAAGCGCATCGGAACCCTCTAACTCTTGGGTTTCACATCTACTTCTATTACATACGTATTAAATGCATTATGTAATGCGGTGTCTGAATCATCCTGGATTGTTGATAGCGGATGTTCAGAGCACATGACGAGTAATCTTAAAATTTGTTATCAAACTTTGTTGCAAAGTTCATTGGCCTTTGGTCGATGGGAATGATCACTTCACGGCTATCATGGGCTCTGGAGATTACATCAATGGAAACATCGAAATTAGCGAGGGTTTATTATGTGGAAGGTCTCGGTACGTACATTTCGGTTAGTGGGATTACGTGATGGAGATTTGGAAGTTGCTAGGAAAAAACTTGTTTCATTCGTGATCTACAAGAAAGCGATCTTATATGCGGCACTTTCGTAATTCAAGTGCGTACACAATCTCAATGCAAGACATGATTGCTTCATCTCCCATTTGTCTACTTTAAAAGGCAACATCATCAAAATCTTGGCTATGGCAGGCGTCTCTCACATTTAAACTTTCAAACCATAACCAATCTTGTACGATACAAACTTGTTGAAGGTCTCCGATTGATATTCTAAAGATCGCAGCTTTTCGAACAAGGGAAAAGCACTAACTGCTCATTTTCCTTCAAAGGTAGAACCACGCTCTCGGCATGTGCTTCATCTTCCGCCATGGATTTATGTGGCCCGATCGCGCAAAGCGATTAATGGCGCTACATATTGGTAATTGTTGATGACTACTCACGATGGACTTGGGTCTACTTTCATCGAAGCAAAGATCAAGCTCACGAGATGATCATCACCTTTACCGCGAAAATTCAAGTTCGAGCTCCGAACAGGTCCAGCGAAAAGAACGGGCAAAGGCTGAATTTGTGAACCAAACTCTTCGAGAATTTTATGAGAAAGTGGGAATTGAGCATCAGACATCTATTGCATGTACACGGAACAAAGGGAGTTGTTGAAAGAGCGAAAGCCGTGACGTTAGTGGAAGGCTGCAAGAACAATGTTAATCAATGCTAAACTTCCGGATTACTTGTGAAGTTGTATCAATGCATGCTACACTCCAGCCGATCAATGATTACAAGCATACAACAAAACACCTTTTGAACTTATCCGCAGAGAAAACAATCTCAAACACTTTCATGTATTTGGATCTCTTTGCTACCAATAATGATGCGTGATGACTTTGGAAAGCTCAAAGCCAAAGTCGACATTGGTGTTTATTATTGGATCTTGTGAGAACTCAAAGGTTATCCGGATGGAATGTATTACAAAGCATGTTATGGAAGCGATTCATGCAAATTCGATGAACTTACTAAAATGGCTTAGACATGCGGCTTGGAACGGTCTAGCCGTTTCAACTTCCCTCAAACCCCATCATCGGTGAATCAAGCCCCGACACTTCGTCAACAAATGGAAAAGCTATTTGCTCCTCGTTTAGTGATGACATTGATGAGCGATACTCGTGTATCGTTTCCGTTGCTCGACGATCATATTCCAATACGATACACTATTCATGACCACTATTGAAGAAGCACCACAGTTGACTCTACAGCGGTTGAACAAAGCGGGTTCCAGCGGCGTTGAACGGTGATGATGTTACGAACAATAAAGTAACCCGCAGATTTTGATCCAAATCGTTCTTTAACCCGTTTGCTAATGAAAGCGCGGTGCGGAATCATCTACAAGCCATTTGAATCCTCGTCTGCGTGTATATATCAACATCAACCATCCACTCATGCGTTGGACAAAAGACCATCCTCAGAGAATATTATTGGCAGCCGAATCAACCCGGTCATAGCGGCGGCGTCTTTACACAGCGGTGAACATTGCATTTATGCACTCAGCATGCCTTAATCGAACCTAAAAACATTAAAGGCGCCATGACCAAGACAAGCTGGATTGAATCCATGCAAGAAGAACTCAATCGGTTTAAGCGTCTTGAAGTATGGGAATTAGTTGAAAGACCAGCGAGGGGTCTTAATTCTCAAATGGATTTGGAAAAAAATGGATCTTTGAGGCAAGTAAATGTAGAAATAAGTCACGTCGGTGGCTAAGGGTTATAAACGGGAAGAGGTATTGAATTTGAAGAATCATTAAGCTCAGGTTGCTGCGTCTTATACGATTTTGTGCGGATTTTTTAAAGCGTTCACGGCTCACATGAACATCATGGTCTTTCAAATAGATGTCAAAACTGCCTTTCTCAGTGATTGGACGGCGATGAAAAGCGGTCTATGTTAGCCGGCCCGGAAGGATTCATTGATCTAGAGTTCCCTAATCACGTCTACAAGCGAAGAAGGCTCTCTACGGTCTCAAACAAGCCCCTAGTGGTATGATAAGTTATCATCTTTTCTTATCGCCAATAAGTTTGTAAAAGGTTGGTCGATCCTACTGTTCATACAATATCTTTGGGCTCACATTTTAATCGTTCAAATTTATGTGGATGACATCATTTTAGGTCAACACATTTAAAATACTCAAACGCTTTTTCAAAACTAATGACAAAACATTTTGAAATGTCAATGATGAGTAAACTCGCATTCTTTCTCGGATGCAAGTTCATCAATCACCCCGTGGTATTTTCTTAAGTCAGTCCAAATATGCCCTTGAACTTTTAACCAAGTTTGGAATGCAAACTCGTGACACCTATGCCACACCAATGGCACTACCGAGAAACTAGACGGCTGATTTACATGGGAAATTAGTGGACCTACCAAATACCAAAGTATCATTGGGTCTCTGCATGTATCTAAACACTAGCGGGCACGATATTTGTTTTTGGTATATCTTGCTTTATCGATTATCGGTCGAGACCAACTGAAACTCACCTCTCTGAGGCTAAAAGAATCCTCCGATACGTCAAGGGAACCATTAACTTGGGAATCGGGTATCGAAGGATTCTGGTTTTGAACTAATAGCCTTTTGGGGCGTTTGATCACCTTGAGACAGACGAATCGGAAAAGTACTTCGGGGAGCATTACAATTTCTTGGAGATATGGTGTCATGGCAATCAAAGAAGCAAGATTGTCGCGTCGCTGTCCTCAGCGAAGGCCGAATATGTAGCCATGTCGGCGTGTTGTGCTCAAGTCATTTGGATGAGAACACAACTCAAGTAATATGGTTACGTATTTGACAAAATCCGATATCTTTCTTCGACAATCGAAGTGCTATTGCGATCTCGTCTTGACTCGTTCAACACTCAAAATCAAAGCACATCGATCTTCGATATCATTTCATCAAGGAGCACGTGGAAAAGGGTAACGTTGAATTATACTTTGTGGGTGCGAATACCAATTGGCGACCTCCTCACAAAGCCTTAGCTCTGCTAGGTTTAATGAGTTGGTCCACGGATTGGTATTTGGTGTTTGACTCTAGAGGAATGGATGAACTTTAAAACATTCTTAAAGCGGTCAAACACCAAAACCTCTTTGTAAATATTTTCAAAAACAAAAACAAAATTATAAAATCTGATAAAACAACAAAAATATTCTTCTCTCTATATTTCTTTTAACATGGCAAGTACAAACCTCCCGTCAACACTTTATTCTTTCAAAATTGGTATTTTTCCGATCAAGTGTTGAGGGGAGGAGCAAATATTTTTTGGTTTCATAAAACCTTGTACTAGCATGTTACCTTATCCCGGTTGTTTCTTTATTAATGGTGGTCACATTTCTGGTTTACTAACACTCCTCGGACTAAAATTTATAAAATTTCATTATTTTTTATGTCGAGGGGGTATCATGTTTCTTTCCAAAAAAATAAAAAATAAAAAAAAATAAAAAATAAAAAAAAATCTTTCGTTTGGTAACCAAATTGGAAGTTATGGGCATTGGATGTAAATGGTTAAGGTGGAGGGACTAAAACTGTCAAAAGATCAAAACTTTTTTAACAAAATATCTTCCACATTAAATTCACCTCATTAACTTCCCAACCACCATCATCCTACGCGTAAAAAATCAACTCACAAATCTGTGTTTTTTATCTCAAATTTGTAAGTGTTTCTGTGTTCTTAACAAGATTTTAAACATGGGTTTTGATTAGTTTGAAAATCCAACGGTTCATTTTTCTATTTTAGGAAGATTTGTGTTCTTCGCATAAGCTATGAACACAAGTGCTTCCTTGGTGTGTTTGGACCAATAGAAATGATGTTAAAATGATCATAAGTTCATATTATAAACGTTTTTAACATTCAAATCCACCCAGAAACATGAATTGAACAATTTTCAATCTAGGGTTCATACGCGTAAGTTTGGGGGTTTTCAATATTGAGTGTTCTTGGTTAAAAAGATTGTCATATGATATTGTTTACAAGGTTAATTGACCATAATCATGCTTGGAATCAACCCAGAAACACTAACTGTCCTTAAATTGGAAATTAGGGTTTATGTTCTTAAGAATTGGGTATTTTTTTATTGGCTTTGATTTTGATGTTATAACTTGGATAGAACAACTCACTATGTTTCTTAGACCTTACAGAACAAGTTTGGTGCAATTTTTATGGCTAGATAACTTACACGTAAAAATTAGGCCTTAGGGTTTAGGTTTACGCGTAACTTGTGTTCTATGCATAACTGTCTAATTGAGTGTTAGTGATTAAATCTGAATGGATTGAATGTAGATGATAATGTTAGTGTTATGGTGAATGTATTTCAGGTTTCAACGCGTTTATAACTCAGAATCAAGGTTACTTTCCATCTACGCATAAGGATCACCCGCTGCTAGCATGTCATGCTTAAGAGTAATCTTACGCGTAACGTTTACGCGTAAGGTTCTACATTGGGGACTACGCGTATCCTGTGAAGGATATGCGTAAACAGTAACCTCTACGCATAAGGTTGACTCTTACGAGTAAGCCTTACGCGTAAGGTTCCATATGTGCTTACGCGTAAGCTCTACGCATAAGGACCTCTTTTCCTACGCGTAATATTTCTTACGCGTAAGTCAAGAACCTACGCATAAGCTTACATTTACGCGTATAATCAATCCTGTTTACGCATAAGCTTGCCATTTCTACGCCTAAGCCTAGTTTTAACCTTAATTATGAATTGTTACGCGTGCAAACTTGTATATAAATAAATCATAACGCCACGAAACCAAAATTGTCACTAATAAGCTAAACGTTAATAAGTTGTGAAAAATAAGTGAAAACATAGACTTTAAAACTTAAAGTTAATCAACTCACGAAACTTATCACGATGTCTTTGGACTATTGGACTAACAAATGACATTGGACTCGTAACAATCATCGACATATCACATTCAAATAATAGATAATAAAATCAACTGTTGACTAACATAATGTCTTTCGATATGTTGGTTCTTTTGGCTAAATATCTTTCAGATCACGATATGGACGCTCAAATGCAAAATGTGGAAGCACCAAACGTTCTCACTGTTGAAGATATCTTCCCTCATGGTTATCCAATGAAGATAGGAAAGAATAACCTTCGTGTTGATTTTGATGTTCTCACCTGCTCAGAGTCTTCTTGTCTGATTCCTGTAGACATTCTGAAGAATCACCCTTATCATAATATGCTCACCAACTCTGCTACAGTGCCGGAGATCTACATTCACCAATTCTGGCATACAATGCAAAAGATCAAAGGTCAAAATGTTGTGACGGTGACACTCAACCATAAACAAGTCACCATCACACCAGCGGACTTAAGGGCTATTCTTCTCATTCCTGTCATCGAGCCAACCGAATACAATGCCACACCAACTGAAGAGGCCGTTCTGCAATTCATGATCTACATTGGTTATGACGAAGCTTCAGGATTAATCACAAAGCATTCATACGTGGATCTTAAGAATATTCCTCAGCCATGGAGAACCCTCTACATTATCATCACCAAATCCATTTCTGGACGTGATAGTGGTTATGAGCATCCCAAGCTCATGGAACTACAGATCTTTTGGGCTTTGGTCAACATGAAACACATTGAAGTTGAAGCTCTGATATGGGACGACATGATGTCTTTCCTCAAAAAGCTTGGCTCTAAGATCCCATATATCAGATATACCAAATTGTTGATCCAAAGAGCTCTAGGGAATAATCCTGATATCCCCTTGAGACTCAATGACCCCAACAATCACTCCATGTTGTACGAGCCTACACTAACAGTCAGATTTAAGGAATCGACAACAAAGAAACAAGGTGCAGTGTTGCCAGATCACCTTCTAACTGATGCAGTCAAACAACTCTATTCATACAAAAGGTATCTGGTAGAAGTTGATGAAGGCAAAGTAGGTTTTCTTGATGAAAAGTCCTCCGGTACACCTACTAGGAAAACCAGGAGAGGCAGTGCAGGAAGTGTTACAAGCACCGAGAGTCAAAGAAAGTTTCCTAAGAGGTCACATACTCTCAAAAGGAAAGTTCCCTCTAAGGAAGCTATTCCTATTCCTATTCCCAAGCCTGAACCAAAACGAAAGCTACTGGATGAAAGCTCTGAGGAAACTAAATCAGACGAAGAGGTCACCTACTCTGAAACTGCAATCGATGACACTTCAACAGTAGCTAAACCTCCCAGTCCAATAGCTGACAAAGGCAAAGAAAAAACTCATGTGCTTGAGCATGATAAGGAAAGTTCTGAAGAAGAACCAGTTGATGAGGAAAGAGAATATCAAAAGAAGTTGAAGAACCTCAGACTCAAATACCTTGCCGATGAATTTGTAAAGGATCAAACTTGTGGACCCAGAGGGTCAAGTGGTGGAACTCAAGCCACACCAGTTTCCGATGCGGTTAATCAACCCGATAAGGGAACTGGTACCACCATCACCCACGAACAACAGCAAAGGCATATTGAGGATTCCATCAACTTTGACATGAAGGAACCAGACACGGAAAATACTGAGAAAACTTCTGGTGAAGATACTAAGGTTGATGAAACGGCTAAGTCTAAAAATGATGAAGATACTGATTATGATAATTTTCTTCTAGACAGTCCCGCACGCTCCAAGGAGGACACTTCTGAGCCACCTAAGGACCCTGAGCCACCTCACATCTCCTCTTCATCAGACTCGTCTTCTCACTCTTCACTTCCACCATCCAAAGGAACAACTAGATCCACATCTAAATCAGTGAAGAAACCAACAGAATCTTGGATATCCCGAGCTAAGACAAAAATTGTCAAAGCTATCAAGCAAGTCAAGAAGAAAGACGTGATCAACAAAAAGCTGAATCAACTTGCTGACAGAATCAACTTTCTTCAAGACGGGATAAACGAGATGTTGAAAGAAAGGGATCAAATCCAGGAGCTTCTCAAAGGAGATTTCCAAAAGGGAATGGAGAAGACAGCAAGAGAATATACTCACAAGTTTCTTCTCAACACTGTCTCTGGTGTGACACGAGAAGTATTTTCTAGACAACTTACTCCAAATATCGTCGCATTGGTTAAACATATAATGGCCAAAGAATCTGATCTCTCTGAAACTGAGTTAATTGCTAAGTTGGTGATGCAAATGTAAAACATCTGGCAACTTTTACTTCGGATGAAGCTAAATTTTTTTGAAGGTCTACTAGATTATCAACTCAGATCATCATGCAAAGAATCAGCAGATCAACCTAAACGACCAAGAGATGACGATGATAAGGACAAGGACTCTGCACCTAAATGTCCAAAAAAGTCTGGTGAATCTTCCTCAATGCCACCACCAACCCAAAAGACTCCAACCGAAAGAAGATCTCCACCAAGTTCTGCTGCGACTGATAAACCTCAGGACTCTGAGTTACCACCTCAGACAGAGAAAACCGGTGATCACTTCGAGTACACTGGTGGTGACGATGAAGAGATACCTGAGCCCCAACAACAACCCACCTCTCCCGCTTCAACAAAGAAACCAGCATTCTCATCTAGGCCAAAGAAGAAGAAGAAGACGCCTAAGGCTGATGTCATCTCATGGCTAGACGAAGATGACACCGAGTTTGAATGGTTCTCTACACTTGTTGATGCTACTCCCGTCCTAACTGATGATCAAGATATGGTAGAAGGTCGAACATTGGAGCATGCTAAGTTACTTCAAGAGAAGTTTTGGGTGAAGAAGATGACCAAGTCAGAGTTAAAACGTATCAAGAATGAAGCTTTTCAATTCCTCAAAGACAGCTCGGAAAGTGCTATGGAAGTTGAATATCATCTTGAAAACATAGCACGATCCATGTCTAACAACATCGATTGGCTCAACCCTGAAGCTAACATTGACTTCACACGAAAAGACAATGCTCCATACTACACCGACTAGACCAGACCTCTACCAACGATTGGCCAACCAGATCAACCTAAGATTCCATTCTGCTACTTCTTCAACAATGACCTGGAATTTCTTCTACACGGTAGCGATGGTTCAAAGAAATACGCTACATCACTTACACTTCCGTTCCCGGCAGCCATATACTCCAACTGCATAGCCATCGAGGAAAAGGCTACTCACATGTTTGCCAAAAGCGTGGAATAGTATGACATCGATGCAATGTATGGGATTCACCATTGGCCGGAACACCGAAGAATCTACTACAAAAGCTGCCAAGTTCGAAGGTCTATACATGAAGTGTACAGTGATAAAGGGATCGTTGCGGTTAAGCATGTAGCTCTCTCGTCTAAATGGGATTACACTTTCCTCAAGAAAATCGTGGTCAAAAGACAAGACGAAAGGGACTATGATTTCTGTGAAGTGGACTTTCAGAATTTGTCTCTCAACGACATTGAAGATCTGTATCTTGCCAAGGTACAGGGACGAATGAGACAATTCTCGACAGAAATCCAACGTGAATACATCAAGTCCTTGCTAATCTTCATCAGAAGCATAGTGATCCAGGAACGTGTAGAAGACTTACAACTTGCCGTTGAATCTTATTAGGACATGCGTCAACTTCACCAGACCTCAGCTAGAACTTCTCGACATCAATCATCTTCCTCAATACACTCTCATCAGCAAACCGTTTGGAGTAGTCTACCATAGTGAAATACATCGCAACTGCTTGATGGCGTGTAGAGATCTTCATAAGTTTGGAGATCATACATGAAGAAAGTCAGGGACGGCTAGCTTATCGGTTAAAGGCGATACAACAAGGCATGGTTCAAGAAGAGATGGAATTCTCAGAAGAGACGGGATGTGAAGAGAATCATCACGCGGATTGATGAAAGGTTGTTCAGAAGGGACCAGTTCAGAACTTTGGAGAGCTTTGTAGGTGGTCGTCTCAGGATTACTCTCACAGGCTATCAACGCCCAGTTCGTATTCGGAGACATTGCTGGACTACTGAATGCCCTGTACCCTTTAAACTGTTTCCTTTTCAATATTGATTTGGATGTGTGATTTTAATGACAATGGCTTAGCACACATAACAGTGTACAACCCGACTTGTAATGAAAGGACCTGTGGTACGCTGCCCAGTGCCACAATCCTATAAAAGGAGCGAAAGCTTCTTACTTTTGAGTAAAATTTATCAAAACTTTCATTTTTTCAAAGTTTTGCTCAAAAGAACAAGTACTTCCCCTTACGATTTTTTCAAAACCTCAAAAGTTTGTATCACTTTTTGAGGGGGAGTATTTGTCAACCAAAATCTTTGTTCACAAATTGTTCTTCATGGTAATCTTCCCGCAAAACTCGAAATGGACATATTCAATATCAAAATTTCTTCAAAAATAACATTTATATATGCCATTTTTTAGGGGGAGAAAAATTATGTGATAAGAAATATGTTGTGAAATTGCAAATGAATCTTTGTGCTACAGACTTAACCAATGAATTGACGATATCTTAAATGTTAGTAACTTGAAAAGACTTGTCCGGGACGGGTAATAATTTCAAGCTAGTTCGCTAGTCATGTAAACGTGTCTCGCAAAGGACTTGTCCGAGTAGAATGTACCATTCGAGAAACTCTTGGTAGGCATGAACTTTGACGGGTTTGACAACCTTTCGAGGCTTGTCCACACCTTCAAGATAGTTATTAGAGCTAGTTGTCACCTAAAAGCTGACAATGTAACTCCTTAACTATACAACGTAACCGTGTCTCGCGGGGGATTGTCTATCTTGAGTTGATCAATTCAAAAAGTGTGCGCTCCTCCCTCACCATGCAAATTTCTGTAAAAACATTTAAGCATGTGTGGAGAGGGAGTATTTATGCAAAATCTTAAACTCTCACAGTGGTACAAAATGTTTTTTACTAATAAACACTTTGAGAGATTTTCATGAAAATCGGTTTTTATGGCAATGGAGTTATAAGGTGATTAAGGTTAGGAATAACCGTCCTATGATCCGCCAGAGCCGGAGGGATCTACCCAAGGACACTACCAATAGCTAGAAATAGAAGTCCTTAGGTATGATTATAAAAAGGAGAAAATGAGAATCGGAGAAAGAAGGAGTTGAAGAATTAATAAGAAAAGCAAAGAAAATGGTGAAAAGAAATAGCCCTCCAGATTATTCAACTTAGGGCAGACACTGGGTTCAATTCATATGCTACTGGTTGTCACTTGATGACACTGGTATTGAAGATCAAATTCATCATGGACCCAGAGTTCGCATGCACCAAA
This sequence comes from Chrysanthemum makinoi, assembly GCA_910596185.1. Lineage (NCBI taxonomy): Eukaryota > Viridiplantae > Streptophyta > Magnoliopsida > Asterales > Asteraceae > Chrysanthemum > Chrysanthemum makinoi. The sequence goes on along the minus strand of OU343217.1, from coordinate 154,582,395 downwards.
CCTTCTTAACCACTCAAGTTTCTCCCAACAGAAGCTTGTTTCATTCTCACAGGGAACCCTACATAAACTATCGGCTTTCTCTTAGAGATTGCTGGTATTGAAGAAGGAGACCTTCTCCCTAGTCTCCGCTCAGGAAAACCAAAGCGCACTATTGAGTCTAGAGCCACGAGATTCATCAAAAGATCTCATAAGTACACTTGAAATTTATCACTGACGTTCAAAAATAAGGACGCAAAGTGATACATTATCGTGTCCTTCACAGATCTTAGCAATCTGTCGAGAACATTTATGAGAGGTTCAAATATGTGATTCTCAGTGATTGAATGGAAACTCCTGCCAGGGTCAACATCAAACAGTACGACAAGCAGTCACTTCGGTAAACTCCTCATGGATTACGCTTAGTGTGTCTCAAACGGTCTCCAGAGGTGATGCTTCGGTGTACCTCAGCGACTCATCTGAAATGTAGGTGTACTTCGGTACATCGCGTTATCTCACTTGTGGGGACTCCAGTCAGGAACAGCCTTTGTGAGAATTAGAGTTGTGTTTTCACACTATGCTGTTAACACTCTCGAAGTTCAAACTTGTAAGTGCTGGAATCCGTATATCACTAACCATTCTTATGTTTTCTTCTTATGGAAGCTCTGGAGTTGTACTGATGTGCGGCAGATTCTTCACATGCTCATACCAACAACATCACTACTGGAAGTTCTCTCAAAAGGCAACACAAAGTCAGAATGATTCTTCATCATGTCAAAGAATCTACAAAGTTTAAAGACTAAGAGAACTACATCAGTACTGAAATCCAACGTCAAAGAGCGTGTGAGCATGTTGGAGAAAGACGTGGAGACACTGGAGCAACGAAGCAGACCTGATGCAGACAACAACAACATACTATCACTACCATCACAAAGAACAAAGATCAAAGAACAAAGAAAATGATGACGTCAAAGCAGAACCTTTCAAAAGAAACAATTTCTCTACACTGGGGAGATTGTTCGAATCAAGACACTTCTCCTCACAAGAAATAAGAATGTCAGAAGACGTCAAAGCTACTATTACATCAGCACCTTCAACGGTTTATTATCAATCACTAACACATAAGGGGAGATTGTTGGAATCACTCCTAAACTAGAATTCAAGTGTGTTGTAATTAATATGCATAGTAGCTTAATATGGCTTTTTGTTAGTTATCATGCCAAGGCTTATGTAGAAAGCCCATGAGCCTTGGCCCAGCCATAAAGCAAAGGATGGGAACTAGGAGTGTTGCCCTAGCTTCCCTCCTATAAATACTCTTGTAAAACCCTCACTTGAGGGTTGGTTGTTCAATTCACTCATTCACCTTTACGCATAACTCTTCATTACTCATACGTGTGTGTGTGTGTGTGCTGTTCATCCAATCTCTTATTCTCTACTTCTTATATTGATGCTTGTGTTACAAACATGTTGACCAAACAAACCTACATGCTAGTGGGCTTGGGTCTAAAGGTCTGGTTGAATTTGGAAATTGACTCATGGTCGGTGGTTGAGTGCATTGTGCTACCACAGGTTTTGCATTTGCTGATTGATGATGACTCAGTGATGTGGGGTTGCTTTGAACTTCTCCTTGCTTGGATGACACTGTCATGCTGAGATGTCTCATGAGCTGGATTTCCACAAATATCACAGTAGGTGTTCATGAGACAATCATCAGGATGATGATCATTGAAGCCACAGTGTGGACAAAGAAGAAAGGGTTTTGCTATATGCCTGTGAGCTTGTTTGGAGGTTGAAGCATGCTGATAACCAACATTGGTGTTTCTTGCTTCACTGAATGAACTTACATACTGTAAGTGATCAGAAGTTCTGTGATCATCCTTTTTGCAGATCATACAAAAAAGGATTATGTAGCAATTATCAGTGGTATGACTGGTATAATGGCACAGATCACATTTCTGCCTGCGTTTGGTGTTTGATTTTGACTTTGAGGAACTAGAAGAGGCTGACTTTGGTTCCTTTATTGAATCAGGAGCTTTTTCGATGGATTCCATCTTGTCAGTCAACTTCCTCACAAGTTCAGTCAGTTGTTGGATTTGGTCTGCTTCAGTAGGAACATAAGATGTGGAAGTCTCAGTGGGAACAGAGACTTCTTGGATTGGTTTTGTTGGTCTTTTCAGGATGGTTCTATCAAGTCCAGATCTTTCTTTTGGTGAGTGAGGGTTGCATTGCAAGGGAGTAAGCTCAGAGCTAGGTGCAGCACCCTGAAGAGGTTTCAGGGGTGGAAGCGGTGCTTGAGATTCGGCTTTAGACTCAGAGATGTGTTCAGACTACTGGGCACATAGGGAGTCCAAGCATGCTCTTTAGAGCTTGGCTTTCAGGCTCTAGTATTCTTCCAGAATCGAAATTTGGAAGCTTTCTCTCAGGGTTAACCCGTTTAACCCAATCACTGGACTTGGGCATTGACTCCTTATTGGAGAGCATGCCAGCAGATACAAATGGTTTTGGACCTTGGTCTTTGTTGTGAGAATCAGGGAGATGATCTTCACCTATGATTCTCTTCTTGCTACTGGGGGCTCCCACAGCATCAAAGACTCTAGGATTCTTGGCAGTCCAACTTTCAATGATTTCTTTTTCCTTTTTAAATTCATCTTGAAGAGCTTGATTTCTTTTAACTAATTCAGTGTTTTGAATTTGTAGTGTAATGGCCTCAAGCTTGGCTTGTTTTAAAAGAAGTAGTTCATCCCTACACTTGTTTAATTCAAAACTTAACTTGTTGTATTTAGAAAAAAGATTTAATCTTTGCTCCCCTACAAACTTAAGGTCTACATTGATATAGTTCATAAAGGACTGCCAATCTGAATCATCATCCATAGAAAGTAAATATTTACCTTTCTTCCTGTGATATTGAATTTCTCCATCTGGCATGATTCTTCCCAACGCTATTGTCCTCTTCAGAGAGGGCCATCAGTGCACTGACTTGCACCATTTCATCGTCTGAGGAGACTGGCTCTTCATCCCAGTCGAAGAATTCAGCAAACTAGGCCCTGTTTTACCCTGCACAGATTTAACATTGTTTTTTGTTTCTGAGGGAGTGGCCTCAAGCAATGCTAGCTTAGCTTTGGCTTTCCTATACTTAGCTTCAAAATCAACAGTTTTATTTTGATCAGATTTTTTTTGAAAATTTTGATGAGACTGATAGACTTTTGGTTGGAATTTGCTAAAGCCTGAGGACTGACTTGACCCTGATGGTTTGTAAGAGGGTTCAGAAATTGTTTTCGAAAAACAGCCTTTGGCAAAATGACCTCTTTTGTGACACTTAAAACATTCAGTGTCTCGTTACTTTAGCATTTGAAAACTTTTGTTTTTCGTATATAAACCTTTTAGAGTTAGCAAGGAATGCCCTTTCCTGAAACTCAATATTTAATTCGTTCAGGTACTCCTCGCTTGTCCTCTCATCAACCTCATGATCTGAATTTTCCTGAAAATCTTGAACCACACTGTTAGAGTAAAAAGCAGTTGACACTGGAGTTGAAGTGGTTGTCAGGGACTTCTTGACTTCCTAAGACTTTTTTAAGTCAGGGTATCGTCTATTTATGAGGTTATCCTCATAGACAAATTTCCCGTAAATTTCAGGAAGCTCAAGATTCTAAATGTGATTAGCATTCCTTAGTCCTTGAGAGAAATTCAACCACTTCTCAGGAAGACTGTTTACAAAACCAACATTGATTTCATGTTTGGACAAACTTAAACACCATCATTTGACAGTCATTAACAAAGTTTTGTACGGGTGTAAGTTTGGGAAGAGTTTCTGAGTCCTTAGCCCTGAAGTAGGTTATACTCAAGTTTCAGGTCCATAATCTGTTTGTCTTGGTATCTGAGGGACCTTCATAGCTGTGGACCAGGTCTTCCAGGTTGTTTAGTTTACTACAGCCAATGACAGACTCCATGACATCATCAGGAAGACACGATATGATGATGCTTTTGAGCCTTTGGTCCTGGTTGACCACTCTTCCTATCGTCTGGAGTCCACTGAGCTTCAGGTTTAGGCAAACCTGCAGCAGTCTTTGGGATAAATGGACCTTCATTAATACACTTAATGTAGTAAGGTTCCATCCCAGTCAAATACCAAAGCATTCGCTTTTTCCATTTGTTAAATTTGCCAACTTCTAGTCGAGGGGCAACAGCATAATAGGCTCCACTCTTTTTATCGACAAGTTGGGGCACATCATTATCAGCCATTAGGATCCTGATTTAAAAACGTTTTTGAGTGGCTTAAAAAGGGTTTTATAATCAGCCTGCTCTGATACCACTTGTTGTTCCCGTTTCACAATCGTTTAAAACAATAAAAACAAGTTAATTATGAACAATGACTGTAATGATGCAAGGAAAGATAAGTTTTAATAAGACGAACACACTGAATAATTTTCAACGTTTATATTATTTATTATAAAGAATCAAAAAGAATACATTACCCAAGTACTTTCGGAATAGTACTTGGGATTGAAATGACAAGTTTGGTATCACTCCTCTCGAAGCTTAGGCTATGTCTAAGCACAAACTACACCAGAACATGAGCTATCTCAGGGACCAAAGTTGTATTTGGAGGAGTGAAAGATGTGCTTGGTGTGTGATTACAATTAATGCACACAGCTTAAAATCTTTCATCCAACTTTATGTTTATACAAGTATGGTTTTTAACTCTCCTAGAGGACAAACATTGACAGGTACAGAAGACAAAATATTGATGTATTTGTCTCTGTTTACATTGGCTATATTAGTAATGACAAGGTGCTTCTTCTAGTCAGTGATGACACTGAGCCTGGTAGTTAGCGATTCAGGGAAAGTTTAACTTTGGTTGATAAGGACCTCGTCTTATCTGTTCAAACTTATCCCGCCTTATCCCGCTCATTCTTCAGTTTTCATTGCCTTCAGTCTTCAACATCAGTTTGTCTTCAGTGGTAGTAGTTGGTGAGGAGTTTAGGGATTCAGTGAGTTATTGTCTCACTCATGAAATTCCACCATCTTCTTCTTGACTCAGTCGTCACCCGAAAGTTAAGCCTTACGGAGTGGAGAGAAGGCTTCTTCTTGTCTCTTACTGAGTATCCTGAAGACAGCTCACTGAGTGGCTATGCGCTCAGTGACTTGCTTAGTGTTTAAGGGACTAAACACTTATGCTATTTTCTATTCAAATCCTGGACTCAAGAGGTTTGGGTATTCACTGAACCCAACATTATATCTATCATAACACAAAAACAAGACCTATCCGGTTACGGTTATTTCTAAAACCCTAATTTCAAAACGAAACTTTAATTGTGTTCAAGGCTTATATATAAGTTACCTTAGCAACCTTAGAGTATCTTAGCCTCCCCTAAACCCTAGTACAACCCCTTAGAACTTAGGTACAAGTCCCTTAAGCACAAAACACTAATTAGGTCATTTATGCCCCTAAACTAGGTATAAACCTTCCCGTTTCTTTAGCACAAGTTACCACCACTTATTACATGACTCCTAAGCATAAATCTTAGTCACTAATCACCCTATGAACACTAACCTAAGTGCTAATCCCTAATCTAGAACTCTAAACCTAATTCGACCCTAAAACTAACCCTACGCTAGATTAAACCCTAAACTACGCACCTTAAGCACCACCACCACCTCTAGAAGCCTACCAACCACCTCATCACCTCCTTTTCACCACCAAACAGCCACCCAACCATCACCATCACCAACTCGTCACCGCCTTTGAGCCGCGGTACCATTGTCGCCAAACCACCACCACAAGCACCCTAGCTATCCCCTAGACCTACACCATAGCCTTCATTAGTCACTACTATCTCACTTTAGTCACCTCAACCCCCCCTCCCTTGCCACCTTGCCTCGTCTTTCTTAGCCTACACTCCAAACGCACCCTATAAATAGTCGACCTCCCTATTTCTTTCAAACCATCCCATTCCACTTTACCACCTCAATCCTTTAAGTACTGGTAGTAGTATAAGAACCCTAGGAAGCTTAGAAGTCGAGATAGATAAGCCTAGAAGCCATTTCGAAGTGAAACCTTGTCGAGAAAACCCTAAACCCTCGTTAGCTCCATTTCTTGGTCATGTAAGTTTTAAACTAGTTCTATAAGCTCTACTACTATACTAGGATAGTTATCAGGTGCATTAGATCACAATAGAACCATTGCCCAATCCTTGATCACAAAAACTTACTCGTTTTACTTTTAAAACCATAAATGGAGTCGAATTCATGTTTCTAGGTAATAAGCCCTTGTCATAAGCCATAAGCTTGTTTAAGTAACTTATATAAGCTTCTACTAATAAGTAATAAGCTATAAAACACTTTCGTGTCATAAAAATACACTTTGCATGGTTTTAAGACTAGTTTCGTAACGCTTTCTATGCATATGGGTATATATTTTAACTTTTTGAGACAATTAAGTACAAGGGATGTTTTTGTCATTTCTTAGAAGTTATAAGTCTAAGGACCTAATTTGGAAAGTTTTAAAGTCTAAGGATAAGTATATATATAGTTATTTTCATAAAGAACTAATTTCGTAAGAGTTTATAACCTTAGGGTATTTTTGTCAATTTATAAACTTAAGGGTCTTAAAAAGTTATTTTCTATAAATAAAAACCCTGTCTATTTATTTAACAATGTAACACAATACTAGAGAGCTTCATGTGAGGGGTTAATTTGGGTATTCGTTTTGACGAGTTTGCTGGGTTTACGAGTTAAAGTGTCATGGCTCCTCAAACGTTTACTACATGACCTCTGGATTATGATGGCCCGAACGGTGGTACATTACATATAAATCTAGTACTTAACAACGTAACACAATACTAGGGAGCTTCATGTGAGGGGTTTCATACCTCTCGATTATGATGGCCCGAACGGTGTTACATTATATCTAAATCTAGTATACTTAGGAATACTCACTTAAGAAACGTAAACAAACCAATTAGGACTTGACATACCTACGCACACACTACCTCAGGATACGTGAATAAGCCGTCTAAATCCCTATCACACTTCCATGTGAGTTCATAACCTCACTTTTTAAAATGCTTTCTAAACCCGTGAGGGGGATACATGCTTTAAACCGAATACAAGTCTTGCTTATTGCACGAGTACCTTCTATGCCACCATTACACAACAAATTTCATGAACCATAATCACTTGCGAGTATAATGAGTAGATCTATTTAGAGTTTGACTACTCTCGTTGGTTTACCCCAGCCGGGTACCAATTAGCACAATACTTGAGAACTAAAAGGTTAACCTTGGCAAGTTAACCTTATCTCCGGTCATGATTGGTCTGCAGTGCCATCATTGACTCGGACTATTAAAGTGGGGTGTCATGAGCTTAGTGCAATAATACTATCTCCTTTACAACTACTTTTCCCACTGTCCTCAGTGGAGCTTGTATTCAAAACCTATTACTACCTAAAACCTATGACCTCACTTAACCCTAGTATTGACCTTTAAGCATGTTATCCCAGGTAACTAAGCCCCCTCCCTTAGGACCTATGGCACGGTGTGACATTGGACATAAGGGCGTCCATACATGTTATCATTCATCTTCTTTGCTTTAAAATTATCTTTGAGACCTCTTTTGGTAAAAATATATCTTTTACTGTAAAACTCTGATAAATAAATGAATGATAACTCATCTTTTTCAAAAACGTCTCTTTTCGAGTCGTTTTCTATTATCATGACTTTATATCCATGAAGTAATACCCCAGATCAAATTCCGCTGCGATCTATAAAAATGGAGGTGATACATCTTAAAAACAGAGTCAAGGCTTTTCAACAGTATCCTGACAAACTCTAATCGACAGTAACAATTCATGACTTGCTATGAAACTCCAAAACAAGATAAGCCTACTGCTACTCGCATTATCTCTCATGTTCCCACACCCATGCCTCTTTATTGTTGGGGCTCACAAACTGCAAATGCTTCTAACCAACAAAATCTCAAGCTCTAAAAGGCGATTTCATTGTGAAATATATTAAAGTCTATGTACAGGTTTACTATACTAGAAAAACAAAAATACAAAACTCATTTTTAACCTTTTTACAGAAGGCAATTATAAGATATATATTACTGCTCAAGTTATTGAAGCAAATGTTCGTGCGTTAATACTCTTCTTCATAATAGGCCATTTCGTGTTCATTATTATATTTCCATTCATCACCTTGTGTTTCGTCGTCATCATCATCATATTCCAAATCCTCTTCTTCCTCCCCATCCACAGCATCCTTAGTCTCGTCCTTTACATTGCCAGATTCTTCTCCTTTAGCGTCGCCGTCATCAATACGATTCTTTTTCTCACTCGGCTGCAAGAACATGAACCAATTATATTAAATAAGCTTCTAATATTAGAAAATTTCATTTAAACACAATAACAGTTCAAATGATAATTGAACTTGAGAACAGTCCAAGAATTCCATAAACAATATCTCAAATATATCTGTCAAAAACTAAACATATTCACTGGATACTTTCGAGAAAGATATTTTTTTTGCAGAATGAATTTTATCTCACGTTAATCGGTCTAAATGGCTGTTAGTAACCTCCCAAGATGAATGGATAAAATAACCACATAACCATGTTTCTGCAGTACGAGATTTTGACTGGTTTGATACAGTAATCTACAAAACTCTTTTCTCTTGAAATATGCATCACTTTTGCCAACCAAACAAGGATCATCTTTATAAGGGAACAATGATCTCAACTATGATACATTACTGTTATCAAGAATATGTATTACCAACCAACTTCTTCAAAATATACAGTGATTATATTGATCCCCAATGAGAATACACGAGCAATGATGTCAAGCGATTTGCATGCCAAAGCATTGCATCTTTTGGGGTCGGAATTTTTGACAAAAAGCTCATCTTAACTTTTCATAGACAGAATGCCAAAAAAGTTACTTCTAACTGCATAACTACGTAATGAGATAATTATACATACTAAGTCTAGCATATCCAATCAATCACTTTTATCATCAACATCAGAATACCCAGCAGTATTTACATATTGCATCAGTAAACAACAACTGATTAGCTTGTCATAGTCGATTATAATTGGTTTTACTTGATTTTTGTGTCATATCCAATATGGCTAAAGCTATGATGTATACAGCACAAATATAAATATAAAAAATTATAATAAAATATATATAGAAATTGAGAAAAAAAAAACAAGAGAAGAGCAACTTGCTTACCTCATCATCAAAGATACTATTTAAAGCATCGTAATTAATTTTTGAGCTTAGTCTCTGCAAAATGACACAAAAGTGAATTAGAAAACACTGGAAAATAAACTTTGTATTCCTTTTGCTTTGTTCTAAAGCACATACCTTTAATTTCCTTCATTTATTCATGCCGGAAATTACAGGGATGTGTTTTAAAAATCAAAATAATACAAATCAGTAGATATCGTATGGATCTCATCCAGGCTGCAAATCAGGTTACAAAGATATGTAAGGTGAAGTGTGGGTTCAAACCTTCTTTGTGAAATGTTGACCAGCAGCTTCTGCAGCAGTTTGGGGGGGCTTAGCATTCTTAGCCTCCAATGCTCGCTTGGCTTTTTCTTTCTGGTTTCACATCAAGCAATAAGGCATGTGTACAACAAGAATATCTATTCACTAATCCATTTTCTAAGAGATAATCCTAAGAGGTCAATATAATAACTTTCAAGTTCACACAAAATATCTATTCATTTATCCATTTTCCAGATGGTTAACTGCATTTCAATTAAGTTAACCAATTTTTTGGCCAGAAAAACCCATTAAAGCTAAAAATTCTGATTCAGGGTTAGCAACTTTCAAGAATTATTTGAGGTTTTCAAATCACAAACTGGTAAAAGTGACGACATGGCAACCAAAGTGGCACTATGGCAGCTGACGTGTTGCTAACTTTTGACTATGTTGCCTGTTTTCTTGACATGGCGTCTGAGATCTGTTTTCCAAGTAACTACCTTTACTCGATCTCTTTGAAAGTTTACATTCTTTCTGCTGTAACGTTAGTTGGTTGCCAGAAAGCAGACCAAGTTGCTTAGCTTATTAGGCATTTGATCCTTTTCAAAGTTAGAATTTCTATGCAGAAGGTACAGCTATGGATTACGGTTTTGGGGTAAAGGAAGTCATTTTCGGTGTGGATCGAGCTGGGCTGAGCTGCTTCCAGCTTTGGTCCAATTTCATACAAATAATGAATACAAGTGACTTGTTCCCCTTCTAGCTAACTTTTTTATATTTGGCCCTACGACAGCCTGAGGTAAAACAAAACCCAATCGACACATTCATCAACCGACAAACACCTACCTGTCTTTTAGATGCAACAGCTGCAGCCGCTGCTGCAGCAAGTACCTTTGCTTCTATTTCCTCTGGAGTCCCCGTATAAAGCTTACGTGCAGCTGCTGCTGCAGCTTCCTTAGCAGCTTGTTCCTGTAAAACCATGTTAACTTGTTGAGTACAGCTTTAAAACCGTAGCCTAACTGCATAACCTATATGTTTCATCGTCAAGAAATAAGTTAATCACCTGCATATACTCTTTGTTCAAGTGCTCCCATATAATCTTCTTAAAGTCACTTTCTTCCTTGTTGTTGATGTAGCAACTGACCTACACCATAAAACATGAATATGTATTGATGTAACCCAATATAATTTATAACTATCATAAACAAAAAAGAGAGGTAAGAGAATGTTGAATATCATAGTCGTCTAATACGATACTCCATTCTAGTTAAGAGTCGACTTTTGATTTTTAATGTTTAAACTTACTTAGTATTTACGAAAAGCTCAAATTGCTTAAAAAGGTAACAAACCCAAGCCTAATTTCTACTCCGGGCAACACCAAATATTTGTACTCAGAAAATACTCAAACGTTCCATTAGTTTTCATATAGGGGGTTTTTTTCATGTCAACCAACCAATTAGTGACACATCAAAAAAGGCCAACATTGTAGGAGTTCTCAAAAAGTCAGCTGTCACGCGATATCTATTACACGTTTAACCAGGTCGGATTACCTTAAACCGATATTTGGGGATTTTGAGATATTTGATCAAACTTTTTGAAAGTTTCAGGCTTTTTGCGAGTGAAAATAAACGTTACTTAAAACAAAAATTTGAGTATTGGACCAAAGTTGCTTACCATTATATGCAACTTGCACTTTTAAAATAACAGAAATTAATACATGTTGCTTAATGAAAACAGTGAGAAGTTTAACTAAACTTACTGACTTGTAATAATACCACCAGATGATATGATCCAGATCTTCACACTTTCGTAATCAAATAAAACTTACAAAAAAAAAATCAAAAAGTAAAAGCGTACAAGCAGCTGATATTTTACTATTTCCTAAGAACTCTAAAGAGTATAAGTAAACGGATGATGCTCGAAAATGTATGATCTTTGATCTTCATGTGTGATTTTGTGTCTTCACTGAGTTCATTCCCAGTCTCATGTTCATGCTTTGATTAATAGAAGATATGAGGTGTTTATAGCAGTCTTTTTAAAGTCTTGCCTATTGTCTCCTTAGGAGTAGAACAGGTCAGGTAATGTGATAAATGGGATTCATGTCAGGATGGGTAATCTTTTGAGTACGCGAATCTATTACAAATCGCCTAACTGAGAGCAACATGAATTAAAATACAGACATGGTGAACATGAAACTTTGATTGCAAAGATATGTACATAAGCAAAAAAAGAACAATCTGAAGTTTTGTACTCTTAAGCCACACATATTATTACTATATTCTAGCATGATGGTTAGCTGTTGACACGTTCAAACAATTTATAAGATCGACAATAAGAAAAAGCTATTATAGAAGACTAACTTTTCTAGCATGTCAAGTCAATAACTAAAAACAATAATGGTTGAGCCTTTTTGCTTATAGCTTAGTAATTAGTTTTCAGGAGACCCGGCAATTACCACCCATTATACACAATAATGGCTATTTGGGTAGATTCTTTTAGCTTTTGGTTAAACTGGTCTGAGTGGGCTATACCCAAAACTGCTATTACATGTCTTGGTCTTAATGGTCGAACGTCTAAATAAAATGGGCAAATGGCGGTGGTCCACTGATATACCGAATGGTGTGACCAACGAAAGAAAAAAATAGTTAACTTTAATATTTTATAATTTATAGTTTTAGATTTGATCAATTTGTCAAAAAAAAAAAAAAAAATCAAAAATCAAAAATCATGACGGTTAGTTAAATTTAGTATTTTACCAATTGCATGTACCGACTTGTTTCCTAATCTTTTTTTTTTTTTTTTTTATGTTAATGTTATACACAAATAATAAACACACATCTAATCTGCATCGGAACTATTACAACTATATTGTCGTCGAACCACCACCAAACCATGACTAACGATAATCTGCTAGACTGTTGTCATAATAGCTTATCTTAAAAAATGAAAAACGCACACGCGCAAAGGACTGTTACATTTAAACTACACCCAAAAATTCAAAAATAAATAAATAACGTACACAAAAACTACGCAACCAGATTTTATCGAAAAACTATATGTCCGTTACAGCTATGCACGATAATCGTCTAATTGTTAGGAAAATTGAATAAGTCTTTATCCACAAATACATTATTTTTTGTTAGTTTCTAGTATCAAGCTCTTAATCTTTACTTTTATTAGAGTTTATCATTCTTTATTTACTCATTGAACTTCTTATAAGTAACAAGTATGAGATTTTTAATCTGGTTTAAAATTTGTGTCTATATTTTTTGTTGTAAGCCACTAATAACTGATATCTTTGTAGATATATTTACTGAAGGAATATGAGATCCTCATTGTTCTTGGAAAGAATCAGGTATATTAAGTTCTAACTAGTGCTAGGATATGACTCACTCCTATGAGCCAAACTCAAATCCAAACACGTTTGTTTCGAAATTCAATTGGCCCGTTTGATCTGTGCCTGTTTTGACCGGCACCCGTTTGACCCAGACCCGTTTGATCCGAATTTTAGCTTTGTCCGTTTGATCCGTGCCCATTTGGACCAAGACCATTTGAACCGTTACCCGAACCCACCCGATCCGCCCGTTTTGCCACCTCTAGTTTTCATGTTACTAAAATTAAAAGAAAGTTAACCCTACCACTGTTGCTCACCCCTTATTCCCGACATGCAAAACCAAAACATGTCCATCCAAAAAAGATAAGCAAGACCGCACAAAATATGATATCACCTAGTATAGTCATTCTCAATTTATTTAACACAGTGTGATTAATGCAGCATTATTTCTTAGATTGATCATATTTAAAGATAAATGATTAGGAGTAATTTTATGTAATTAGAGATTTAGTTCAGTTAGGATTCTTAAATGAAGAGTTCCCTTTAATGAAGAGATGGTTTCCTGTTTATTCTATTTTACTTAAGTTCATGATTCCATTTAGTGTAATTTTGATCAGGATCATATCAGATGAAGGCAATGATAGAAATCTCACACGTTTGCTTGCACCATAAAAATACTAGATCTGAGAATTTTGAACGCAAACAAGTTAGCCTAACCTCATTATCATCAATCTCAGAAAGGGTATCTGTTTCATCAACAGTATCAGGGACGTCCTTTGAGCTTTCCAAAGCATCTACAGTGTCTCTAATACTCTCCAGCTTTCCAGGGGTTGGAGCTGATTATGAATTTGTAAGAAGATTTAAAAAAAGATAAGAGCATGAGATCCTCAACTGCAGTGGAGACAAAGTGAGAATGATAACAGAACTTACAAGTACACTCGACATGCCTTAATAAGCCTTTATCAATAAATTTTCCATTTGCTCTTGGTTCACCCTACATTTATAAATATATTTAAAACCTTATTACAAACTAAGCACTGTAATCACAATCAATACTTCTACAACTACACATCAGTAACAGTGGTTTTTAAAAATTTCAACGGGAAATTATAACAAACTATCCTTACCATGCAGAGACGACACTTTCAACCCATCTACCAAAACATAAGTTAAGGAATGGGTCAAAAGTTGCCCAATGTCTATTTTGAATGCATACTACCTCATAAATCGTTTTACATAATTATTTAGAAAATTTCTGCAATTATATTGCTAATATTGCTTTTGTAATTATAACTAACACTCTTGTTAATTTATTTAATTTAGAACAGAAAATAACTGTACTCGAGAGAGTATATAAGACCAGACAGTTTCAACATAACTTTGAGAACTAGCTTTAACACTGACTTGTTTTGGCATGTTACCCAAAATTGCCCCTATTACCTCTAATTGCAAGCATAAACTTTAATCAAGTTGAGATGTAATCAAAAGAATTTGAATGAATAAGGTGTAGTTCCAATGGCTTTCCATACATTTGCATTATCATTTTTACGCGGCTCTATGCAAGATTCGGAAGTTTCTGCAGATTCAATGGCCAATCTTTTCATTTCAGCCCGTTGAAATGCTGGAGGTTCTAAACCATCAAGTCCCCCACAGAACTCCAAATAACAATTCTTGCAAAGCCCAAAACCAGATTGAACTGCGCTGCTTTTGTGCTGGCAGACCACTTCTGTCATTCCTGGCATCTTTATGTCGTCCGCAGACTGCTTGCAGGACTGCATTTCCTTCTCATATTCCAAAGCGTTCTGGGTGAACTCTTCAATCTAGTCAAGTATTGAAACAAATAATAATTACACCACAAGTAAGATTTACACAGAAAAAGAAGCAAGAAAGCATATAACGCATAGCAAGCATACAGGGCAAACGACAATCACCATCATAAAAACTTAGAAATATAAAAGCATATAAACATACAGGGGAAAAGAAATACATGCATAAGGGCATAAACGCATACGAGCAAGACATACATAAAAGCATAAACGTTCACAGAGAAAAAGGGCATATGGTAATGAAACTTCCAACGAAAATAATGATAATAAAAGAATTGGTTATACTGTCATTTTCATCACTCCATGATGGAATGGATAATACTAATCCTTCAGAAAAGATAAAAGAGAAAAAAAACAAAAAAAAAAAAAACAAAAAAAACAACAATTTATTAGTTTGAAATTTACTGAAAGCAATTGTGTGATTTCATTACAATCAATGAACTTTAGTTATGGAGAGAATCACAATCATTCATGAATGGTCCATTTAATTAGACAAAACAACAAGGTTTTTTCATTCCATTAAAACAGGCCATTCTATTCCTTCTTGGACCCCACCATACAATAATCTACATTAGTGCATAGTTTCCAATATCTCATATCCACAAAATCAACAACCCTCATACTAGTCAATAGCTAAAATCATCAATTTAACTTTAGGTTTATGCATCCATGGGATCAATGAAAATAAGCCAAGGAGATCCAAAATGAACAATATAGATGGAAAAATGCTTAAGTCCGATTGTCTGTGAGTTATAGGCATAGTCCACACATGAAAGGACCAAAGACGTGTAATTTTATTATATTCCTTTCTTGCAGAGGACATAGTGCCAGGGGGAAGATGGAGAATAACATTCAAATTAAGCTAATGCATAACAAATGATGATGAGTAATAAATTGAAAAGAGCAACAAAGAGATGAATGTTCACACACGCAAAATGAGCAATTCTCCATATACTCTAAGTTTAAATAATTTTAAAATAGAATAAAAACTCACTGTTAAACTCCCAGCTTTTGTATTTTCGAACTCAATTAGCCGCTTTGTCAATGTTGCTTCACAAATGTGTACGACTCTAACCTGAATGTAATAGAAGTAGAAATAATTATGATAAGAGGCATACCAGACAATAGTTTGCATTAACAACATTGCCGAAACAATAACCACTCTACGAAAATCACAAGGTCATAAGACTTATTCAAAATTTTACTTACAACATCTGTTTTTTTAAAATTGTATCCATGCAACAAAGAAGAAACATATATAGCTGCAGCGCATATCCCACTAGGTTTTCTCCCTGTCTGTAGAAAATTATGAAAAGGAACACAAGTTACTGAATTTTACTCACCAATAGATTAAAGAAAATGTATTATTCGATTTCAGAAAGAAATAAACCTGAATCCAGTCTCTTTTCATACTACATGCAAGGCGCAAGGCGGTGTTCAAAACTTTCTTACTACCGTCCCCCTCTATTAGTCCTAAAACATAAAAACAATCAGCATTAATAACATCATCAACCATAGAAACAAAACAGAATATTAGCAAAGCAAACAAACCAACAAACCACATAGGTGAGTGGTTAAACCCTAGTCATCAAACCTTATAATTTGTATAAACCAATTACCGACTCTTGTAGGTAGTAAAGAGAAGATAAGAAAAGCATTTTAGAATGTAACAGAAAGGCAAGTGCAACCAACAATCAGGAGACACAATGAGATCACATGAGGTTAAGGCGCTAATATTAGCACACAACAGAACAGCATACAATGTCACAAAATTGAAGCAATTTCATTTCCAAAAGATTTGAGGTAAAATTACAGCAATCAACTCTTACCACTTGTATATCTGTGCATAAAAAGGCTAGGATCGACTGGTTTTTGAATAAAGGGATGATCCTGGAGGCTCAACAACTTGCACAGCTGTAAATACACGGTACCCAACTCGTAACTGGAAACATAAATTACAACAACAGGTTAATATAAAAATGGATGCAACAGATACTTAGTAGTTAAGGAAAGAGAACCCTTACACGCTAACACCTAGTTCACTGGAAAATTCAATGAGCAGAAAAGGTTTCTCCAGTTCCCTGTATGTCAAAGATTATCAGTAACCACATTAGCAAAGCAAATCTCAGATGAATGTGTTTAAAAAAGCGCGCCTT
The DNA here is from genome assembly GCA_910596185.1 of Chrysanthemum makinoi. Taxonomy (NCBI): domain Eukaryota; kingdom Viridiplantae; phylum Streptophyta; class Magnoliopsida; order Asterales; family Asteraceae; genus Chrysanthemum; species Chrysanthemum makinoi. The sequence continues at coordinate 154,565,622 of OU343217.1, read as the reverse complement.
TTTGCGCCTAAGGCGTGAGGCGAGCCGAGAAGGTCATCGCATCAGGACCCTTGATGCGCAGCCATTACAAAAGGCGGCGGTGTTTTGGCGCTTTGAAGCCTCGTCATGTGTTTATGGGTCTAAAAAGGATATTTAAACTAAAAGGGTTTAAATGGACTATTGTTAGTCCCTTCTAGTTGGGAATTGGGCTTTAAGAAAGCCTTCTGAAAAATAATTAGAGATAGTGAACCCCAAACTTTGACAATGAATGAGGAATGTATGCTTTCTTCTGATTTGCATAAATCCGCATTCATTCTTATGCATTGCATGTTTTTTGTTCACATGCATCCCTTTGTGGTCATTTTGTTATTCTCCAGTAGGAATTTGATAAGCTTATGATCTGTGTTTTGTAATATCTAGCATTTTAGCGATATGAAATAGCAAACTTTGAGAATGAATGGGGATGAATCGGTGTTATTGTTGTTAAATGTCTTCTTTATGTGTTTTTATATATGAATTATGCTTTCTAACAAAGCTATAATCGTTTTGTACAAAGTATGCGCCTCGCCACGGCGTCTTTAAGCCTCATCGCCCAGCGCAGGTTTTGACCCTTAGCAGCGGTGGCTTTAAAACCCAGGATGAAGCAGTTTAACGCACTCTAGTAAGCCACATAATGGAGCACTTCATGGCTTCTATGCCTGATACGGTTAGAAATAAGACCTTTGAGTGCATTTCACTGCCTAAAGAGGTCTCAATCTAATCTAGCTTAAAAACATACTTAAACGCTAAAAACTCAATGTAGATATCATTTTGTGAACGAATATCAATTTGTGAAAACTCAATCATAAGTTCATAACCCCAACCAAAACAATTTGTATTGTTCAACATTTAGCATTCTAATGCTGCCTCTTAAAATTCAGATGAGCTTTCGGCATTTGGTCTTCGGCACTTAAGAAAAACGAGATGCCACTTGGAAAGAAATTTTTTTACTTTTATTAAGCCTGTAGTCTTAGTTTTGCCCGACTAATAGTTCTTTTAGTTGAATTGTCCTGTTTTCCCTTAACATTTTCTTTATCATAATTAGTATATGCCTTACAGCTAATCCATGGAAATTTGACAAAGTATTGGTCTCGTTTTCAAATGTAACACTTTGATTGATACAAGTTTAGTTTCAGATAAAGAAAAAACAAATGGTTACATTTTAGGATGTTAACAAAAACACGGTCGCAATAATGAGCATGATAGAAAAACAAAGTAAACGACTGACCGGCACGCAACATAGAGGCAAGCAGCTGCAACTTGTGCTGTTCTACGGCCTCTTGTGAAACCACGCTCAACAGCTATCTACAATTACCACAATAACCATTGTCAATTACTTTTGCTTGAAAGATTCAGGATTTAGATATAAATAAAAAAGAAGAAACCTGGTAATATTTTGTAGCATGATCACAGTTATTAATCCCATGTTTGTTTATAATATCTTGAATAACGAAATTCCCTGTGACATAACAAGAAATAAGAAAAAAGAAAGCAAAAATATATATATATTACAAGCAAAATGTAAAAATACCCTTATCCAGTGTCCTTCTATGTGACTCAGAACAAGCGGTTCCCATTTGAACCATATTTCCGGAAACACGAGAAGCTCCAGCTGCATCTTTAACAAAAGTGGTTTCTTCGGTAAATATGTCTTGTGATACAACTTTACCACAATCAACACAACATCTGAAGAAAGTAACAAAATCAAATATTTACACTTATTCGGTTTATATAGGACTAGTGCTTGCTTAATATGAGAAAAAGAAGAAATAATTACACGCTGCCAGTGGTGTGATCATGATGTGTTTGACTGTTTTTAGCACAATGAGGGCACCAAGTCATCTTCACTTACCTATCAATCATTTTATATATTATTATTAGTTGCAACACAAATGTAACTAGGGTTTCACTGGAAATTAAACTTAATTACACAAACACAAACACAAACACACCGGTCGGCGATTCCTTCTGGCCTTCAGCTTCAATCCATATACGGACTCTTTTATTTTGGGGGTTTTCTTTTATTTGGGGTTTATGAATTACCCAGTTTAAGACCAAACCGGCTTCGAGAGACAAGTCGGGTAATGTGTACCAAAAAACCCAAACCAAATAAAACTTAACCGGATTTGTCAAAAACAAACCGAACGAAAGCTGTTTTTCATTTTAAACATTTTTTATTTAGTGTAGTAGATACTTGTTATAATACCCATGTATGCACGGGTTTTTTTCTAAAATTTTTAATTATGATTATTGATTAAAGAAGAAAACAACTTAGCGTGTTGCTGGATTAAAACTAAAAAAACCTTATGTATATAGTTTTACTTGGTGGATTAAAATTATAAATGATTCTTGATGAGCATGAGATGTTAATAATATTCATAATCCAAGTGTTTGGGTAGATTAGTTTGTATTTTTGTGTTACACATTTATTTGGTCATTTGAATTCAAAATGTTTTGTATATCCACCGGTTATAGTTAAAAGTATCGTGCATGTCTTGAAGTTTATTTTTATATAAAAGATTAGTTTAGACTTTATGCACATAATTTTTTATATATTGTGTGTTTTTTTCTATAAATATATTTTTATTTATATATAGTTTTTGTTAGACACACAAGGAATACTTATTATTGGCCGTTGGTCCATACGTGCATTAATTGATTTTGTTAATTATTGTATATGATTTAACATTTATCTTTTTCTCTAGTTATAAGTGCGTTGCTGTGGATTATATATATAAATCAAATTTAATCATATAGTTTAATATAGGCGACTTACAATAAGTTTGAGCAATTTAATACTTGAACCCGTGCATACGGATTATTTCGTGTGTTGTAAAATGAAATTTTTAGGATATGTCGTAAACTCAAAAGATGAATACAAAAAAACATTCAACATTAGTCATTGCATTATAGCCTCGTGTAAAGGTTGCTATTATAATCTCATGGATTCATTAAATATCACACTAACAATGTATTGCTTCATTATGATATTTATGATCTCGCGCAAATCAGTATATGCACATATATGTCCCATGAAAGTGACAACATTTGACTTACCAAGCAGTTTCTAAAAATATAATACATACTTTAGCAATAATATCAAAAGTTCTTGAAAATGGTTTAGCATAAGATGCAATATGCAGGGTTTTATCATTTCTATCATCCAAAAACTATTAAATAGAAGCAACACGTATAGTATATGGTCAATCACTTGACCCTTGTGGATTAAGCTATTAATATAAAAATAGTACATTTTTCATTTTTTGTGACCCATGATTTGTCCTTTAGTTTCATGAAAAATTCTGCTATAAGAGTTCAGGAAACAAAGGACACAATTTCTGTAAACCACTTGTGGAGTTTTTCCCAACAAAAATTGATTAGAAGACACTTAGTTTAAACATTTTGAAAATGCAACACGTTACGGTTTGGCTAAATAGCGTTTTGGTAAAGAAGCTAATTTACATTCTTATGTCGTGTTCTCCCACGTACTGTCAACCAATTCTTGTAAGTTTTGTTGATAACTATCGTTGTTGTTGTCATCCATCGTGAGAGACTAACATGGAGCTATATAATATAAATAATATTTGTTAGTAAAGTCTTTGGCCCATCTGCATATCACTAACACTTTAGAACAGTAATGTCCTCTTAACATGTTGAAGATCATCAAAATGAGTCCACGCGTATGAAAATCTTCTAGATCACATTATTAAATAAAATAGTTTTAGAAACATATTTAGCACACTAAACATTTGATTGATTATATCAAAACGCAATAAGCATATTTAACAACTTTAGAACGTAATTACATACAACCGTTAAGTGCATTTTTTTGACATTAAAGGTCAACAATAGAGTTGGCAACATGTACAAACAAAAATACACTAAAGTGATAAAGCAAAATAATTACCGACCTGAACACGTTCCACTTCAGGAAATCAACAAAAAGATCTTATCAATGTTCACGTGGGGTCTTTTATGACTTTTCCTACCACAAGTATGAACGCAAGTCTGAATTGAACACCAAGCAATCAATGCCTATTTTTGTGGTTCAAAGTTGATGCCACCACCGGTTCAAGACCATCACAGTCTTCTGCGTCGCCAAGTTTCATCCCGAAGTTGTTTGTTTTGTTTCATCTTCTTGATCTCCAACGTTGTTATTAGCATGTCTCCTTATAAATCTTACATAGCACCCTTGATCAACTCTATGAATAGACAACAACAATCTTTTACAATTTATATGAATATATTTAAGATATTAGGAATTCAATGATCAACACATTTAGAAACTAAAAAATATGCTACATACCTTGTTCTTGTCGTCTTTTTGTTTTTAGCTTCCTATTGGGATATTGGGATTATCCGTGGTATTTCCATGGATTAGCTAGGACGTCTCCCCATTCGTTTCGTCAAGATAAACATGTTTTCCATCCAGCAACTCGTTTCACGTCTTCACACAACGGTCTATCTTTTCGACTTGCCTTACATGTACCGTTGCTCTTGGTTTTCCTATTCGGTCGGTTTCCATTCAGGTGATTTCACTCCCTAGATGTCAAAAAGTACCATTTGTTTTCACGAGACCGATATTCTGGTTTTTTTGTTATATCAAGAAACATATATTAGTTATTATAGAAGCAAAGTAATACTTGTATGAACTTATAAATCACAACAAAAAAAGCATGATTTATTTAATCGTTTTTTTTTCCCGAAATTTCTTATTACTTTAGTTTGCTATGCTATCATATGATTACAGTTTTATAGTACGAATAATTACTATAACTCTTCTCTCTGTGTCTAATAAATATATCTACGCTATTCTTTATACTCATGTTTGTTTCTTATATACTTCAATATATTCACATGTAGTATTATTATACCAGCTACTGTATTGTATAATTATCAATATATCATAACGATTTATCACTGCAAACATCTTTTGATAACAAACATAGACATCAACAAGCCTATACTTAATGTCGATAAATAAATATAATTCTTAGGATAGGAATGATTGTGTGGTATTTTTATGTATATCTATAAGGATTTAATCATACGTTTTATCCTTTTTTTTTTGCTTGGTTTTCATATATTTGTTTGTATGTTTTTAATAGTGCACTTTGTTGCTTTATTTTATGAGATGCTTTGTTATTTGTATCTATTAAATCAACATAGCTGTTTATTGCCTTAATTTGTTTCCATGTATTATATCATTATTTTTTTTATGAATATATATTGATTTAATTTGTTTCAGTTTTATTTGTATTGAATGAATAATAGAGCAATTAACAACTAAAAAGTATATTTTGTAATCATCTGTATGGTTTTGATTTATTTGGTTTGATGTCATAAATTTGTTTTTGTTATTTAGTCATATGCTTATGATTTTCACGTTACCTAGTTTTCATTACTAGTACTTTTATGTATTATGTGTCATGCTTAAATCATAATATCATGTATATTATATTTGTTACTCATCTTTTAATTTGTATTCCCTCTTGCTATGAAAACTTTAAATGTATCTTCACTCATCAAATTTTTATTATTATATGTTTGATACCGTGAGTAATTTTTTTATTTTTTTAGTTATAAACATGTTACGTTTATGTACTTTGACTTTAATATTGATGTGCTATGTTCAGTTTTGTGAACAATGTTTATGTTTCTCAACGTGTTTCTTTTTGTTTAGAATGAAATTTCTTAGCACATAATTTGCAATTTAAGTGATATATTTATATTAACATGCATATATTATAAACCTATAGTTTACCATGGAGCCAAAGCTTGCAGACCTAGAAATTATGGCTTTAGACATCAGTGGAAAAAATTATTGAAAGAATGAGAATGATGGAGATGAAAAAGAAAAGGGCGTAATAGCGGATTCATGTTATCGTTGTGGAAGTTTTGGTCACTGGGCAAAGCAATGTCGTACACCCAGGCATCCAGTTGAACTTTACCAAAATTCTATCAAGAACAAGGGAAACAGGGTAGAGTCAAACTTGGTTTATAACGATAGAAATGATATCCCCGATAGTCCTAAAGACCACACTGATGAAACTTATTTGGAGGCTGATGATTTTCTTACAGATGAATAATTGGTAGAGTCAAGCCATGAGTAATTTTAAGTGTTTTGTTAGGACTTTCTTTAGGTGTTTTCTTTTCTTTTGATTGTTTTATTATGTTTGGATTCTAATTATTCTTGGCTATAAAATTTTTATTAGGATCATATTTCTTTAATTTATTATTTTTCTTTTAGATGTGCATTATTTTTCTACTTCAATTAATAATTGTTTATATTGTTAAGTAATATCTTATGTTATATTTGACATATTATTTGCGTTTAATTTTAACTTATCATTATGTGAATATTTAATTGTAAATTGTAACCTATAAGTTTGTTATACTTTAGCACTTGAATTTTTATGATAGTTGTTGATTTGGCGTTTTGGTGTTGAGTAATATGTTTCGTGATTTGATATGTGTGTGTGAAGACAATTGTGCAATTTGTATTATTTGGCATGACCGGTTGGACCATCCCACGTCAATGATGATGCGAAAAATATAGAAGAATCACGAGTTGCTTTAAAGGTGATTTAGATTGTTCTCAGTGGAAGTTGATTATTTACTTCTCACCATTAAATACAAATAAGGACTTGATTCCTCTAAAAACAAAGTTTGGAAAAGATGAAAACAACATGAATGAAGGCCTATGCATATGCCATGTGGATCATTTTGATTTCTAAAATCGATGCATCGTCAAAATGATCACCAAAACGCAACTTAAAGTTAGCGTGATTAGTGGCTCGGCTTATAAAATGCGAGCATGGTTATCCAAATTATATCTTTGGAAATGGTGATGAATACTTCCAAGTATTTGGGCGATTATTGGAATAAGTGTAGAACTTTTATCTAGCCCAAGTTCATACACGAATTGCTTTTGTTGAAACGTTTATAAAACGTCTTCAGTTGATTGCAAAGCCAATAATATTATGAGAACAAAACATTTAGTTTATGGGGCATATTATAATATATGAATTCGCATCTTGCCAATAATCTATCATGAATCCTCCCCAGTAGAATGGTTTTTGGTCACAAACCATATTTCCCATGTGAGATTATGTAATTGTGCGATATATAGTAAATCCACCACAACACACAAAATGGGATGTTTAAATTGATAATTCATTCAGGGGAAGAGAATGAGCAGCTAGAAATTTGGAATGAATTGTTGGGTTTATTGATTTGATGATACAAAACAATAAAGAATTAAACATTAAGGACTTATAGTGACAAAGATGAAATCTACAAAAAGATGGAGGGACTTGCTTGCAAAAAAAGATTTATTGTTTAGTCCTTAGTAGAGATTTGTAAACCCTAATCCTCTAGTATATAAAGAGGACATAGGTGTAGGTTTTATTATTTAAGTCTTCCATAATGTAGTCGACTAAAGGGGTGTGTGTGTGTCCTAGGCGTATTGTCTTGTAAACGCCCAGGTTAGTGTTAGTTTAGTTATCTCCAAGATCGAAAAAGGCTTTGATCCCTGTTATAGTTAGGTAACACGTTATTATTCTGATCAAATAATAATTGGGGAGATGTAGAAAAACCTTGTGTCAATAACATATAATGTTCTTATTATTCCGCTGCATATTGCATATGTTATTGTTAACCCTAGAGCTTATAAACGATCACGAAACTATCTTCATCACGTTTTTAGTTTTCAAAATTGGTATCGAAGATCGGGGAGCTCGTTACCTAGGGATTCGCAAGGTTTTATGTGGCGAAAAGATGAAAAAAAATCGAAACTGAAAATTTTCGTAAGGCTTCTGTAGGACTGTTTTGAAACGATCATAACTTTCTTGTTAACCGTTGGATCGTGACGAAATTTTGGGTGGACGTTCTATATATAGCCATCTAACTTTCCACCGGAGGGATCGTCGATATGAGCTTTTATGAAAAAGTTACAGGCTGTCGAATATGGCTGCTGACAAAGGTTTTTAAAAACGAATTTTAGGGTTTTCTCATATTCAACTTATTGAATTCAGGTTTTTTTTGTGTTAAATCATTATGGAAGTTGTTCATAAGTTGTTTAGTGTCTATTATTTATGGAAGAAAGCTGGTTTTGGACAACTTATGGATCGTTTTTTTTGGTTAGTCAGATGTAACTGATGTTGGTTCAAAGAAGCATACAAAACTCTAACTTTTATCGTTTGTGCTGCTGCTATTCTCTAATGTTCCTACGTATCTACTGTCTTTGTTTTCTAACTGCTGCTAGTAGTTCACTTTAATCTGCTGCTACTCATATTTGAATCTGCTGCTGGAACAAGTACTTTGAATCTGCTGCTCGTACGTTATTGTTACTACCTGATGTTAGCATATTATACCTACTGCTACTCCATACTCATGTTTGTTACTGTTTTCATGATTATCGTATGAAGTCGCTGTACAAAACTTTCTATCAATCAGTTCAAAACAAATTCAGATTATTAATGGAGAAAGCAGGTTATTTGAACAGATAGTATGGCTATGATGTGTGACTGAAGCAGATTGGTGTTACTGGTTATGAGTATGAGAGGAAGTAAGGTTTGTGATTTCTACTGAATATGCTGCTGGAAGTCTTTACTACTGCTACTTACTCGCATGATGGTAAGTTATGATGGTGTGGTAATATGTTTGTACTGCTGGCTTTCATTAGTGCTGCTTGTTGATGTGAGTTGTGTTATCTTCATTATTACATTATACCTCACAATGATTTGGATACATTGAAGGATCAAGGTGGAGGTTTTGTGGTTTCTTTTTAGTGAGTAGAGTATGTATTGAGTACCTGTGTTCATGTGATTGAGAGAGGAGCATATTCAAAGATGATAACAGGTTGTTTACAATTTTAAGATTGTTCATGATATGGTCTGGTATTGGATAATGTGATGCTTAAGTGATTATTTTATGACTTGTTGTTATGAGATTCTTATCACATGGGTCATGTTCGTGTAAAAATTAGTGTTCATGTTCGTATGAAGATTATGCATTGGTTTATAATCTATTTGTGGTTTATTGAAGTATGGGCATTGAAGTATAAGTTCTGCTCTTTCTCGTTTCTACTGTTGTGCATCCGGTTAGTACTGCTTGTGGCGTCCGATAAATTAGTTTCTACCGCTAGCATTGATCGATATCGGATAACACATATTTTTGGTTCTCTGATAAGCCTGGTTTTTGGATGAGACACAGTATGAAGATTCTGATTGGTGAAAGGAGACGACAAGCATCCATGGTAGGTTATCATTCAAGGAAACTTTCTACTGATGCATTTAGAGAAAGTGCAACAGGTATGAAGTTTTCAAGATATTGATTTGTACGCATGATATTATTGGTCACATATTATGATGGGAAGTTGTGATGACAATATTTTATACATGCTATATTTTAATCATGGGACATATATATACTTTAGACGCATGGTGAAACGGACATACAACATTAAGATAAGAGTGGGCCTTGTACGTATTGATGATTTATTTGGTTGGTGAAAGAAAAATTTGAGGTTACTTTGTTGATTGATTGGACCTCAGTTACATTTATTAATCCTTGCATGATAACCATCCTAAGATAATGTTTTACATACATGGAATTTTTAGTAATGGCTTAATGCACAAGAGGTGTAAATGTGTTGAAAGTGATCAGGAGGCTTATTTTAGATCATGTTTTGGTTTACACACACAAGGAGATTGGAAGTTGTTCTTAAAGGTTTTAAAAAGGATCGTTTTTGAATTATTTGAAGAATTGATTACGAAGAAGGTTAAATATCATTTATTTGATGTTGTAGTGAGTTACACAGATTCGTGCTTCTTATCATATCTCAAAGTGGGTGTTACACTTTGGAGATAACTTGTTCGTGCTTAAAGGATGTTGACGAAAACTTGCAAAATCTAGTTTTCATAGGTCAAGGGGTGGATGGATGAAGACCTAGTTAACTATCACTTAAAGGAGTTACATTGTAGTGCTCAGTGTCTCATTGAAGATGAGGATTTTTTCAAGAGATTGCGGTCTACTTATATGGTGTTAGTATAAGTTCAACGTCGCATGGATAAACAAGACATAAGATACAAGTTTGGGTTAGTTTACTTCTTCATCAAATTCGTTATACTTGGTTTTCTTCACAAATGATCATTACAAGGAGCTTACAGATTTGAAGAATCATTTGATGTTCATGCACCACTCAAGGGGAAGTTACTGCTTACATTCTCTATTTGTTGATAACAAAAAGGGGAAGAGATGTTGGAGTGGCGTGGCATGGATTAAGAGGAAGACAATGGAAGACAAGAATGTTTCATTCATAGTGAGATTGAATTATCTCAACTTCTGTTACTTCGTCTAGGGAAGTTCGTACAAGAACCGTGTTTGTTTTGTTATCATCAAATAGGGGAAGATTGTTGGGTTTATTGATTTGATGATACAAAACAATAAAGAATGAAACATTAAGGACTTATAGTGACAAAGATGAAATCTACAAAAAGATGGAGGGACTTGCTTGCAAAAGAAGATTTATTGTTTAGTCCTTAGTAGAGATTTGTAAACCCTAATCCTCTAGTATATAAAGAGGACACGGGTGTAGGTTTTATTATTTAAGTCTTCCATAATGTAGTCGACTAAAGGTGTGTGTGTGTGTGTGTGTCCTAGGCGTATTGTCTTGTAAACGCCTAGGTTAGTGTTAGTTTAGTTATCTCCAAGATCGAAGAAGGCTTTGATCCCTGTTATAGTTAGGTAACACGTTATTATTCTGATCAAATAATAATTGGGGAGATGTAGAAAAACCTTGTGTCAATAACATATAATGTTCTTATTATTCCGCTGCGTATTGCATATGTTATTGTTAACCCTTGAGCTTATAAAACATCACGAAACTATCTTCATCACGTTTTTAGTTTTCACATGAATTATGATGTTGATCCTCACACTAATGAAAACGAACTGAAAGTTCAAGTTTTGTAACCTAAATAAAGTTACTAGATCATACAAACGCTGCTAGTGCTCCAATTACAATGTATGTCCCAATATTAAAACTAATGATTGGTAGTAAGTCTATGGTACGTCTGCAATGTGATAGACTAATCGATTCCAAATAAAATTCCTCGAATAAAGAAATAAAATGGAGCAAGAAACTTAAGATGGCCGAATCGAGGTAATAAAGACCCCATAATGTTCTTATAAAGAGATACTAGACATGAAAGTAATTGAAAAACCCCAGATTTTGCAAAAGCTATGAGATCTCAATAAAGGACATAATACAATGTCTAGTAGAATGTGGAATCGAAAAGAACTGAATCGACGTCGATAATACTACTGTATAAATAATGCGCATGATAAATATTGTAAAAGTAAGGTGAGGATCTTGGATACGCAAGAAGTGAGTTCTATAAACGAATGGCCAAAGAATGTAAAGACACAAATAACTAATGAACTATGAAAGTCTCTTGATGAGATATGGTTTTTGTAACTTGAAATCTATACACATGAATGTTAAAAAAAATTGATGTTATGTCGGCAATATGAGAAACAAGTTATATGTGTCTAAAATAATAATACAAGAGCTCATTTTATGCTAAGATTCCTTAAGGAATATAGAATGCATGAAGCACGTGTCATGATTTAAAAATTCTCGAGAATAGTAATTGATCAAATTGAACAAATTCCATGGAATGGAATAAAATAAATATTTTGATATTTTTAAGGTACAAGAAACATGGGTTTTAACTTTACTAACCCATCAAAACAAGTTTAGTTAGTTTTCAGTCACGGGATATATGTTTAATTCTCACAATGATCAGTCTCAAAATGGATATGCTTTTACTAATGGCATTTGAAATTTCATGGAGTTCGACAAAGCAAACAATCGTGGATAGTTCATCTAACCATTTAGAAATTTTGGGAAGGATACATTGCTTAATTCAAGGAAGGTTACATCAAAGGCAACAAGACAAAAATATTTTCCAAAGTTCTTTTTCAACCATGACTTACAAAAGAATGTTGATATTATTGTTCAACAAGTTCGTTCAAGTGACAATTTGGCGTATCTATCTACCAAGGCGCTTCTACCTCCACATTTTGGACATTGAACCACAACATTGGAGTGCGCCAACTCAAAGAGTTCAACATATGGTGTAGTCATCGAGGAGATAATGCACGCTGTGCACTCTTTTCCTCTTAGCGGTTTTGTCCCCGGGTTTTCGGCAAGGTTTTTAATGAGGCAGCATTTCTAAAGCGTATTAATAGTATGGACATCCAAGAGGGAGTGTTATGGATAATTATTAGTGGATGTCCATATAGTCCATAAGAGGCCCATGACCCAGTTAGCAATTAGGGTTTTTACCCTACAGTTTATCTTATATATACCCCATGTATCTCTGACATTATGAATCAATTGAAGAATACTTTTCATTCCCTCAATTCTTGTTCACAACAGTTTTTAAATTTTAGCATTAAATTGGTGATTATAAGTTTAAGAGATCGGTTCAATAAAGATGAAAGAAAAACTAAAGATCAAATAGATCATTCTTAACTATTCATTTTTTCATCAAAATAATAAAATAAATTTTCCCCTTCATTTTTAAAAACTAAATATCTCACAAACCATTGATCGTAACCATCACGACAAGCATTAAATTACCTTTAATTTGATATCCCATATCATATACTTTCGACGATTTTTTTTTCTGACTTTTTTGTGGGTTTAGTGTTTACGGTTAGGGTTTAGGTGTTTAGAGTTTATGGGTTTGACTTTTTTCGTTTAAGCTTTTTAGGGGTCAACGGTTTAGGTTTCTTAGGGTTTAGCGGATAGGGTTTAGGTTTTTTTGTTTTAGCGGTTAGGGGTTTAGGGTTTTTAGGGGTTTAAGGTTTTAGAGGTTTAGGGTTTCAGGGTTTAGGGGTTAAGGTTTTTTAGGGTTTAGGGGTTAGGGTTTGTAGTTTAAGGGTTGTGTTAACACAAAAGAGTATTATTAAAATTTTAATTTATAGTGTAATATATCGAAACCCGCAAAAAATGATCAAAAAACAAGTTCGTCGAAAGTATACAATATTGGATCTCTATAGAAAGATGATTTTATTCTTGTCGCAATGGTATAATTAGTTTTATTTAACTATTAACGGTTTGTGAGATATTTAATTTTTAAATATAAATGTGAAAGTGAATTTAATTAATTTGATAAAAAAATTGATGGTTGAGATTGATGCATTTGATCTTTAGTTTTTATGTGATCTTTATTGATCTCACCCCATAAGTTTAATAGGCTTTTTTATAAACAATTTTATTAAAATATATCATTATTGGAGGGATTACTACATGGTTTAAATAAGACTTCAATTTTTAAATTTTACATTAATTTTCTTTTTCTTTTTTTTTAATAATTTTTTTGTCTTAAAATTTTAAGACTTCTTTTCTTTTTATAGTAAGACCCAAATGTTTTATCCTGTGATAATGTTGTAGCTTTTTTTATATTTTTTCGTAAACCATGAGTTTTTCTTTATATTAAGATTTCGTAATTGAATTTTAGAAGTATTAATATGGTGGTTACAGATTTATTTCCCATTAAATTACTTATTTGATCATTAATACGACGGTTACAACTTTTGAGGTTACAAGTATTGATCAAGTTTTGAAATCCTTCCATAATACGAAACGTTTTTTGTCTTAATTTTTTTAAGACTTCTATAATTAGAATGTCCTAAATGCATTATATAGTAGTATAGATAGGCGGAATCTGCCCATTTAACGCGTACTCGATCCTAAGAGCGGAAGCCGTCTTAAAGGCTGATAAGGTTTTAAAATGTACTTTTTTGAGGGGTCATTTAAGCCCTTATTTGATCACTTTTGTATCCGTTATTACTTAATATCGTTCCTTTTCACTTTTTAAGTCTCTTGAAGGCAAAATCAGCGTAATAGCACTTATTTGGACCGAAAAGGCGGATAAACGAAGAAAATGGCCAAAGTCAATCGAGACACTAAACTGCTGAAGTACAAGTTGTGGCGTCAACTTAACTGCGACGCCGTCGGAGCATTTTGTGACGGGGACGAGTCAAATTTCTTATTTTCAAGTGGCGGTGTCAAGCTTTAAAAGAGTAGGCCGTCGCAACTCAGACGACCTAGATTTGATCCATCTGGCGTCATAATTTGAAGAGGGCGGCGTCACAAGCACAAGGTGACGCCGTCGCAAGACTAACGTGGCCAAGAGGAAACCCTAATGGCGATCCGCGGCGTCACAAAATATAAGGTGGCGTCGCATATGTAATCTTATATATAGAATCGAATTTTTCGCTTTTAGTGTGTAGTCTTTTGGAGTAAAACCTAAACCGAACCAAGGTTGTCTTGTACAGTATTTTAGGGTTCCAAACCCTATCTTACATCAAGATAAGTGTTTTACTTCATTAATTCAATTATGTCTTTGATTATTTGTGTGTATGCTTGCATGTTCTCCATGTCCCGCTAATTTACTTGTGTGTTTGCTTAGGGAATATGAAACTTAATTATTGAATATTGATTGGTTGTCTCTTATCTTAATTGTTAATGATCTAGTAATGCGATAGATCATTAGTTGTGTACTTAATGCTTGATTAATCTTTGTGAACCTTAGGTTATAGCACCTAGAGCGGTTGTAAGCTAAACCATCCAAAGAGGCCTTAGAGTTAGAGTTTATATTCCCTAGTGGGTTTTGTAGACGAGACCCTTTGGTAAGTTCAAAGAGTTAGGGATAAACGCATACCCTACGACTTTAGACACATAACGCGATTAAGAATAAGGACGTGACAATTCAACCACCAATAGGAGATAATGTCACCACTCGTAAAATTCCCTACAGATTTTTCGCGACTATATTTTTTCTTTCGTTTCGAACTTTAAACACGACAAGTCACGGAATATTTTTTTCTCACCTCGACCTCGATAATAAAAATTATATAAAATAAATATATATTAAACTTTTATATTATATTTCTCATCGGGCCTCTTAACCCGACCCGATCCAATTCATTTTATTGGGCTCGCGTGTTTTATCCGATCCAACCCAAACCTTTTCTTTCTCATGTGGGCCTAACCCATCTATTTCTCAGCGTCACCTAAAGTATTTTATCACAAAAGAGTTTACACTTGTAATATTTGGTACCATGTTTACTTCACTTCTGCGTGAACCCATCAAGCCAAAACAATATCATCCTTGGTCATAATATATGTATTATGCACGTGATAAACAAGACTAACCAAGCGCACCATTATTATTATAATTAGCACAAGTATTTTTCACATTTTGATACCATGGTTTCTGTGGACACTCGAGCAGGAGATCAAACAAACAAAACTCAAATAGAAAACTTGCCCTACCATGTCTTGCGTGTGTAGGTCAAGTACTTGTCACAAATATTTTTCCACATGTTTCCTTTGTTTTCTGTGAGCAGGAGTACAAAACAACACAAAAATCAAACTTCAACCTTGGTCAAATGTCAAACCCAACACATCCTTAATACTTGGAAAAGTGATTTCATGTTTCTGTGGTCCTATCATATACAAAACCAAGCAAGAAAAAAAATATCACCCTTGGCATCTTTTGTAGCATGTGGAATCCTAGGAGACAAGTCCTTTTCTTTCTTTCTTGCAAGCACAAAAACAAAGCAAACCCATGTGACGCAAGGACAACAGTAAAACAGAACCAATGTTATTATCTTCTTTCTTCTGTGATGGTCCAGTGCCCCTGTAATGGCATGTGATTACCATGTGAACATCACGAGGCACACAAGCAAAAACAAGCCATCATTGGCTGCCATTAAACGTACACTAAAGGCTCAAACAAACTCCATCTCCTCTTTTTCATACCCTCTTTCCCTATATAAACTTCTAAGACCTTTGTTGAACTCATCAACTCACACATTTCACTTTTAAAAATCTCGATCACAACACTCTTGTCACAAGCTCTTTCGGTCGAGCCTCAAAGGAAAGGAAGATTGTGTTGGTGAATGTTTCAAGATCGTCTAAGTCTCGTCGGGATAGTACTTTGATCGTGAGGGTTACATTCGGTTGTGTCTTTCTTGGCTCTTCTCTTCTCGTTCGAGTTCTCATATCCCTCGTACACATCTTGTGGGTTCAACTTCATCTCTACCTTATGTCTTTGTCTTTCCTAAACAACCAATATGTTGCACTTAGAATTACATACTAATATGTTAAAACTTGGAAAACTAAACCAATGAGTTTCTTAAAAATTTGCTCACTGCTCGACATACATTTATATATTGAACATTCATGAATAATCTTGTTGTGTTTAAAGAACTTGTGTGGCAAACCTTTAGTCTCGCAACACACATAAACATCTTGAAGATACACTTGTATCGTGTGGTTTCCAAATCGACATACACCCCCAGTATACATGTCGAACTTATTCGAAATGTAGAGCTCGTAATGACCAAAGAAAACATAAACAAAAACTTACATATAAACACAAGTCTTGGCCTTCTTTCATATACATGGTATGCTTATTTGAGAAAAGTGGTAATAAACTGTTTTGGAAGTGAAACACAAAACTCATACATTTACGCATGCAAACATAAACACAAGTATTCACTGAGTATTATTTTACACTAAAATAAAAAGGTTAGATACTAGTTAATTATATCTAAACGAATAGGATACCAAAGAAATTCACCTAGCTCAGCTGGGAACGTCGTTGACCTGTGAACGAGTGGTCACATGTTCGAATCACGAGGTGACAGTTTTGCTATTTTTTTTTGTTAATTTACAACTTTCACATCTTTACAGTTCAGCCCCTCCAATTTTAACCACTTAATTTTTATAAGTTTCCTATCTTACATTGATTGTTACACTTTCAACCCTCCAACTTTAACTCACTTGACACTTATAAAAAAAAAACTTTTATGAATTTAAATAACATATATCATTGTATCATTCTTCGTTTAAATAAATATGTTTAACATATATTTGTTTAACAACCACATTCGCATAAACTTTAAATGATATATTTGTTCTAGTATATTATTTCCCCCAACTTCAATAAATATAACTTATATATATTTAGACCCTCAAAAACCAAACAAATTTAATAATTACTTGTCTACTTATATTTATTAATCCTTTGACAATACTCTTATATGATACATTTCATACTCATTATTATCCCACATCTATTTCAAGAGCCAATACTTACAAAATACTTTGAAACGATTTAAACGTAAACTCTGCCACACAAGCAACATTAAACACAACCACTTATAAAAACTTAGATTTATTTAAAAACTTCGAGTCGTAAGTACACTAAACTGCAAACTGAGATTTACCGCACTAATTTAGATTCCGGGTAGGAGCCACTGCTACATCACACTTGATCTCTTTGTGCCTTATTCACTGAACTGCTAAGGTGAGTTTATAGCCCCACTTTTACTCTTATTTACTTGTTTTATAAAACTTTGGGGTGAGAAACACGCAAAACTCTTTTCGGACTGGCGAAAACACTATTACGTGAAACAACCTTGAATCCCATCTATGCTACCGTTAGTTCCCTTTGGGAGGCGCGATTGTTATGAATAGATCTATTGGGGATGACACCCCCGTTCGATTTTGACCGGATAGGCAAACGTCGGGCGTATATCATATCGTATTGATTGAGTGTAGTGGAAATACACTTTGGGCTTTATTTATCATGCTTCTTGATGCATACACCTGTCGTAGTTTGGTCGCATGAACTTGGCACTAGCGTAATAGCCTTTTTGCATATAGTGTCATTCACGGAGATGCTATATGTGCAGCTACTGGTCCAACTTGATTTCTTAAACTTAAACCTATGAACTCACCAACCTTTGTGTTGACATTTTAACATGTTTTTCTCAGGTTTACTTATTGGCGTGGGCAATGGCAAAGGCATTCGTTGAAGACTGGCATCCGAAGTGTTTTCAAACAAATCTAATAAAACTTTTAATGGGACAACATATATTTTTATGGGCTTTACTTCCGCACTTTGAAACAATAATGTAAAACTATTTCTTAAATAAATCTATATTTTGAAAATGGAATAGAATTTCCATTCTTTATTACCTTGTGATGTGTATATTGATTTAGTAGCACCCCATGACCCGAACGCTTCTGCTGTGAAATTTTGGTGGTGTTACAGATAATTAAGGAGTAGTAAAACCTAAGTAAACACATCTTTAAACTATCATACGAGCACACAATAATTAGACATAGACTACATACACCTTAGATTAGATAATTAGATAAGTAGAGTAATCGGTAGCAATACCAACCCCCAAATCCAAACCCCGGGATTCGTACCTTTCCATTTCCTAAAAAGATAAAAAGATAAAAATAATCTTCCTCAACCCCAACCTTAGCGTAGTAACTTCTCACTAGCATTCCTATTCCCCTAGAGAACGATATCAATACCCGTGGCTTAACCTAATACTACACTACAACGATTAGGTTCACTGCCTAGGGTGTTATAAAACTTGCTCGAAGAACATGAAGTTCCTTTGACCCGAGCGACAGCGTGTAGCGTTATCAAGTTTTTGGCGCCGGGGGAATAGAATAGCTAGTTAGTAGTCCACCTCGTTTAGGTTTCTTTGCTTGATTCCTATCAAGTAAACTTTTTTCTCATTTTTAGCTTCCTCGTATTCTATCCCCCTTCTTCGTGACCTTTGTTCGTAAAATCCATCACTCACCATGATCGTGTCTTCGTGAAGATTCTTCACCCTACCCGTTCCCAATCCCGAAATTGAGAACGCAATCCCACAAAACCCCTCACCCGTTCACCATTTTGGAGATCACCTAGGGCATAATGAGATAAATTGGCAACAACAAAGTCCTTTCTATGACTCAGATTCCGATGATGAATTTGATTATGGTGAAGCACTTGATAGTGGGGATGTAGTCAATGAAGTTAGTTTTGAAATTAAGGAAGACCCCTCCCAATGTTTTGACCCTAGGTGTAGAATCGAGAAAGATGGTCCCTTTAACATGAAATTCCCCTGCAAAATAGGATTATAAGGGTTCGATGCTTACTTGAATTCATTCTTGCCTTTGAACTTAATCTCAAGGGACCTATACAATAAAATCAAGATTAATGAGTTAACCTATCAAGGGAACAATGTTGTTGAAGCGTCACTCATTTTCACGTGTTTGTTGGAAGCTTTGCTTATTTGGTAGAGTTCATGGTCTTAGAAGACTTAGGAGAATTTATTGATAAGGACCTTACTCAAGTAATTTTTGGAAAACCTTTCAAAAGAATGACTAGGTTAAATGAACGGATGGTTGATGGTCTAATCACATTCTCTGATGAAGTTGAAGACTTTATCTACCAAATGCCACGTGCTCATCCTAGGTTTAAACATAAGGATATTGAGGCTTGTAATAGAATGACCCCTATTCCATTGCTTAGTGAAAGGGATAAGCAAAGTGGACTTAGGTACCCATATGAGAAAACTAAGAGGTATTACAACAAATGCCTAGAATTAGGAGATGATTACAAAAAGAGTGAAAGAACATTGGAATTGTTAGGAATTAGAATATTCCATAATGAAGTATCGGTCACCCCAAATACTATCTAGCATAAGTTAGCTCGTAGACATTACGTTATTTACTAAGTTATTTAGTTAGCTATTTAGTTTAGTGCAACACCGTGGAGGAAGGACAGGTCTTTACCCATTGTATACCTGATCCACAGGCCGTCAGGAGGTCGTTTATTTTGTAACCTATAAATACCCTCTACCTTGCAAGGTAGAGGGTTGGATGTTCATTGGGAATCTTACATTCCACAAGTTTCTCTTTCTAAAACATCCCACTTTCTCTCTCTAGAAATCATCTATACGCCTATGTGTGTTTGTGTTATGATGTGTATATGAAATCCAATATGTTTCAAATGGTATCAAGAGCCAAGGTTTGATCATCTCTTACATATCCTTGGATTTCTAGTGATTTTTAGATGGTTTTAGAGTTTGAGAAAGTTTAGTGGTTTTTGCATCATTTGGATCATTTCTAGTGTTAAAGTTTGAATCTTAGGAGTAGTTTTGGGTTTAGAATCATTGTATGTGCCTGGGTTTTGATTTGGTATGCTTGAATCATCGTGGTTTGTTGTTTTTGGATTGAAAAGTGGTGTTTGTAAGATTTTCTAGCTAGCGACTTGACCCACAGTATGTTAATCTAGCTAGCGATTTGCTTTGCAAATTGGTAGCGAGTTGTTGTTGATGTTGTTAGCGATTTAGGCGTAGCGACTTGTCTATTGAAACAAGCCGACAAACAGTACACTTAGTGGATTCTCCACTACGGGTAGCGACTTGGTAAAAGTTAGCGACTTGTAGTTAAGTTTGTTAGCGACTTGGTGTTAGCTATTTGATGCCTAGCGAGTTGCTATTTAGCGACTTGACAACTTAACGACTTGGTTCTTAGCGAGTTGCTCTTTAGTGACTTACCAATTTAGCGACTTGGTGCGTAGCGACTTGCTGTCAAAATTCGTAGCGACTTGGTGCTTAGCGACTTGCTGTTATAATTCTTAGCAACTTGGTACCTAGCGACTTGGTCTTTGAATACCTTGGTGAAGTGAAGCAAGTTACTTATATCTAATATCCATTAACACATTCATCAACACAATGTCTTACATCACTGATCCTTTAATCACCAAAGTACTTGCACTATATGATACCTCACAGAATAATGAAACAGGCTGCTTCCCAGCATGCTCTGATGAATGATTCAACAACTTATAATCAAAACAATTATGATGAGTCACTCATAACATTGTCAAATGATGCAAAACAATTGGAATGCAACATTGAGCCCTTTCAACTACTTCATCAGCATCTCAAACTACTGTTATCTACAACCATGGAGCGAACAAGCAGTGCTCTCCTTCGTCAGGACTTTCCCACCTTGACAAGAACTGTGTTACTTAACTTAGAACAACTGAGGTTTCTAATTACCAAAGAAAAGTTCTCAACTGATAAATCTAATGCAACTCTTCAAGTAATCTTCAATCAATTTCAGCCACTTATCCGGGGAGAATATTCCTCAGATTTTGATGATGACATGACTGGAATTTCATTCAAAAAACACACTGGAATGGAAATTCATGAGTTCAGAAACACCTTCATTCAACTTATGGGTAATATGGAAATATACATTAAGGAAGCTGCTCAAGAGAATGAAAAGCTGAATGAATTGAATGGGTGTCAAGTGATGTTATGGAAAGATTGTGATAGGTTATGTAATGGATTAGTTGAACCAATGAATGATACCGAATGCAGAGTTTCAGTTGCAATAAAGGAAGATGAAGACAACGGTACTGATCTCAAAGACTCAGAGTCAGAATCAGAAAAGGTTTCATGTGATAAGGTACCCTTAACTGATCAAAGTAATTCAAATGATAATGTACCTGATCTACTTGATTCTAACTCTGAACATAATACTGTTAAATCGGTCTTGGTTGAGCCTGAATCCAAAACTCTTAAAACTAATGACATGATTGAAAAAAGGGTTTATGATGAACTTTCAAACAAATACTCAATTCTTGAAAAACATTGTATTTCCTTGGAAATTGCAATACAACGAAAAGAAGAAAGCTTTTATCTTTGAAAAGACTTGCATGTCGGGAATTTCGAATTTCGAGAATTTTTTGAAATTAATCACTTAAAACCCGATTAGGGACAAAGACTCAACCATATGCAATCACGAAGTTACAACTCTCGAAGTGCATAAATGTAATTGTCATGTGATGAGTGATTCACTGAAATCTAGAAATACTGAACTGGCTCTATGTGTGTCCAATCTATTAAGAGTAAATGAGGCATTAAGAAAGAACTTAGAGGAGACCAATTCCAAGTTGCTTGATCAAACAAATTCTTTTTGGTGACGTTAATGCTCTCAAAGCTCAAATTAGGGATAAGAATTTCAATATTGTTGCCTTAAAAAATGAGCTTAGAAATCTATTGGAAATAGGGTGAACACTAAGTTTGCAAAACCATCGACCTTGGGAAAATCAACTTGAACAACTCAAAACATACCATAGTTAGGCGACCCAATGCCTTTAGAACTGAAAGATCTAAACCATCGAAATCCAGGCTTGCCTCCCAAGTTGATGCGAATACTGTTTTGACAAAACCAGTCACTTCATTACTTAGTTCCACTATGATAAATCACCAACCCCAGGTTAATGTTCAAAGCTCAAAGATCAGAAATACTAGATGTATGACTAGTTCTCATAAGAAACATCAATTGGCTGATAATCCCCTAAGAAACAAACTGATTCGCTCCAGACAGTCAGGTTTTTATCACACAAATCAACCACTTGTGAATGGCCAACTGTAATAATCGTCAAACGTCGAAAAGCAAAATGCAATTAGATCGGATAGTATAGTGTTACCTCGTCGTTAAGTCCCAACATGCGATTAAATCTAAACGTGTAGTGATCGAGTGATATTGAATGGGAAAAAGTTATGATTTTGGAATAATTACACCTAAAGAGAAAGTTTGTAAATTACAGGGGCTTAAATGCAAATTAAAGAAAATTAAAAAGCTAAAATATATTAAATAAACGCTATCACTATTTTTAAAATGATGTTTTCTTGATTTATAAAACAAAATAACTTAAATAAACTATTTTAACTAAAGCGTAAACTTAAATTATCTAAAAACGTGACCTAAAATGAAAGCGTCGTTATGTATAAAAATTACGCAGTCGCATAAAGTAAAAACGTAAAATTTGTGAAATAAAAGTCCTACGAGTGTAAAACAATTTTTTACTTACTATATGAGAAAAGAAAATTTTAGAAAAAGAATTATATTTTTTGACTTTTATATTTTTATTATGAATTAAATACTATTTTAAACTAATTAAATGATTAAAAATACTAAAACTATTCAGAAAATTCTGAAACTTTTTTATAAAATACTTTATACTAGTACAAGGGTAAGAAAAATGCAAAAGGTGTAAAAACTTGTTTTAATAAGCTAGAAATAAGCTAATTTAATCGTATAAGCTAAATAGAACACTAAGGGTTATATATTAAATGTTGCAAACATATACCAGTCAAAGACCCAAGGGCAACTGGTAGCGTGTGTGTGTGTGGTGAGCTGGGTGGCCGGGGTTGAATCCCAGCAATGACTTTTTTGCAAAATTTTTATTTTTTTGATTTTTCTTTTACAAACTTACTAAGCACAATGAGATAAGTTATTTTTAAAACTAGAACTTTTTACAAAAACAACTAATAAGCTCAGATTTGAGCTTATTGTTTCAACGATGGCAAGGAAATGAAAATAAGCACAAGTGTTTAGTAAAGTGGCTAATAAGCTAAAAAAAAATTAAGCACAGGAAAGCTGGAAATAAGCTAATAAACTTGTAATAAGCTAAAATTACAACTGAATAAGCAAATTGACTTAAGAATAAGTACTAAATAAACTACAAATAAGCACTAGCTTATCTGTTTACACAGGACACTATTTGGGTTTCTAAACACTTTCTAGCTTAATTTTAAGCACTTAAATGAGCTAAGAAATGAAAAGGATCACTGGAACTATTAAGTATACCAGACTAAGCTTTTCAAAAGCTAAATTACACAAGCTATACTTGTCTAATGAGCTCTGTGTGAGCTTGTGAAATAGGGTAGCAAATTTGTGCACATGGCACTTTTGAGAAAAGGGGTTCAAAAGAGGCTAAGTAATAAGCACTTTATAAGCTGATGAGAAGTGAACTAATATTTTTCTAATTAAGTTAAGCAGCTAAACTTTAATATTCCAAAAGCACAAAGCATGAAACTCAATATTAAACACTATATAAAATTATCCATTTTATTCAAAAACTTTCTAGGTGATATTATGACTTTCTAAGTTATACTAAAAGTTTGACTTATATGAACTTTAAATTGATTCTATGGACTGAATATGATGTAATAAGGTGATATTAGGTTATCTAGGGCTATAATAACAACTTTTAAACATGTATGATGAATTAAGCAATCCAAATTCTTAACAGTTAACTGGCAATACAAGATTAAACTTAATTTTGACTTTTAAACAAATTAGGCTTGGTTTTTATGGTGACTGAGATACTAGGATCTAATGTAACATACAATAAACAAGTACAATGGGTAGAACACCCTCTAATTCAGTTAATAAGGACAATCCAAACACCCCTTTTCAAGGCTGTTATGAAGCTTTTAACTCTAAAACAAGTTTTTAATCTTAGTAACCTATTGATTAGCGATATTAGTTATATTTAAACAGATTTAAGCTAAAGTTAACTAGATTATAACACTTATACTTAAAATTGCAAATTTTTATGAAATGACTTACAAGATGAGTTCAAGCATAAAATAGAGAACCAAGGTCCGAGATCACACCCTATAGCTTCCCAAGAAGCTCTAACCCAAAAAGCAATCCATATATCACCCTACTTCAGTCTTTTGCACCATCTTCACTTGATTTTTGATTTTTAATCTATTTTTTTGGTATTTTTCTTGTTTTTCTGTTTTGTTGAATAAAATTGGATTCGAAAGGTTTCTAACAACTTATAAGCTTTGTCAAAAGCTTATATGAGCTTAAACAATAACAACAACTATTAACAACTTTTGCAAATTATGAGAATTTAACCATGGAAATTGACATAAAGCTGAATTCGGCTAATTGAAAGAAATTATGTTTTTATTACACTGAGGTTTGATTACAAAATACTTGAAAGCTTTAAATTGCACTAGAAAACTTAACTTATTAAAAACGACATACATAAAATAAAATTACACTACTTTTTTTTCTTCTTTGCTTCTCATCCTTTCTTTATAGCTTTTTGAGACTCTATGTCGACATCTGAACATTTCCCACCTTGTTTCATCCCTTGGATCATTGAAATTCATCAAAACCATACATGTGGCATTTTGGCGGGAAAAGTCTTAAAGCAGGTTTTATTGCATTTAATGCAATTTGGGTGGATGTGGAGGTGGAGGGGTTGGTATACATTTGTGGAGATAGTGGTGAGGTGGAGAGGTGGGGAAAAGCAGGTGGTGAAACCACCACAGTTTTAAATGGTTGCGAGTGGGAGAGGGAGTGAACAGTGAGGGCGGTTTTATTTTTAAAACGGGTTTGGGCTTTGGCTTTGGGCTTGGGTTGGCTGGTTTTGGATTTGGGTTGTGGTTAATAACAAAGAAAAGGGTCCGTTTGGTTTTAAGTTAGCACAAGGACCATAGTTGTAATTTGGTAAACTTGAGGACTGAACCTGTAACTTTTCCAAAGCTCATACAAGGGTTAAACTTGCCAAGTTTCATTTACCAAAGGACCATAAATGCTAATTTCCAATTTTTATACGTCCAAGGGTAATTTATGTCATTTTTGAAACTTGAGGGACCAAACATGTAATTTCTCCAAAGTTCACCATAAGGACCAATTATGCCACATTTGAATAGTACAAGGGTGTAGTTTAAATTATTTCCATTTTTAAACACCAGGGGTGATTTTGACACTTTTGTAAAGTTGAGGGACCAAATTTGTAAATTGTGACTTTTAAACTTTGAAGGGTTTGTTTTGACAACTTTTGAATCCCATGGACCTTAAATGATATTTTTGCTTAATTTTGATTTACAAGGGACTGTTTTTGACAACTTTTGAAACTTGGGGACTAAAAGCGCCAAATATGCAAACTTAATCGTTTTCATCGATTTTGGTATTTTTGCATTTGAAACACATAAAACACTTATTTGTGATATTTTTATCATTTTGATGCATTTCTGAGTGTTTTCGGATGTTTTTGCAGTTTAAATGGTACAAAAATGATGAGTATTTAGACACTCATCAATCCCCACACTAAGATATTGCTAGTCCCTAGCAATCTTTTGAGAAAAATTAATGGATTTCATCTCTTTTCCAAAAGCCATTACTTCGGGTAGCCAACTGTTTCAGTTCAAGTAAGAACCTTGGTACAATGATAACCAAATGATTTTGAGCAAATCATAAGCTTTCAACGGGTTTGATTTGTCTTTACCCGAAGCCGTTTGCTTCTGGACTAGCCAACTCTTAGATAAATTATCAATATTATCTTTGGTGAGTCGATTACCAATTATGGTTTTCCAACTGCCTTTACCACAAGCCATAAACTTGCGGGCTAGCCAACTCTTCACTAATTAAAGATATGGTGAGCTGAACACCATACAATTTTGGGCAAATTGCAAGCCATCAACGGATTTGATAAATCTTTACCAAGAGCCGTTTGCTCCTGGATTAGCCAATCCTTTTGTTTATTAGACATGGTGGACTGATTACCATTTGTTGTGTTTAGTACATAGTACTTCTACTAAAATTTTTTTTAAAATTTGGCCATTTTGAGGGAAAAGGGACTAAAAGGGTACATTTATGATCAAATTCGCCAAATTTCCCCCACTTAGAAATGAATATTTTCCTCAATATTCAAAGTACCGGCTGTTATGCCGAAACTTAGAACGTAAAAAGATAACATTACTAGCTAAGTGTAGAAACACAACAATTATTCTCTCTCTTTTTTTTTACAACAGCGGGGGGCAACTCCCCCACACTAGGGTGGTACACACGGGTGAAAACCCATGTTTAACTAGTGTTTTTGATTACCGAGTCGCTAGCTTGACTCGACCCTAAATTAATTTGTTCATGGGGAAGTAAAGTGGAAGAAACAATCTCCATCGGACTTTCATTCAAGATGTTTGTATAAACATTGAAGTACGTGAAAGTTCCACATCGACGAGATATACATAGAACCGGCTCACAAATGATAAATGAAAATGCCGGGATCAAAAATAGTGTCTTCATTCCCGAAGGAGAAAAGGGAAGGAGAAGTCACACCATATGTGAAGAAAAGAAAGAAAATCATGATAAAAATCATAAC
Organism: Chrysanthemum makinoi; assembly: GCA_910596185.1. NCBI lineage: Eukaryota > Viridiplantae > Streptophyta > Magnoliopsida > Asterales > Asteraceae > Chrysanthemum > Chrysanthemum makinoi. The sequence goes on along the minus strand of OU343217.1, from coordinate 154,538,740 downwards.
TAACTCATCATTATCGAAGGGAATTCATGATTTCTGGATCATGAATCTCATCATTTAAGCTCATTTGATAAAGACATATTCGGGTGGGAGGGATGGGATTTTGATATCAAGCAAGTTCTCATGGTTGAGAACATTTCCCTCCTGAACACAAAAATCATTTTTGTCTAGATCAAAGTGGAAGTTATCATACTCTGGTGGAGATATGATATGAGTGAGTTCAAAGGAGAACTCTTCGTAAAGAGAATTATTCATGTGATGTAAGTCTGTGAACTCTTGTTCCAATGTAGACTCATCACTATCCTCAATCTGAGTATCAAAGAGTGGATTCTCAGAAATTAAAGTGAATTCAGAGTCGAATTCAAATAGAGGATTATTGAGAGTTGTTTTGAGCGCCAGGGAACAAAGTGATTAACATTCTCTATTGGATTGTTAGGGTGAGAAGTGAGTGAACGATCATTACAAAGGAGACTTTCAATTTCTCCTAGGTTGGCTTTGAAATCAAAGAGATCATCATCACTTTCCGATGAAAGTGGAATGATGTGAGTGAGTTCATCGGTGAACTCCTCAAGAAGAGGATCAACTTCAAAATGTGAAAGTGATGCCTCAACATTCTCAATGTCCCCATAAGATTTACAATCATCGCTAAAATCAGAGAAAGTCTCAAAATGATCTTTTGAACACTTAAGAGGGAAAGGGATATCACATATATGGTCAAAAGTTCCTGTGACTCTCGGGATTGGGACAAGGTCCTCAACACTAGACTTTATGAATTCGTCCGATTCCTTTTCGGGAACAGTGTCAAGATGCTCGTCCCCGTGTTGAGAGAGTGAGTGGGAGCCGGGTGTGATAGCATTGTTTGAGAATGAACCTCAACTGTTGGGATATCAACTGATGAACTTGATGAATCTTTATAAAATTGTAGGATACCAAGTGCATCCTCATCATCACTGTCATCGAGAATAAAACGAAATTGAGAGCTAGATCTTTTGCTTTTCTTTTGCAATTGATTCCCTAATAGATTTTTCAAAGGCAATTTGGGAATTTATTTTAGCGACTGCTCTTCACTAGCAATTCTTCCATAGATTTCTCATGTGAATTTTGAATGACGGGACATTGTGGGAGTGGAGATTTGTCAAAACCGGAAGGTTGACATTGATAATCATCATGAGGACCCCACAATATACACAAGAAAAACTGGGAGCATTTTGAAATGCTATTTTACTCAACTCCTCAGTTCTTTTCACTGACTCCAGAAGCTCTAGATAAGTGTCTTGTTGGGTTTCCTGAGGAGTTTGAGTCATTTGGCCCTGTGGAGGTTGGTCGTGATATGGATAGTCGTAATTGTTACAAGGAAATGGAATCCCTGTTTGACAATCGAGTGAAATGGGGACCTCCACAGTTCTCACAACATAAACTGTTGAGCTGGCTGGCGAATTATATGGATATTGGTCATAACCAAAGTTGAGCATTACCGTAAAACTGTTCATAGACAAACGTGTTTCCGGATTGACACTCAAATCCTTGGTGAGGACCTCCACAAAATTCACAGCAGTTATGTTGATTATATGAAAATAAGTCGGGCTGTGGTGGGTAATTGGAAAATTTTGAAGGGTCGTTAAATGAGTTCGGATTAGGATCGTAATCAAATGAATTCCTCGAACCACAAAACAAACAACTCCCGTTCCGAATATCATGACCACACTGTACACATTTACAAGGGTGAACCAAAAGAGGCTCACCACAACCGACACAAGGAATAAACGATTCCATTTGAGAGTTATGAGAAGGAATTGGTTCATTCAAAGAATCAACAAAACCAACATGGTGATCCGAATGACTATTAAGTCTCGAAGAACATTTTGAAAAATCCGGAGGTGGGACAAGTGGTGTGCTCTGAGAGCTAGCAATTTCCACCACTTCCGTTATGGTCTCTGGTTCTTGTTCTTGAGAAACTTGAAGATTAGGCAAGTCATTCTTGCTAGTCACCGGTCTAAATTATGCATGCTTGCTTTTAACCGTAAATTGTGAAAGTTTAGGATCAATTTTAGACGGCTTAGGAGCAATTGAGGGTTAGATCTTTGGATAACCGTAGGTTGGACGTATTTAGCACCTCCATTATCGAGGAGGAAGTACCGGTCCTTTGTCACGGTTTCTCGTTCCATTTCCCTCGCGAATTAATGGATCATCACGAACAACACGAATTCTTGACATTTGTGATAAAGTATGAAGTTTTTCAACTTCGTTCCAGAATTCGTCGTAGTCAAAAGATTCCATGAGAATGGAAGAAGTTAGAATCAAATGGATAGAGGGTAAAGGGATAAAGAATCAAAAAGGGTAAAAGGGTAAAGATAAATATTTTTGGATTTTTGAAAAACATGTTATAAAAACAATGAATGAAAATATTTTTGGTAATCGATTAGTCAAACGAATTAACTTCACGATAATTTTGGTTTTATATGAAAATAAGGAAATATGGACAAAGATGGTAAATATACAATGAGTGAATATTCAACAACACTAATCAGCTAAACGGAAGATTATTAGCACAACTCCGGCGTACAAAATTTGATTCGCTCAGACGGTCAGGTTTTATCACACAAATCAACCACTTGTGAATGGCCAACCGTAATAATCGTCAAACGTCGAAAGCAAAATCAATTAGATCCAGGAGAGTATAGTGTTACCTCAGTCGTTAAGTCCCAACGAGCATGCGATTAAATCTAAACGTGTAGTGATCGAGTGATATTGAATGGGAAAAAGTTGTGATTTTGGAATAATTACACCTAAAGAAAGTTTGTAAATTACAGGGGCTTAAATGCAAATTAAAGAAAATTAAAAGCTAAAATATATTAAATAAACGCTATCACTATTTTTAAAATGATGTTTTTCTTGATTTATAAAACAAAATAACTTAAATAAACTATTTTAACTAAAACGTAAACTTAAATTATCTAAAAACGTGACCTAAAATGAAAACGTACGTTATGTATAAAAATTACGCGAGTGCGCAAGTAAAAACGTAAGATTTGTGAAATAAAAGTCCTACCAGTGTAAAAACAATTTTCTTACTTACTATATGACAAAAGAAAATTTTAGAAAAAAGAATTATATTTTTTGACTTTTATATTTTTTATTATGAATTAAATACTATTTTAAACTAATTAAATGATTAAAAATACTAAAACTATTCAGAAAATTCTGAAACTTTTTTATAAAATACTTTATACTAGAAAAATGCAAAAGGTGTAAAAACTTGTTTTAATAAGCTAGAAATAAGCTAATTTAATCGTATAAGCTAAATAGAACACTAAGGGTTATATATTAAATGTTGCAAACATATACCAGTCAAAGACCCAAGGGCAACTGGTAACGTGTGTGTGTGTGTGAGTGGGTGGCGTGGTTCGAATCCCAAAATGACTTTTTGCAAAATTTTTATTTTTTTGATTTTTCTTTTACAAAGTTACTAAGCACAATGAGATAAGCTATTTTTAAAACTAGAACTTTTTCTAAAAACAACTAATAAGCTCAGATTTGAGCTTATTATTTCAACAATGGCAAGGAAATGAAAATAAGCACAAGTGTTTAGTAAAGTGGCTAATAAGCTAAAAAAAATTAAGCACAAGGAAACTGGAAATAAGCTAATAAACTTGTAATAAGCTAAAATTACAACTGAATAAGCAAATTGACTTAAGAATAAGTACTAAATAAACTACAAATAAGCACTAGCTTATCTGTTTACACAGGACACTATTTGGGTTTCTAAACACTTTCTAGCTTAATTTTAAGCACTTAAATGAGCTAAGAAATGAAAAGGATCACTGGAACTATTAAGTATACCAGCTAAGCTTTTCAAAAAGCTAAATTACACAAGCTATACTTGTCTAATGAGCTCTGTGTGAGCTTTTGAAATAGGGTAGCAAATCATTGCCTGAGGGCACTTTTCAGAAAAGGGGTTCAAAAGAGGCTAAGTAATAAGCACTTTATAAGCTGATGAGAAGTGAACTAATATTTTTCTAATTAAGTTAAGCAACTAAACTTTAATATTCCAAAAGCACAAAGCATGAAACTCAATATTAAACACTATATAAAATTATCCATTTTATTCAAAAACTGTCTAGGTGATATTATGACTTTCTAAGTTATACTAAAAGTTTGACTTATATGAACTTTAAATTGATTCTATGGACTGAATATGATGTAATAAGGTGATATTAGGTTATCTAGGGCTATAATAACAACTTTTAAACATGTATGATGAATTAAGCAATCCAAATTCTTAACAGCTTAACGGCAATACAAGATTAAACTTAATTTTGACTTTTAAACAAATAAGGCTTGGTTTTATGGTGAGCTACTAGGATCTAATGTAACATACAATAAACAAGTACAATGGGTAGAACACCCTCTAATTCAGTTAATAAGGACAATCCAAACACCCCTTTTCAAGGCTGTTATGAAGCTTTTAACTCTAAAACAAGTTTTTAATCTTAGTAACCTATTGATTAACTGATATTAGTTATATTTAAACAGATTTAAGCTAAAGTTAACTAGATTATAACACTTATACTTAAAATTGCAAATTTTTAAGAAATGACTTACAAGATGAGTTCAAGCATAAAATAGAGAACCAAGGTCCGAGATCACACCCTATAGCTTCCCAAGAAGCTCTAACCCAAAAAACAATCAATATATCACCCTACTTCAGTCTTTTGCACCATCTTCACTTGATTTTTGATTTTTAATCTATTTTTTTTTGGTATTTTTCTTGTTTTTCTGTTTTGTTGAATAAAATTGGATTCGAAAGGTTTCTAACAACTTATAAGCTTTGTCAAAAGCTTATATGAGCTTAAGAAGCAATAACAACAACTATTAACAACTTTTGCAAATTATGAGAATTTAACCATGGAAATTGACATAAACTGAATTCGTACATAAGAACTGAAATTGAAACGAAATTATGTTTTATTACACGAGGTTTGATTACAAAATACTTGAAAGCTTTAAATTGCACTAGAAAACTTAACTTATTAAAAACGACATACATAAAATAAAATTACACTACTTTTTTTTCTTCTTTGCTTCTCATCCTTTCTTTATAGCTTTTTGAGACTCTATGTCGACATCGAACATTTCCCACCTTGTTTCATCCCTTGGATCATTGAAATTCATCAAAACCATACATGTGGCATTTTGGCGGGAAAAGTCTTGAAGCAGGTTTTATTGCATTTAATGCAATTTGGTTGGATGTGGAGGTGGAGGGGGTTGGTATACATTTGTGGAGATAGTGGTGAGGTGGAGAGGTGGGGAAAACGGTGGTGAAACCACCCGGTTTCGTGGTTGCAGGAGTGGGAGAGGGAGTGAAAGTGAGGCGTTTTTATTTTTAAAAACGGGTTTGGGCTTTGGCTTTGGGCTTGGGTTGGCTGGTTTTGGATTTGGGTTGTGGTTAATAACAAAGAAAAGGGTCCGTTTGGTTTTAAGTTAGCACAAGGACCATAGTTGTAATTTGGTAAACTTGAGGACTGAACCTGTAACTTTTCCAAAGCTCATACAAGGGTTAAACTTGCCAAGTTTCATTTACCAAAGGACCATAAATGCTAATTTCCAATTTTTATACGTCCAAGGGTAATTTATGTCATTTTTGAAACTTGAGGGACCAAACATGTAATTTCTCCAAAGTTCACCATAAGGACCAATTATGCCACATTTGAATAGTACAAGGGTGTAGTTTAAATGATTTCCATTTTTAAACACCCAGGGACTGATTTTGATACTTTTGTAAAGTTGAGGGACCAAATTTGTAAATTGTGATTTTTAAACTTTGAAGGGTTTGTTTTGACAACTTTTGAATCCCATGGACCTTAAATGATATTTTTGCTTAATTTTGATTTACCAGGGACTGCTTTTGACAACTTTTAAAACTTGGGGGACTAAAACTGCCAAATATGCAAACTTAATACGTTTTTCATCTGATTTTGGTATTTTTGCATTTGAAACACATAAAACACTTATTTGTGATATTTTTATCATTTTGATGCATTTCTGAGTGTTTTCAGATGTTTTTGCAGTTTAAATGGTACAAAAATGATGAGTATTTAGACACTCATCACAAACTTATCACAAAAGGACCAATAGTCAAAACAGGGAAGTGCACACATACAAATCTACTAGTAGCTGCTTCAAATGGATTCCCACTGGCAGATTATTTAAGTTTACAGGATCCAAACGGACTTACATACCTAGATCTTGCCTTAAGTGGATGCCCACAGGAAAACTCTTCAAGTATATTGAGCCTAAAGGGATCTCTAATAATGATTCGTCTATATTAAACTGTGATACATCCAATAGTGAGACTACTCATGTCACTAACCCATCCATTTGCAATTCTACATGTGCTTCTAGTACAATGTGCTCTCAGTCCTTTTCAGGTACAATGCTCAATTCAATCAGGAACTTCATGACTTGGTTTCCATCAGAAATGAATGTAGCTCATTCAGGAGCCATAGCATGCCAGAGTTGATGTACCTCGTACTTTGACTCCTATTCAACTTGAATCAGGACTCGCTCTTATAAATCTGTATACAAATCAAGTTTAAAAAAAATTGAATTTTTTTTATTATAAATATTTCATTATTTTATATTCAAAATTTTAGTAATTTACCTCAAACTAATAAAGGATATATTCTTTGTTATCGATAACATCTACGGTCCTAGAAATGTCATTCAATAATGATACGGGATCATAGATGAAGTTCGAACAACTGATATATTCTTATTTTAATACGGGTGGGTTAAAGTAATTCAATGTTCTTTGGTGACATTGATTGAGGGGGAGAATTTTTCAAGATATCTTGTTTATATCTGCGATCTTGGTTATGTTTTGTGCTCAGATTCTGGGTTGTTGTCTTGTCTTGCCTTTGTGGTGATCTTTGTGTACCCCACGTATTGAATGCTTATATGCTTATTTGTTTCATGGTGCTCATTGTGTTAGTTTGCTTATCTCTATCTGTGTTAGTATGCTATCTGATAAGTTCATGGATTGTAAATGTCTACTATACATAATATGATTAGATAGCAACTTATCATGACTGTGTTAACAACTTGCTTTGAAAAACATTAGCGACTTGTTAGAATTCTTTGATAGCGAGTTGCTAAACATTCACTAAACCACAGGGACCGAAAGTGACTACTTGGTATTCTTGTTTAATCCCTTCCCCTTACCCTAGCGACTTACCAATTGCTTTGAAATACAATCTTTTCTTTCTTTCTCTCTCGTTTACATTTCAAGCTAGCGACTTAGAAGTGGTATGTTTTGCATCTTTCACTCTCTGCTCTCAATTATATGTCGTAGATGCTAGTCTAACACTGCTTTTTACACAGATCCCACCGAGCTCTTGATCCATATCACTTGATTCCCTCATATAGGTTTGTTATTGGATTTGTTGAATGGAACAACTGTGATATATGTGTTAATGGATTCAGGGTAGTTTGAATGTACTAGGGTTGTTGTAAACTCTCATGATTATATTTATTAATGAATGTGTGAGCGTTTTTTTTTTGTGATTCGAGTTTGGTTGTGCTTCTGAATTTGTTTTTGTGTATGGATTAACTGAAAGTGTTCCTGATAGTGGTTGGATTGTGTTGAATGGATTGCAATGATTATGAGAATAATATGTTTGTGTTTTTTTTATATATAGCGAATTATCTGCTTTGATAATGTTCTTGGTAGCGAGTTAGTGTACAAATTCATCGTGGCGAGTTTTTACTCTTAAGTGCGTTCAAGTTAGCGACTTATTGAACTAATTAGTAGCGACTTAGTAGTATCACTATTGATGGCGACTTGTATTTACAATTAGCGACTTAGTAATTGTAGCGACTTAGTGAACTGATTTGTAGCGACTTGGCAGTGTTACTGTTGATGGTGACTTATCTTTATAAGTTAGTGACTTAGTAAGTTTTCATGTAGCGACTTAGCCTGGTTTAGCGACTTGTACATTTATGATTAGCGACTTAATTGGTATATTTTTCATATGAAAACTAGGGTTATTAAAATGTTTTAAGGCAACTTGCTAGGATAATCTCATGCTTACAATCTTGATTCAGGATTTCCTGTAGCAACTTGTATTGACAACTTACTCTTTGTGACATGCTATAACATTTCTGTTTGAGCAAGTTGTTCTTGGATTCTCTTGTAGCAACATAATATCACAACTTGTTTCATACAAACTGTTATATCATTTCCACATTTGTATCTTGTTTCATGACATTATTTCTTAGAAAATGTTCTTTTTAAATATTTTAATTCCAAAACAACTTGTCTCGAGAAAACTATATCAAATGGAGTCTTTAACCTTAAACTCTCGCTATTGCCACTCAATCTATCTCTATATGCTTATGGGAACCCTGTCTGAACTACTAAGTTTGTGTGTTTATGACATAAGGGTGTAGTCAATGTTGTCTAACTAACCATTTATAATCTAACATGTTCCCAATCATTGTTGTTGGTTGTGTATATCTTCAGATCTTCAATGGCAAACACAACCTCAGCTGAGAACATTACTTCTTCTGCACCACCCAATGTCCTCTCAGACGAAGAAATCCTTCCTAAAAGTCAATGGGCGGAATTGGAAAAAGTAACTGTTATGTGGACTTACAAACGTTGCAACAAAATCCTACCCTCAAAGTGTCTATTGATATCCTCAAAAACACAAACTTCTTCAGTGCACTAACCAAGCAATGCACAATTCCCACCATTTACATACAACAATTCTGGAACACCCTTGAATGGAACAAAATCACTGCTAAATATTCCTGCAAACTGGATAATAGGGAATTTGAGATAAATTTTGACATTCTTAGCAAGGCTCTAGGAATCACTCCCTGCAACCCCAACATACGATCTGAACCTCCACCTAGTGCTGACGATCTAATAGTCTTTCTAATTGGTTTGGCGTACCAGACTAGCATTACAAGGGCTTCTGACATCATCACCGGACACATGTATCAACCATGGAGAGCAATGACAACAGTTCTCAACTTATGCTTATCTGGCAAAACATCAGGGTTTGATAAAGTGAGAATTCCCATCTTACAAATCCTATGGGGTATCGTCAATGGTGTGAATGTGAATGTCTCAGAACGTATCGGGAAGAATTTTCTGTCAATGAACACATTCATATCCGATAGAACAAACTTTCGAGAATAAAGCTATGGACTAAAGAAACAGAACAAACTTGTGATTCCTAGCATTAGATTTTCGAAGCTTGTTATCCAGTACCTGCAACAGATTCACAACTTCTACCCTAGGATTGAATCAGAACTACATAATGCTGAGGATGAATTTGTTCTAGGCAATCTCAAATATATTTCCAGTGGGGTCAATAAAGAGGTCTTTGGATTGCAAATTCCTGATTCTTTTCTTACTGAAGATATTAAAAAGATGGATCATTTCAAACTATTCATGAAAAGGGCTTCCAGATCCAGTGATGATGTTGATGTCTCTCCCACTCAACCACAACCCAAAGCTGCTAAGTCTGGTTCTGGCTCAAAGACTTTAAAGACTTCATATGCTGCTTCTTCCAAAAGAAGAAGTGAAAAGTCACAAACTTCTGACGAACCACCCGAAGCGAAAAAGAAAGAAGAAGGAAGGGGAAAAAGTAAACGTTGAGGAAACGAGGTCTCCGGGGGTAATATGAGGTTGACTGATGAAGATGATGCTGCTCTGCAACTTGGAATGCAGCAAAGCCTAGAAAGTCGAGCGTGAGTACACCAATTGGAGGTATTGTGTTGAGAGAACTGCACTGAGCCGAGCCATTCAACTCCAATCACTCAAGACAAAGGAAAATGGATTGTTAGTGCGTCTTGAACAAGCCGCACACATGCTTCTAACAATCTCATCTTCTCCATCAAGAACCACCAATCAATATGAACTGAGGAGAAGAACTGAATCCTCTTCAGCTAAAGAACAATTTGGGTTGGAAAAAGTGCCTGAAACTTTAAAAGAACCTCCTGCATCAAGTGATACTCAGTCTGATCAGAATGTTGATGACTTGCTGCATAAAGACTCGCAGGAGAATCTTGAGTCAAGATCTGATGAGACCATGCACATGGAAGAACCAAATCTGTCTACTGGTTCTCTATCGTCACTGAAGAACCTAGATACAGACTTCACTTTCGGAGATCAATTCTTAAATGACAAACCTGTAGATACTGCGCAATCCATGTTTACTGTCAACATACTGCAAGACACATCAACCATTCCACCGATGTCAGCATCTTCACTTGCAACATCACTTCCACCTCCCAAACCGGCTCAAGCAACCGCACTTCAACCACCTGAATCTGCAAAGAATCTATCCCTTGAACCGGTGGTTACATTTGCTGATATGGAAACTCCACCAGTTTCACCACCTCAAATACTTACATCAGATCAACTGCTCGACAAAGCAGTGAAAATAATTGAAGCTCTTGAAAGACAACTACCGAAATCTGTTGCTGCCCTTGGGGATCGCGTCTATAGGTTGGAGCACCTCAACTTTGATGAAGGGGTCGCAGACGCCATTGAAGGCGAAGTAAATGATGCTGTGGAATGGGCAATGGAAGATCCACTGCTTAGGCGATTCAAAGATCTACCTATTGCAGATATGAGAGCTGTTCTTTCAGATAAGATGTATGAAGCTGACGAGCATAATCATGAGGTCCATAAGAAGCTATATGAGGCTCTCGAAGAATCAATTAAGTACGACAATCATGAACAGTTCTTGATAGACATTGGAGAACGAGAAGCAAAGAAGAAAAGGAGGACCACAGTGTTGGAAATATTGCGCAAAGGTCCTAAAGATCCTCCTCCACCTCCACCTCCAACTGGGGGTGCTGGAACTTCTGGAGCAGGTGGATCTTCTAAGTCAACCTCTATACCTCCACCACCACCATCATCACCACCAAAGCCTCCCAATAAATCTAGTCCTACTGGAGGACAGGGAACTCAGAAGAAATCTGCTGCTTGGACAACGGTTGATTCAAGGTTCACACCCACAGTCTCTTCAATTCCTGAAGATCAAATGGTTCATGAAGAGTCGCATGTCATGACAGAGTCTGAATCAGATGACGATGATGCATCTACCAAGCATATTCCCAAGCCGTCTGACGATGATTGGCTTGATTCATACGTGGCAGGTAAACGCACTAACACATCCAGAGTTGCACATTCAAGAGATACAATTCAAAGCTGGATCATCGAGGAGAGACCTCATACTCCAGAACCCTCATGGTTTATCCCAGAGTCTGACTCGATGAACCCCGACAACAACTGGGCTACAACAATCTCTACCAACTATGAAACCTCAGATGAAGACTCTCTCCTTCACATCACTGGTGATATGGGCAGCTTCATTAAGTGGTTTTGTGATCAGAAGAAAATCACATCCATTACTCCAAAGGATCTTGAAGGTCCAGCTTATGAAATTGTCAAGGTGTTTCACTCTGATGCCAATCAGCTCCAATACCAGATGGAAGAATGCCATAAGATGCTGAATGATCAAGTCAGTGAATAGATTAGTCGATTCAATGTGAACATGCCTCTTCCGCTCGGTGGTGAACCTGGACAAATTACTATTCAGTCTGAGTTCTTCTTCAACCATGACCTAGACTATCTTTGTGGACATACTACTGATAGAAGACCAGCCTTATCAATCTCAAAGATGAAAGCTGCTACGTACTATGATCAGGGTCTTGAAAAAATGGTTTCGGATCAATTCTGCGCAGACAAAGAACAAGAATATGACATCGAGGCTTCGTACGGAATCTCTCATTGGTGGTTCAAGAAGAAGAAATTCTACATTGAGAGACATGCAGCTAAAAAGAGTCGCAAAGATGTTCGCTCCAAGCTAAGAATTTTAAGTGTTGTTCGAGTAGAGGTCTTCCCAATCTATGGCTATGAGTATTTGAAGAAGATCGTTCTTAAAAGAGCAGACCAGAAAGAATATATTATTGAAGAAAACGACTTTAAACATCTCCTGCCAAATGACTTTGAAGATCTTTATCTTTTGAATCTTCAAAGACATCTTGAACACCTACCTGTTCGTGAAAAGAAAGCTCTATCTGCCGCTGTCATTCTTTGGATTAGAGGCTTAGTCATCCGAAAACGGGTTGAGGACTTTCAGCTTGGGATAGAAAGCTACCAGACTTGAGTCAATTTAACAAGGCCACAATGGGATACCAAAGGACAAGAATTTCGTCACGACTACCGAGTGCTTGACACCCTAGAGCCGTCCTCTTCCACGACAGGTATGGAACTCGCATGTTGATGAGATTGTGCGAGCTCTACAAATTCAGTGATGGTACTCTCAAGATGGTTGAAGAAGAGTTGAACTCCAGAGTGAAAGAAATCAGAGTTGATATGAAGCCATGGAACAAAACAAAATTCTGGTCTGATGATGACTTGAAGAGGTGTGAAGATTTCATTGCTGCAATCAGGCGAAGAATTAAGACTCGAATGATCTTCCGTAGCCTTGAAAGTTTTGTTGGTGGTAGACTTCGTGATGGTCATTACAAACTACTTCAAAGAACTGAGTGAAGTCATCTTCCGGAAGTAGTTTCTGTTTTGTACTACTTATGTGTAATATGTGGTGTACATTCTATAAACAACTATAATGTATGTAATAGTGCTAGGTTGTGTGTTGTGGTTTCCCTTATGTCTAAAAAGGGAACTTCAGTCTTGTCCACTTCAATCTTATAAAACCAGACACATTTTTCTCCAACAAATGTTTTGTTTCATACATATTTAAATCACTTGAGATCTAAAATCTCAAAGGATTTGAAATTTTTGATCGGGGGAGAAAATGTGATATAAATATGAAAGATGATAAAAGATGACCATTTTTGTCTCAATGTGCATACTGCTCTCTAATATGTGCTAAACAATTTTTGAATCTCGAAGCATATATTAAGGGGGAGCATCTCAAAACAAATTCAAACCTTCAGGGTACAAAGTTTTCCATGCTTTTTCATAAGGTACCTTGATTGTGTGTTAAATGGTTTCTAAATGTTTGGTGATCATGGGTGTACTTCAAAGAACTTCCCTCTTATATGTGCAAAACTCTTTCAAACCTCGAGGCACATATTGAGGGGGAGCAAACTTTTGAAAACATCATCCTTCCAAAATGCTTTATCTACTTGATTTGATAAGGGAAGTGATGTTGATATCTTTTAGAAAATGGAAATCAAATAAGTTAATTCTTCCTCTTGCCTCCGTGTGCTAAACGATTTCAAACACATGATGCACATGTTGAGGGGGAGCTCTTTTTCTAAAAATATCAAAAACAATTCAGGTGCAAAATGCTTTGATAATACATCACAAGCATCTGGATTGATTTTCAAATGGTTTTCAATTGGTTCCTATGGCAGATGAACGATACCAAAAAGACCGACCAACTTTACATTATGTATGGTGATATAAGGACGATAAGGTTAGGTATGTGTTCCCATGATCCGCCAGAACCGGAGGGATCTACCCAGGGACTATCCACTAGTTAGTGTAGAGTTCTTAGGTATGATGATAAAAGGAGAAAAATGAGATATGGGAAGAGTGCGGACTGAGACTGAGCTAGTACTGGAATAAACCCAACAAGGTTCTAGTTATGAAGTCTTGGTAAGCACTGAAGGGGTTGAAGAGTTAAAAAGAATTGAATATGAAAAAGGGTGAAAAGAAATAGCCCTCCATTTATTCAACCTTAGGGCAGAAACCGGGTTCAATTCATATGCTACTGATGGTAACATCAGTATTGGAGACAAGACGTCATGGACCCAGTGACGCACTGCACTACATCTTCCCAAACCACTCAAGTTCCTCTTAAAAGGGCTTGTTTCATTCTCACAGGGAACCTACATAATCTATCGACTTTCTCTTAGAGATTGTTGATATTGAAGAAGGAGACGCTCTCCCTAGTCTTCGATATAGGATCCAAATATGCACAAATTGAGTCTAGAGCCACGAGATCATCAATTAATCTCCTTAGGACACTTTCAATGAAGACTCTCTGTTTCACACAATGTGGAAAGAGAGATTATATCTTGAGTCCTACGCATTATCCTTGTGGTATTGCCAGAACATCCGAGTGATATGCAAACATATTCACAATGAAGATGGAAAGCCTTCTGGAGCCAACATCAAATAAGCTCCTGGTAGGTGGCATGTGAGATCTATTCTATAGATCAACCATGTGACAACTGAACAGAAACAATGGGGCGATTCAATCTTTTGAATCAATCCTGATTCAGGTTATGGATTGATGGATACCTTTGAAAAATCGGTCGTTGTGCTTAAAAACTCTTTTCTTTAGCACTTCGACCGTGTACGAATATGTCATATCAAAAGGTGTTTATGATTGATAATTGATTTTCATTAAAACCTTCGTTGTATTGCAAAAACAAATTTCTATTGAGCAATAGACGATTGTTTTTCAAATCTCTTTTCATCAATCAGTGAATCTCTATTTGCTGGTTCACTCACTCCGTGTTGTCTTCTTTGAGACGTTCCGGTTTGAGAACAAATAGAACAGTGCGAAACCCTGTCAAGGAAATTCTTCGAATTATACCGATCACAGGCGTACTTGTACGATCAACGGGAACCGTGGGCCGTGTACCTCAATTCAACGAAAGTGATCAAAGACACTTTCGTGCGATTTATTGCTAACTGTTGTATGCAGGTACGCCCTACGTTTGCAGCCGATCAGAATGAAGCGGTCAAGCCATAGCCGCATGCTCACTCAACACATTCATCTCGAAAGAAATCATGATTAGTGCATCAATGACTCTGATATTATCACTCCATGCTTTTGCTACGCTGCTGCCAATATCATGAATCAACGAAAGCTTCCGCTACCCTGATAAGAAGAAATCATGATCCAGAATGTGAGCATGTCGGTCCAATTATCACAACATCATATGCTGGCAACACAACAATGGGTGATGCTAAGATTTGCAGTGGCTGATGATCTCTAGTAATGCTCAAAAGGTCATCATGGTGGATCAGCTCAACAACCTCCACGAAACATACATCATAGTTGAACAATGATGTAATCAACACAGATGCACATAGTTTGAATACTTTGATGAAGAAAAGTCTGCGAGCTCAAGACTGAAGATTAATTAGAATGCTAGGATTCAAAATGTAAAACATGGGGTGACCTCCCTTAGGGGGATACTGTTAGGAATTAGAATATTCCATAATGAAGTATCGGTCACCCCAAATACTATCTAGCATAAGTTAGCTCGTAGACATTACATTATTTACTAAGTTATTTAGTTAGCTATTTAGTTTAGTGCAACACCGTGGAGGAAGAACGGGTCTTTACCCATTGTATACCTGATCCACAGGCCGTCAGGAGGTCGTTTATTTTGTAACCTATAAATACCCTTTACCTTACAAGGTAGAGGGTTGGATGTTCATTGGGAATCTAACATTTCACAAGTTTCTCTTTCTAAAACATCCCACTTTCTCTCTCTAGAAATCATCTATACGCCTATGTGTGTTTGTGTTATGATGTGTATATGAAATCCAATATTTCACAGGAATGGCTTAAGTGTAAACACGTGAGCGTGCATGATACAACGTAGGGGCACGACTACGAGTCTAGCTACAAGACTCTTAAATAAAGAAAAGTGCTTCGTGGGAGGCAACCCATGCTTAATTGTTTGCTTGCTAGTGTCGTATATCTTTTAGTGATTGTTTATTCTCTTGTTTAAATTTGTAAAAATGCTTTATTTTGTTTTTAACCTCGTCTTAATTGCATATAAAGGTATTTTACATAGAGGATAAGTGTAGGGAGGATTACACACCTTTTCAAAAGAAACGTAAACATGAGAATAACAATTCATTAAAAGATATATATGTGTGTTTGTTCGAGTCAAATGCTTGTATCGAGTCATAATGGATGTTTTGCAGAAATTTTTCCAGATTCTAAAGATGTAAATTTTCCAGGATTTTTTCCAGAAAATCGCAGACCGCTTTTGTCAGGATAACTGACGGCGTCGAGAAGGAGTAAAACAACAGATTACTTTTTTCTCATTTTCTGAGCTACTTATAAATTTTTGGAATTTTCCAGTCTTAATTTTCCAGAAATTCTGTAAACATCCATTCCACAAGCATTATATCTTAGTTTAGTAGAGTTTTATATATATTATTACCGCCGATTTTACGCGAAGGTTTTGTTTGTTTTCTTCGAATGTGCAGGTTTTATTTATCAAGAAGAAGAAACATAAGATTGGAAGGAGCTTTTCACGTATACATTTTTCTTGGAAAGGATTTAACCACCACTTTACACGGATCCTACCGAGCTAATCAGGGGAGTATTAGTTTCTTTCGTTTTTCATTACCTTCTATTATCATAACTTTGATACTTTCGGGGAACATTGGGGACAATGTTCAGTTTAAGTGTAGGGAGGGAAAACAAAACGGGAACTTTGAAACTATGCTTATCCTTGATTATTTGCTTTGTCCAATTGTATTTGTGTAATAAACCATGAGAAAATGTCGGTTAGGGTAATTTTGGCACCAAATTTTTAATTTTTCATAACATATAGGAGTGGGCCATTAGTCTTAACAAAAGCGTCTCACGGATAGGAAGTTGCATGACTAGCACAAAAACCCTTTACCACCTAAATTCCACCCAAAATGTGAGGATCACCCTTAGATTAGTAGGAATTAAAGCATTCATCTTCAATGCTTAGAGTGTGAACCGGTAGTATGTTAGATTCTAGAACTTGTTTTGTGATGCATCCTGAGATCGCTAGTAAGACTACACTTGTGTAGTTAGGAATAACTAAATGATAAGAGGCATTAGGATAACCCTTGTTTGATACCCGTAATATAATTACTTCTTCCACATCGGTTGAGTAATTCCCCCACACCTTTGCGTTGTACTCATCTTTAGTACACGATACCCCTAGTTAACCCCTCAGAGCCTATCCTTTTTGCGGTTCTCTTGATTTTTCAGTTTTTCCGAAATATCAATGAAGAGCATTGTTTACACCCCACCCCCAAATATACACCCAAATTGCCTTAGCCTACCATGTATGCACTCACTTTTAATGCATTATTGTTATCACCCTAAACCCTTAGTTCAATTATCTAGTTGCTTGCATGAGTTGCTAAGTCAAGTCATATCCTTTGTATACAGTTTTGGGATGATTGGGACTCATGGGAAAAAGTTAAAGTTTAAATGATTAGAAGGGAACGTTGAATTCCCTTATTTGCGTAATAACATACCCCAAGTGTTTTGATCTTTTCAATTCGGGTCAAATTAGTGTTAGAGTAATAAAAACTCAAGTGTAGGGATGTGCCTATAAATCCCTATCATATTGATGTTACCGTAGAGGATGGTAGAGTAAAAGTGTATGAAAAAAAAATCGAAAAAAAAATAAAAAAAGAGAAAAGAAAAAAAATAGAGTGTTAAAAAAAAATATATATATATACGGGCTACCATCCTACATCTATCTTTAAATTTATGTTTGTTTGTTTCAGTTATCTAGAGTTTAGAGTGTCGAGTCTTGGCTTAGCAACGCCATTCTTCGTATGCTTGTAACATAAAGATTTTTGACATGCCACCACTAAATAGCCTATCCCACCAAACCCTTTGTTTCCCTACCGTAAGCCTAACATTACAACCCTTTAAAGAACTCTTTGATAGTCTTTCCTAGGTGCTTACGCCAAAGCGATGGAGGTTTGATCTAGTCTCAAGCCTATGGTAATCTATGTACTAGGACCGGTTAATGAGTGTTTATCTTCCATTTCCAACTTGTTATATTTCATATACACCCGAGAGAGATGTGAGTATCCAAACACCCCTTGTGAGGTGCTAGTATGTAATTTCCGTGCTTGTTATGACTTTTGCGGGGCTTATATGTGTTGTGGATTGTTTTAAACCAATGCTTCATGACCCCTAACTTATAAATTAATTGGCTAAAAGCACATTTGCTTGAGGACAAGCAAATACCAAGTGTAGGGATATTTGATAAGGTTTTAAAATGTACCTTTTGAGGGTCATTTAAGCCCTTATTTGATCACTTTTGTATCCGTTATTACTTAATATCGTTCCTTTTCACTTTTAGGTCTCTTGAAGGCAAAATGCTGTAATAGCACTTATTTGGACGAAAAGGCGTGGATAAACGAAGAAAATGGCCAAAGTCAAGAAATCGAGACACTCAACTGCGAAGTACAAGGTGACGGCGTCACGCTTAACTGCGATGCCGTGAGCATTTTGTGACGGGACAGAAGTCAAATTTCTTATTTTCAAGTGACGGTCTCAAGCTTTAAAAGAGTAGGCCGTCGCAACTCAGACGGCCTAGATTTGATCCAGACGGCGTCATAAGCTGAAGAGGACGGCGTCACAAGCACAAGGTGACGCCGTCGCAAGACTAACGTGGCCAAGACGAAACCCTAATGACGGCGATCCGACGGCGTCACAAAATATAAGGTGACGCCGTCGCATATGTAATCTTATATATAGAATCCGAATTTTTCAGTTTTAGTGTGTAGTCTTTTGGAGTAAAAACCTAAACCGAACCAAGGCTGTCTTGTACAGTATTTTAGGGTTCCAAACCCTATCTTACATCAAGATAAGTGTTTTACTTCATTAATTCAATTATGTCTTTGATTATTTGTGTGTATGCTTGCATGTTCTCCATGTCCGGCTAATTTACTTATGTGTTTGCTTAGGGAATATGAAACTTAATTATTGAATATTGATTGGTTGTCTCTTATCTTAATTGTTAATGATCTAGTAATGCGATAGATCATTCGTTGTGTACTTAATGCTTGATTAATCTTTGTGAACCTTAGGTTATAGTACCTAGAGCGGTTGTAAGCTAAACCATCCAAAGAGGCCTTAGAGTTAGAGTTTATATTCCCTAGTGGGTTTTGTAGACGAGACCCTTTGGTAAGTTCAAAGAGTTAGGGATAAACGCATACCCTACGACTTTAAACACACAACGCGATTAAGAATAAGGACGTGACAATTCAACCACCAATAGGAGATAATTAAGGAGTAGTAAAACCTAAGTAAACACATCTTTAAACTATCATACGAGCACACAATAATTAGACATAGACTACATACACCTTAGATTAGATAATTAAATAAGTAGAGTAATCGGTAGCAATACCAACCCCCAAATCCAAACCCCTAGATTCGTACCTTTCCATTTCCTAAAAAACATAAAAAAAGATAAAAAATAATCTTCCTCAACCCCAACCTTAGCGTAGTAACTTCTCACTAGCATTCCTATTCCCCTAGAGAACGATATCAATACCCGTGGCTTACCCTAATACTACACTACAACGATTAGGTTCACTGCCTAGGGTGTTATAAAACTTGCTCGAAGAAAAGGATGTTCCTTTGACCCCGAACGACGCGTGTAGCGTTATCAAAGGCCCTACTATGTCAAGACCGGCCAGCGGATAAACGCCCAAGCCGAGACACATATTAAAGAGAGGAGCAAGACAAACCGCCGACGTCTGCAAATGGGACGCGATTCACAAGTTAATACTTTCTGAACAAGCTTCCACAACGATAAGTGGATTCCAAGTCATAAATCAGGTGACTATCTTGAAAGGGTAAGGATGGTGACTTAACGGAATGGTTGACCAAGGCCTTTCTAAAGAAATACATAAATAGGGGAATACGTGACGACACGGATCCCAAAGACGTGCGAAAGTCTTGTGTGCGCCCAAAATAGCACGGATAACGAGACGTAATATATTAGTGGAGGACCGAGCATGCTATTACCCATCAGATAATAGCGTGTATCGCTGTCTTTGATCCGGGAATAAGGACAAAACCCTTGCCCTATAAATACAAGTGCTTAGCCATTTGGAACTCATGTTTTACACACACGTAACCATACTATTGTTATTCCTCTTAAACTCTAAAGCATCTCAAAAATATATACTTACTTTCACTCTCGAGGTTGACCGTGGCTCCTACTGTGAGACTAACGGTGCCTTTTCTTAGCAGGACCATCCGCGTATGTCCAATCTTTCTCAAGAAACAAGAGGCGTGTCAACATCGATTGTGAAATGCAAGTAGTACGGCTAAATTCTGTATATCAAGTGGCATCATCCGTGGGACCCAAACACAACTATGTCATAGGAATATGAGCCAAGCAGGGGAAGAAACCCCACAAATGTTGACGGTTCTGTAAGGAATTCCGCTAACAAAGGAAAAACATCTCAACATTACTTTCCGCGGGGTTCGCCCCCCCCCCCCCCCGGAAGTGGTCCGCGAATTTGGCCAGAGGCATTATGAGAAGCTACTTCCCTTTCATGGCGGAAAAGACTCAAAAAGAAAAACTAGGTGTCACACCCCATCGCAGCGGAAGAAAACGGGGCATGACTCTCATGGAACAAAGTCACAAGTTCCATTGAACGACCTCTATATGAGTCATTTGAGAATAACAAATTGTTTACAATAAGAGTGTTTCAACAAAAAAAAAACATAGTTTTAAAGAGTTTACAACATAAATGAAAGAGATTTCTATACATAACCAAGCACTATTAGTAATGCAATAAAATCTTCGGGAAATGAGACCGCAAAATGTGACTCTAATATGACGCTCCAAATGCTATCCACGTACATGCGTTTATGGACTCGAGAATGACATACAAAACGGTCAACATAAAGTTGGTGAGTTAATAGGTTTAACATTAAGTAAATAGTATCATGGACCACAAGGTTTAGTGACTATTGTATCACTCACAATATCGAGAAAAGTATTACTATTGCACTATGAGACAACTGACAATTTCCAGGTTAACACTTATTAAAAACTTGAACGTTTTATGCTAAACACGTATACTATGAACTTTACTAATAACCGTTAGGTTATCCCGCTGTTGGGTTCAGTAAATACCCAAACCCCTTAATATAGGATTTGAATATAAAATAACCTAAGTGCTTAGTCCGTTAAATAGTAACAGGTCACTGAGTGCATAGTCTCTCTGTGAGCCATCTTCAGGACGCTCAGTAAGAGGCGAAGAAGAAGTCTCTCCACTCAGTAAGGCGGAACTTAAAGGGTGAAGACCGAGTCAAGAAGAAGATGGTGGATTCAGTGAGTGATGACAATAACTCACTGAATCCCTAAAACTCTCTCCAGCTACTAACACGAAGACAAACTTGACTAAAGGCTGAGAAGATCTGAAGAATGGGCGGGACAAAATGGTTATGCTTGAAGCGATAAAGACGGAGTGCTTATCTTCAAGAAGTCAACTTTCCCTGAAAGGCCCAGAATCAGTACTGACAAGTAGAAAGTGGCTTTGTCCCTTACCAGAAATAGCCTTTGTAAACAAAGACAAAATACATCAGTATTTTGTCTTCTGTAAATTGTCAGTTTGTCACTTAGGAAAGAGTTAAAACTCATACTTGTATAAATAACATAAGAGATGGAGTGAAAGGTCAAGCTTGTGAATTGTAAAAACACACATACACGCAAGCCATCTTTCACTCCTCCAAATACAACTTAATCCCTGAGATAGCTCAGTGGCTACTTGTAGTTGTGCTTAGACTTAGCCTGAGCTTCGAGAGGAGTTACCAAACTTTGTCATTTCAATCCCAAGTATTATTCCGCAAGTACTTAGGTAACGTATTCTTCGGATTCATTTCTAATAAGAATATTATGTTGAAAATCATTTAGTGTGTTTTACTTACATTACTTTCAGTCATTGATTCACTATTAGTTCGTTTTTAAACACTTAAACTGCTTTATACGATAGTGAATAGGGAACAACAAGTGGTATCAGAGGAAGGCTGATTATAAAACTTTTTTAAGCCGCTCTAAAACGTTTTTAAATCAGGATCCTTATGGCTGAAATTGATGTACCCCAACTAGTCGATAAAAGGGTGGAGCTTATTCAGCTGTTGCCCCTAGACTTGAAGTTGGTAAATTCAACAAATGGAAAAGCGTATGCTTTGCTATTTGATTGGGATGGAACCTTATTATATCAATTGTATAAATGAAGGTCCATTTATCCCAAAGACTACTGAAGGTTTGCCTAAACCTGAAGCTCAGTGGACTCAGGATGAGAGGAGAGTGGTCAACCAGGACCAAAGACTCAAAAGTATCATCATATCATGTCTTCCTAATGATATTATGGAGTCAGTGATAAGCTGTAGTACAGCTAAACAAACCTGGGATGACCTAGTTCATAGCCATGAAGGCCCATCTGATACCAAGGAAAACATGATAATGGACCTAAAACTTGAGTATAACACCTTCAGGGCTAAGGACTCAGAAACTCTGTCTCAAACTTACACCCATTACAAAACCCTAATAAATGAACTGTCAAATGATGGTGTTAAGTTGTCCAAACATGAAATCAATGTTGGTTTTGTCAACAGTCTCCCTGAGAAGTGGCTGCATTTCTCTTAGGGACTTTGGAATGCTAATCATATCTAGACCCTTGAACTTCCTGAAATTTATGGGAAATTTGTCTATGAGGAAAACCTCATCAACAGACGATACCCTGGCTTAAAGAAGTCTCAGGAAGTCAAGATGTCCCTGACCACCACTTCAACACCAATATCAACTGCTTTTTATTCTAACAATGTTGTTCAAGATTTTCAGGAAAATTCAGATGATGAGCCTGATGAAAGATCAAGTGAGGAGTACCTAAATGACCTGAACACTGAATTTCAGGAAAGGGCACTCCTTGCTAACTCTCGAAGGTTTATTAAAAGAAACAAAGGTTTTTCTAGTGCTAAAGCAAATGAGGACACTGAATGCTTTAAGTGTCACAAAAGGGTCATTTTGCAAAAGACTGTTTTTCAAAACAATTTCAACCCTCTTACAAACCATCAAGGTCAAATCAGTCCTCATGCTTTAGCAAATTTCAACCAAAAATCTATCAGTCTCATCAAAATTTTCAAAACAAATCCGATCAAAACAAAACTGTTGATTTTGAAGCTAAATATAGGAAAGTCAAAGCTAAGCTTGCATTGCTTGAGGCCACCCTCGAAACAACAAAAGTGTCCAATCGTGCAGGGTAAAAATAAAGGCCAGTTCTTTGAAACCTTCGATGGGATGAAGAACCAGTCTCATCTGATGATGAAATGGTACATGTCGGTGCACTGATGGCCCTCTCAGAAGAGGACAAGCTAGCTGTTGGGAAAAATCATGCCAGGAATGGAGAGTGGGTCAACATCGCAATGAAGAAGGTAAATATTTTACTTTCTATGGATGATGACTCTGATTGGCAGTCCTATATGAACTATATCAATGTTGATCTTAAGTTTGTTGAAAAGCAACGATTAAATATTTTTTCAAAATATAACAAGCTAAGTTTTGAACTAAATAAGTGTAGGGATGAACTGCTTCTTTTAAAACAAAATAAACTTGAGGCTATCACTTTGCAAATTCAAAACACTGTATTAGTTAAAAGAAATCAGGCTCTTCAAGATGAACTTAAGAAAGAAAAAGATATCATTGCTAGTTGGACTGCTAAGAATCCAAGAGTCTTTGATGTTGTGGGAGCCCCCAGCAGCAAAAAGAGAGTCATAGGTGAAGATCATCTCCCTGACTCTCACAACAAAGACCAGTCTCCCAAAACATTTGTGTCAGGTGGCATGATTACCAATATGTTGACTATTCCCAAGCCCAGTGATTGGATTGAACGGGTTAATCCTGATAGTAAGCTTCCTAATTTCGATTCTGGAAGAATTCTAGAGCCCGAAAGTCAAGCTCTAAAGAGCATGCTTGGACTCCCTGATATGCCCAGTAGTACTGAACATATCTTCGAGTCTAAAGCAGAATCTCAAGCACCACTTCCACCCCTGGAACCTCTTCAGGGTGCTGCTCCAAGCTCTGAGCTTACTCCATTACAGTTCAATCCACACTCACCAAAAGAAAGATCTAGACTTGGTAGAACCATCCTTAAAAGACCAACAAAACCAACTCAACAAGAGTCCACACCCACTGAGACTTCCACATCTTCAGTTCCTACTGAAGCAGACCAAAGTCAACAGCTGACTGAACTTGTGAGGAAGCTAACTGATAAGATGGAATCCATTAAAAGAGTTCCTGAAACAAAGTCAGCTTCCTCTAGTTCCTCAAAGTCAAAAGCCACCACCAAAACCAAGCAGAAGTGTGATCTATGCCACTATACCAATCATACCACTGACAACTGTTATAGAATCCTTTTTTGCATGATCTGCAAAAAGGATGATCATAGAACTTCGATCACTTACAATATGTAAGTTCTCTCAGTAAAGCAAACTATACCAAAGTTGGTCATCAGTATGCTTCAACCTCCAAATCTGCTCAAAAGCAGAGAGCAAAACCCTTCCCTCCTTGCCCACACTATGGCTTTAATGATCATCATCCTGATGACTGTCTCATGAACACATGCTGTGAGATTTGCGGAAATCCAGCTCATGAGACATCTCAGCATGACAGTGTCATCCAAGCAAGGAGAAGTTCCAAGCAACCCAGAATCACTGAGTCATCCTCACTCTCCAAATGCAAAACCTGTGGTAGCACATTGCACTCAACCACTGACCATGAGTCAATTGCCAAATTCAAACAGACCTTTAGGCCTAAACCCACTAGTATGTGGGTCTGCAAGAGAAACTAATCCGGTTTACTATTTGTGTAGAGACATGCCAGGGAGCCTATTTGGCATCTAGATAGTGGATGCTCAAGAAGCATGACTGGTGTTAAGGAGTATCTGCACAAATATGTAAAGGAACCATGACCCAAGGTAGTATTTGGTGATAACTCATCATGTCCCACTGAAGGTTATGGTTCAGTATACTGCAACGGAATAGTTTTCTCAAGAATAGCCTATGTCAATGGTCTCAAATACAATCTCATCAGTGTCACTCAACTCTGTGATGCAAAGTACATTGTGCAATTCAATGACAAACAAGGCACCATTTTCAATGCCAACAAAGAAGTTGTTTTGATAGCCCCTAGAAGAGATGATGTTTATGTCTTAGACATGTCAACACTCTCTCAAGATGGAACTTGTCTCTTTGCCAAAGCCACTGAAACTGTCAACTGGCTATGGCACAAGAGACTCTCTCACTTAAACTTCAAAAACATCAACAACTTGGCAAAACAAAACAAAGTCCTTGGTCTACCATCACTGGTTTTTGCAAAAGACAAACCATGCTCTGCCTGTGAAAAGGGTAAACATCATAGAGCATCCTTCAAAACCAAAAAAAAAATTCTCCATTAAAAGCTGCCTTCACCTCCTGCATATGGTTCTCTTTGGACCTGTCAGTCCCAGATCAATCCAGCATGAGAAGTATACACTTGTCATTGTTGATGAGTTTTCAAGATACATTTGGGTATACTTTCTTTCTAAAAAGAGTCAGGCAGCTAATACAATAATGTCATTCATAAGGAAAATTGAAAATCAGAATGACATTACTGTTAAACAAATCAGAACTGACAATGGCACTGAGTTTAGAAATCAAGATCTTTATAGCTTCTATGATGAAAAGGGAATTACCCAGAACTTTTCATCTCCTTACACCCCTGAACAAAATGGGGTAGCTGAAAGGAAAAACAGAACTCTCATTGAGGCTGCCAGAACTATGTTAAATGGCTCAGCACTCTCAAAGCATTTCTAGACTGAAGCAGTCAAAACTGCCTGTTACACACAAAACAGATCAATCATTGTCAAAAGACATAACAAAACCCCATATGAGACATTCAAAGATAGACTTCCTGATATCAGCTACTTTCATGTGGTTGGGTGTCCAGTGTTTATTCATAACCACAAGGATCATCTAGGCAAATTTGATGCTAAAGCTGATGATGGATACTTTCTAGGTTACTCACTGATCTCCAAAGCCTTTAGGGTATTTAACACAAGGAGACAACAAGTTGAGGAAACCTTTCATGTTACCTTTGATGAAAGTTCAAAAAGCATCAGGTTCACCAACACCTTAGTGGAGGAAATAGGAATTGGTAACTCATCAAGATATCCTCCTGATGAGTATAACACTAAAATCAATTCCTCATACCAAGCTGATGCTGACATCTCATATTATGTCTTACCTCACAACCTTCCCCAACAAACCATTAGTGAATTCATTGATAATCAAGCAGTCCCTGCTGGGATAGGTAACACTGAACCAAAAGTTCAGGAACCTGTAACTCAAGAACCCAAACCAGAACTAGTCATCTCATCAGACGATCAAAACGATTCTGTGGCTCCTGCACCTGAACTCACTTCTGAGTTTCCATTGACCTCTTCAAGCTCAGATCCTAGACCACAAAGTAAATGGCATAAGACTCAGGACATTGAGCTTATCAACATCATTGGTGAACCCACTGAGGGCATGCTCACTAGAAGCATGGCTGCTAACTTAACTGCAGCTTCAGACAATGAATGTCTATATCTGATTTTCTATCGTAAATAGAACCCAAAAGTGTCACTGAGGCTCTAAAACATCCAAGCTGGTTCAGGCTATGCAAGAAGAACTTCAACAGTTTGATAAAAAAAAGGTTATGACCTTGGTCAAATGTCCTCAGGATGTCATTGTCACAGGAATGAAGTGGGTTTTCAGGAATAAAACTGATGAAAACGGCACTGTCATTAAAAACAAAGCCAGACTTGTAGCCAAAGGTTACACTCAACAAGAAGGCATTGACTATGATGAGACATTTGCTCCTGTTGCAAGAATGGAAGCCATCGGGATCTTCCTTGCATATGCAACATACATGAACTTCATGGTCTACCAAATGGATGTTAAAAGTGCATTCTTAAATGGTGATCTCAAGTAAGATGTGTATGTTCAAGCAACCTCCGTGCTTTGAGAGTAGTGAATTCCCCGACTATGTTTGCAAGCTTGACAAAGCCCTTTATGGACTTAAACAAGCTCCCAGAGCATGGTATGAAACTCTCTCAGCCTTCCCGATTCAAAACAAGTTTGTCAGAGGAAAGATAGACAACACCCTGTTTGTCTATAGGACTAAACAAGATGTGATACTAGTTCAAGTGTATGTTGATGACATCATCTTTGGGTCAACAAATTACTAACTTTGCAAACAATTTAAAAAATAGATGACAAGGAAGTTTGAAATGAGCATGATGGGTGAACTCACATACTTCCTTGGACTACAAATCAAGCAAACTGATAAAGGAATCTCCATCAGTCAAGAGAGGTACACCAGAAATCTCTTGAAGAAATATGAGATATCTGACTGTGCCTCAGTGAAGACACCAATGGTCTCTCCTAACAACCTTAGACCTGACCTCACTGGCAAATCAGTAAATCAAACCCATTTTAGAGGGATTATTGGCTCACTAATGTATCTAACTGCTACTAGACCAGATATACAATTCTCAGTCTGTCTAATAGCAAGATATCAGTCCAATCCCAAAGAATCCCATCTCACTACAACCAAAAGAATACTAAGATACCTGAAGGGAACTCCAAGCCTTGGAATCTACTCTCCAAAGTGCTCAGGGTTTGACCTCAAGGGATATTCTGATTCTGATTATGCTGGCTGCAACATGGATAGAAAAAGTACCTTTGATTGTTCTTGTCAACATATTTTTCTCAAAACCATAAAGCATTTTTATGGAAATGGCAAGAACACAATCTCTCCAGTTTGCGTCTCAGTGGGTAGGGGATCTTAGAAATGTTGAATTTAAAACGAATAATGTCATAGGCAATTTTGAATACCCTCAAACTGTCCCATCCTATAAGGACATTATAAAATTTTTGTTTAACTGCCCACTGAAAACGGCCTTTGTTAAATGTCCCTCAATTATGTACCAAAACCTCCTCAGGGAGTTTTGGGCTACAGCCACGGCCTATGACCCGTCACCCTCAACTAATGAGACAGACCTAAGACCACTCAGGGAGTATCTCATTAAGTTCAGTCTTTTTAATGGGGAACAATCACTAACCCTGGATTATAAAACTTTCTGCACTTCAACAGGGTTAGATTATAATAATGGAGCCTATGTTGCCCATCCTGAACCCTCCACATTTAAGGATGGGTTAAAACAAATCGTTTTAGATCCAAAATTTTTGGACAAGACCCCAGTTACCAAGAATTCATTTCCTGTGGCTTGGAGGATCCTGTTCACTTTTGTGATTCAGATCCTCGGCGGGAACCATTCATCCACTGAACAAGTTAATTCTATCTAGTTGATGATGACATACTGTTTGATGAATGGGGTCAATGTCGACATGGGAGAGATCATTTACAGTGATCTCGTAACCAAGCTGCTGAGTAAAACTAGGACGAAATACGTTTCGTATCCTAGGTTTATCTCTTGTGCTTTGCAAGTGTTACTGGGTTGTAATTATCCTCGAGTACAAATATCTGCTTTACCTAGTACCCTGAGTCAATCTAATTTTCAAAAAGACCCATCCCTAGTCACTGATATTGTATTGACGGCCCATATGGTTGCTGTAAACAACCAGAGGGATTCAGTGTCTCCTAACCCTACTCCTAAAAAGAGAAAGGGAAGTCTCAGACTGGGACTAAAACCAAACCTAAGTCTCAGGGCCCTGAGACTTCAGGAACACTGCCTAAAAGGCACAAAAACCCCAGACTGAACAGACACCCATTGGAGACCAAGCAACGTGTAACCACCGGTAAAAATCCGCCTTTATATTAATAATAATCCATTTTCTACGTACATTTTTTTTCTACAACTAGATAATAAGCCGCACTCACAAACTGCTCACTTGCATAGTTAATGCCTTTGATATGTACACTCTTAAGTGACAATGGAAGTCTCACCACAATGTCTTGTTTGAAACTTCCCGGCATGGTCACCCATGCCAGTTGTGTCCTCACACAAGATACGGAATGTCTGGTATATAGTATTCTTATATCATTAGCATCATTTCCAATAAAATGTTACAATGTAAATTAGAGTTTTCATAAAGCTTTGATTTATAACAATTTCGATACTAGGTCATAAACCCTAATGTACAAACCTTTAAACTTAATGTACAAGTTTCCAAGGCATAAAACCCTAACTCTAGAGTATTTTCTGATTAAAACCCTAATTTGCAAATCTTATGATTTTATGTAAATGAAATCACAAACTAAAATTAAAAATACATATGAAACTTTTACCAATTACCAAAGTACAAGTTTATCAAGCCAATGTACAAGTCATTGATGCATAAAAGTATTCTCTTAACATAAAACTCATTATAAACCTTAGTGTATTTAATTTTAAACACATTGTACAAACAATAAAGCATCAACCTTAAGCCTTTATTTTTATTTATTTACATCTAAATTAACCTAAACTAGAATTTATCTAAAATAAATTAGAAACCTAACTAAGTATTTACACTACTATACAATAGGTACAACATAAAAAGCCCTAGGTACTACCCTCTATAGCTTAACGCCCCCTTGTTACCATGGTTAGTATTGAACTAGAAAATTACCACTTAGTTACCTAGGTGCTACATGTAATTACCCTAACCACAACTTAGTTATTTGCATATTAGATTAACACATCATCTCTTTTACTATAAGATTTTACCATAGTCAAAAATTGGGGCACAACTCATGGTTGGAAAACATGCCACCCTACGCCACCTTAATCTTCACCACAAGCACCACACAACCTCCAAAACTCCACCTCACTATGTCTCATTTCTTCCATGACATGGTGACCTATCACTTCAAGAAACCTTAGAATCTCTCCCCTATATAAATCAACCCCATTCCATCTTTTTCTTAATCATCCATTCGAAACACACAACCACTCACACTCTCACTTACATTCTGATTTCAAGTCCCCAAGGTGAAGTCTAAGAAGGAGGAAGGAAGCTTGGTTCAAGAGCTAAAAGCTTTGGTTAGCTAAAATCCAAGTTTGAAGACCCTTTGGTCACTTTCTTTCATAATCGAATCCCAAGTTTGTAAGTCCATTAAACTCATTCAATATCGTTATCACCTTTAATATCAATTGAATACTGTTAATAAGGATTTTATAAGAAAAACATAGCAATTTGAATCACCTAAAACGAGTACACGAGTCAAAAGATACGGTCTAACGAAGTTCACAAAAATATGTCAAAACCTTCTATGGACAGAAGGGTCGGGCACACGAAACGAGGCACTTCTGTTCCGTTTCATGAAAAAGTTAAAACACGAAAGTTGTCCGGAACGACGTTTTCTTCAAAAACTCAAGAGCACGGGTCCAGAAAACGCATAACGAAGTCATAATTTAATAAAAATCCCAACAGCTGTTATATATATGTTACAAAAACAGCCCAGCCCCCTACTTGCGCACCATTTATCTACATCAGGTTAGAGGTATTAGGGCCAACCAAAGTACCATTGTAAACACCACCTAGGACACTCTAAAACGCCCCCATAACGTGGTTGAAAAGCCTAGTCGTCATGCTTAAAAACAACACTTCATTTGGGCCAAAAGTCCTAAATACCAAAAGTCCCCTTACAACAGGTATATGGGAAAAACTCGGGATTTTTTATAAATTTGATTATGAACTATCTTCGAAACATTAGAAATGAGTAAAAGAACATTTCACAAGGTTGCATGCAAAAGATATAAAGTTTTATGGTTTAAAAACGAGAATTTCAATTTGGCAATGTTAGCCTAAGTAACCCTTTTCTATCATTAATATCTTGCTAATTAAAGGGTTGCAAAGTATGAGATTTACACCGTTTTAAAGGGCTCGCTGCAAGGATTTTAACGCCCCAATAATATCTTTAAAAGAACTTATAGTCTCTTTTATAATCAACCAAAAAGTAGGTGACTCGTGAACTTTTCATAAAAAGACCTTGCATGCATTTTACAAAATTTGAGTCTTAGGAGTTATAGAATGTTAGATAATAACTTAAAAAGAGTTAATTAACATATTACGATGTCCCTAGGCGACACCGTAAAAGTTAATGAGTCAAAAATGAAATTTCCTTAAAACGCGTCGTGGCCAAGTGGCCATGTTCACGGACTTGTTTCTCCCTAACCAAAGATGAATAAGATATGAGACCTATACCATTTAGAAGAGCTTACAGTAAAGTGTTTAAAGGATCAAATGCTTTGTAAAAACATTGGCTTGCCTCGTGTAAAATCTGTCCTCGTTTGGCCCTATTATCGCCCAAAACCAACAAAAGGCACTTAACCCCCCTACTTTAGAAAATCATTGCAACCAAACCGTAAGAGCTTAAGACCTCTAGTTTGAACCATTAGAAATACTACCGGACAAACTCTTGAAGGGATCAAGAACGTAGTAAAAAACTTTTAAGGCCTCGCTTTTATTTACCCGCACTTTTGTCAACTTAGGCCTAAAACAAGTGAATTTTTCTTATAAAACTACAAGTATAAAAATTGTAATTTTTGAAAGATAAAGTTTTCTTGGGCTAAAAATGTAAATTATTCAAAGTTAATTATACAAGGGCTGATTTTGTCAATAACCCATAGTTGAGGGTTTAAAGTGTCATTTTTGAAAGTGCAAGGGTAAAAACTGTAAATATTTAAAATTGTAAATATAACATTTTGGAAACATATCATATTTAACAACTTGGGTTTCGATAAAATTTATTAACAATCATCCAAGCCATAAAAATAAGTATGATAAGTATTACTAATTTTTGAAGAGACTTCATGTTTACCCGATTACCGATAAAGCATTTTCATCGCATAAACTTGAATTCGAATACTAAAAACATGACATACTAACTCAGGTCAGGAGTCGGAGCAGTTTATTCACATTACTTAATTTGTTTTCCATCCAGACTACTGTAACATCGAGGTGAGTCATAGCCCCTCTTTTCCTTATTTTGAACGTTTTGGGGGAGATACATGCTCAAATATTGCTTGATATTTTTACATTTATTTTAAACTCTTACGAATTACTGTGAGTTTCATAGCCCCATTTTCAATTATTTTATACTATTTTTGGGGGAGATACATGTTTAACTACTCGTTTTTACTTTTATAAGTACTCTAAAAACTTTTAAATATTTACTGTGAGTCATAGCCCCTCTTTTCCTTATTTTGAACGTTTTGGGGGAGATACATGCTCAAATATTGCTTGATATTTGTACATTTATTTTAAACTCTTACGAATTACCGTGAGTTTCATAGCCCCATTTTTAATTGTTTTATACTATTTTTGGGGGAGATACATGCTCAATTACCTATTTTTACTTTCTCAAGTACTCTAAAACTTTTACATATTACTGTGAGTTCATAGTCCCACCTTTTACCTGTTTTTCAAACTCGTGGGGAGATACATGCTATAAAAACCGAACACAAGTATTTTTATGTATGCTATCTTTATTGATATTGCCTAAGTACTTACTGTTGCCACTAAAAGTCCCTCATATCATGAACCATTAATCACTTGCGAGTGAATGCGAATATAGTGAATAGATCTATTGGCAGTTGACGCCCCATTTGTGTTAGCCGGATAGGTAACCAAATGCACTTTATTTGAGAATACTAGGAGAATGGCAAACTCCTACCGGAGGGCATTGTTGCTCACATCATCACTATGATGTTTGTAACTTACGTCATTATTATGACGCGTTCGTGTAAAGGTTTGCGTTCATGAGACTTAAGGCAATATATACTGTGTTGCAATGATACAAATGCTGCAACTACTGAATTTATGGGTGCAACAACATGGCCCAACCTTGAAACTTGTGTTCAACTAATTACTAAACAAACGAACTATGGGTGTATAACAACGTAACCCACTACTTATTTCATCAATATTGGTATTTATTACATTAATCGCTCAAACTCGAAACTATTGAACTCAACTGTTTTAATCATAAACTCTATGAACCCACCAACCTTTGTGTTGACACTTTTAGCATGTTTATCTCAGGTTCATAATTTATGCGGATGGCACAGAAGGGCACGGATACTCAAGAAGGCTATATTATCATTCGAAAACTTATTTAATAAATTGTAAAACCACTGGGACCTAATTTTGTAAACTCTGATATTTATATAAATCGAATGATAAATCTTTTAAAATGACACAATTAGAGTTCGTTTTCTGTTATTGTAACTGTTGAGCCATGAAGTAACACCCAGCTTGAATTCCGCTGCGTATCACGAAATTGGGGGTGTTACACAACGTCCACCCTGGTGACAACGAAGGACACTGATAAATCACAATCAGTGCCCTTGGTCCCAAATACTACTCCCCAAGATCCAGAGGGAAACATATAACCCGCTGGTAGGGGAGCGCCTTCCACAACGCCCAAGGATGACATTAGCAAATCACAGCCTTTGTCTGAGGGCACACTAAATGATCCCAAAGACTCAGGGGGAAACAAACAACCCACTGATAGGGATATCACTGCCACTGACTCTGCCAAAGGCACTGGGAAACACCCACCAGTGTCTCGGGGTCACAGGGGATAAAGACTCGGAGGGAAAGAAACAACCCGCCGATATGGAACCCACAACCAATCGACTCCGAGAAGACAGGAAACGCCCAACAATGTCCGAGGGGTCAAGGGGACAAAGACTCGAGAGGATTAATACCACCCCGATATGGAAGCCATCACCACCCCCACCTTGTTAACTATGGTCGATGTTACGGGATCTTATTCTCTGATGAAGAGCGGTGAAAGTGAAGATGAAATTCTATCGGTAGGGGAAGAAGTGGACGCCGATGTTCAACCGAACAAGAGCATCACCGATCCACAAGACAATGATTTGACTCTTCATCCATTCTGATGAATTCAAGCGGTTTGATAATGTTCTTCCATCGACCGAAAGACAATGGTTCATGGATCACAAAAGCATCTCGGAAGCTATATGCTGGAGTTACTGAAACACTGTGGGATCAACATACTGAAGCTGCTGCCAATTATGCAGATATGAAGGCTGAAGTTTTTGATTTCAACACCAACACCGATGAGCACAGGGATATGATGTATGACAATCTTCACAGACTGGATGACAACTTGGCTAAATTTCTCAGACACCTTCAGGGTGTTAGCACAAAAATAGATGAAATCAGGGAATCTGTCAAAGAAGACCCAGCGCTCAACTCCAAATTGCTGGAGGCTACTGAGGCTTACCTAAAACACTCCTCTAGCCTCACTGAACTAATCAAAATGCTCAAATCTACAAATGTTCAGGGTCTTCAATCTTCAGTCCAGTCTCTTCAGGCTACATTAGGCTCCTTGGATACTCAGGTGGCTACTTTGGCTCAGGCCTCGTCTTCTATGGCCTGGAATCTTGGGCCCAGAATGACTGCTTTGGAAGTATCTCAGGCTAATTTAGAAGCAAAGGTCACTGGCATTCAAACAGATACTTCTAATATCAAGGCTATGGTCACTGAGATTTATCAAGCATTTAAGGGTCAAGCAGCTCAGACTCCCTTAGTGCCACCTACAACTCTTGCCCTCACTGACGCTACGGCAACAGTTGAGGGGAGAATATAGTGAAGAAACTCTTTCTCACACTAAGGGGAGCCAACACCACCAGTTTCAGAACACCCATCTCATCACCCCACCTACAACAACAACAACAACACAGCAGTTACACCCATCACAACAACACCACCACCACGGTAGCAACATCATCTTCCTCAGGCCGGGGATAAAGGAAAAGGCATAATGAAAACTCCCGAGCCCGAGAAGATTCCCTACAAGATCGGAGACACGAATACCGCTCTTACCACAACAATGTAAGTGCCTATCTTGCAAAAGAAGAAAGGAAACAGAAACTAGCCGAAGAGGAAAGGAAGAGCAAAGAAGCACTGATAAAATTTGTCGCTGAAGAAGCTGAGAACTTGGGAATTGATCCAAAGAAGCTTCAGAAGGGTCAGGCAGGACAAAAATTCAAGGATGCTCAGTGCGCTAAGATGGTGAAATGAAAAGCAGTTGGAAGAAAAGAACAAAAGATCTGCAACCATCAGGCAAGGAAGAATTGATCATTACAACTGGTCTATGACTAGTAGAAGGCTTCCTGAGAAAATCACTGACGTCAAGATCATCCCCAATTCTAAACCACTGGCAATGAATGTTTACAGGGGGATTGATAAAAGACACTTCGAGGTTCTTGATCCTCTAAAATTCACTAACTTTGGGATCACTGAACTCGATGAGCTTGGTCCAATAATTGAAAAGAAGCAGAATAAGGTGGTTAAGGAGTTGATGAAAATGCTCAGCAAATGGTATGAAAGACTAAGGGATGCACAAGCACAACTGGGGATTCAGCCTGCCTTAACTGCACTACAAGGATCTCAACCTCGGTCATCACAAGGCAAAAGAAAGAGGGTTGAGTTCCAACCTGAGATCAAAGTGCCTGGACTCGAATGCAATAGGGAGTTGCCTGAAGGTGTAAAGTTCGTGAACTGTCTGGTGATTGAAAAGCCTGAAAGAGGGCTATTCTTCATTGATGTCTATGGAAAGCCAGCATTCCAAAGGTGGAGTGATATTGATCAAGAAGGAGTGCCTACAATGCTGAGCTATATACCAGTGGCCTCTCAAATTCAGACTCTAGAAAATGTCAGGTTCTGTGTTGATTTAAACGCCAAGATAAGAGAGCACCCTGACAGAGAATCACTCATCACAAAGAAAGTTAAGCTTGAAGCACTGGGAATTCATCTGGACTGACATCATTTTTCTTTATCTTAATTGTACTAGTGATAGGAACCTTGTAATTTGATCAATAAACGATGTATGTTTTGTTAAAATATTCAGTGTTCCTTATTGTATTCACTAGTACATTCAGTGTAAGAAGAAGCCATTTGCTCACTTACACTGATCAAACACTTAGGCTATTTGTACATCAAAATAGGGGGTGACTGTTGGGTTCAGTAAATACCCAAACCCCTTAATCTAGGATTTGAATAGAAAATAACCTAAGTGCTTAGTCCGTTAAACAGTAACAGGTCACTGAGTGCATAGTCTCTTAGTGAGCCATCTTCGGACGCCAGAAGAGGAAGAAGAAGTCTCTCCACTAAGTAAGGCGGAACTTAAAGGGTGAAAACGAGTCAAGAAGAAGATGGTGGATTCAGTGAGTGATGACAATAACTCACTAAATCCCTAAAACTCCTCTCCAGCTACTAACACTGAAGACAAACTTGACTAAAGACGAAGGTCGAGAAGACCAAGAATGGGCGGACAAAACGGTTATGCTTGAAGCGATAAAGACGGAGTGCTTATCTTCAAGAAGTCAACTTTCCCTGAAAGGCCCAACATCAGTACTGACAAGTAGAAAGTGGCTTTGTCCCTTACCAGAAATAGCCTTTGTTAAAACTCATACTTGTATAAATAGCATAAGAGATGGAGTGAAAGGTCAAGCTTGTGAATTGTAAAAACACACTTACACGCAAGCCATCTTTCACTCCTCCAAATACAACTTAATCCCTGAGATAGCTCAGTAGGTACTTGTAGTTGTGCTCGGACTTAGCCCGAGCTTCAGAGGAGTTACCAAACTTTGTCATTTCAATCCCAAGTACTATTCCGCAAGTACTTGGGTAACGTATTCTTCGGATTCATTTCTAATAAGAATATTATGTTGAAAATAATTTAGTGTGTTTTACTTACATTACTTTCAGTCATTGATTCACTATTAGTTCGTTTTTAAATACTTAAACTGCTTTATACGATAGTGAATAGGGAACAACACCCACGCATAACGAGAACCGTCTTTGGACGTTTTACATCACACTAGACTAATGTTTAGTCTACTATAAGCAAGTACATGGCATACTTAGAATTATTTAGATGGTTATATACATCCATATTTATAGTTTTCATATAACTTGCATTCTAAGTGTTTTAATTTGCACGCACGCATGCACAACATACCCAATACCCTCACCACTTTTGAGATAATAATACTATATATATATATATATATATATATATATATATATATATATATATATATATATATATATATATATATATATATATATATATATATATATATATATATATTGATGCCGATAACGCTGTTGGTCAAAGGAACTTCATTTTCGTCGAGCAAGTTTAACAACACCCTAGGCAGTGAACCTAATCGTTGTAGTGTAGTATTGGGTAAGCCTCGGGTATTGATATCGTTCTCTAGAGGAATAGGAATGCTAGTGAGAGATGTACTACGCTAATGTTTGAGTTTGAGGAAGATTATTTTTTTATCTTTTTATATTTTTTATAAAGCTAAGGTTAAAATCTCGGGGTTTGGATTTGGGGGTTTTGGTACTTCTACCGATTACTCTACTTATCTAATTATCTAAACTAAGGGGTAGTCTATGTCTATTGATGTGTGCTCGTATGATGATTAAAAATGTGTCTACCTAGATACTATTACTCCCTAGCTATCTTTTATTGGTGGTTGAATTGTCACGTCCTTATTATTAACGTGTTGTGTTTTCTAAGGTCATAGGGTATGCTTTTATCCCTAACTCTTTGAGACTACCTTAAGGTTATTACCTACAAAATCTCTAGGATTCATAAACTAACTCTAAGGTTATCTTTGGATGTTTAGTCTGCAATTACGCTAGGTGGTTATAAACTAAGGTTCACAAAGATTACTCAAGTATTAAAAACACAACGATGGCCTATTGCACTCCT
This sequence comes from Chrysanthemum makinoi, assembly GCA_910596185.1. Taxonomy (NCBI): domain Eukaryota; kingdom Viridiplantae; phylum Streptophyta; class Magnoliopsida; order Asterales; family Asteraceae; genus Chrysanthemum; species Chrysanthemum makinoi. Next base: position 154,501,183 of record OU343217.1, on the reverse strand, counting down.
AAGCCAATTACAATTAAGATAAGAGACGACCAATCAATAATTAATAACTAGGTTTCATAGATCTAAGCAAACACACAAGAAATTTAGCCGGACATGTTAAACATGCAAGCATACATACATACAATCGAAGACATAATGAAATCAATGAAGTAAATTACTTATCTTGATGTAAAATAGGGTATGAGAACCCTAAGATACTGTCTAAACCGGACCAAAATCATTTTAGGTTTTTACTCCACAAGTATACCTCTCAAAAATTCTGAAAATTCAATTTCTATATATAATTTTACAACTGCGACAAAGATCACCTTATAGTTGGGACGCCGTCAGATCGCCGTCATTAGGGTTTCGTTTTGGCTAAGTCATCATTGAGACGGCGTCACATTGTGGTTGTGACGCCGTCAGTCTTCAGTAGTGATGTCATTTGAATCTGGATCTAGGCCGTCTGAGAAGAAAAGTATTCGTGACGCCCTTACTCTTCAAAGCCTGACGCCGTCAGGTGCAAATTAGCAAAATCGCTACTGAGTCATCACAAATTCAACTACATAAAGAGGGACGGCGTCGCCCTCTGTTTGGGATGCCGTCAGGTGTAATTCCAGCAGCTTGAGTGTCTTGATCTTGACTTAGCCATTTTCTTCATATATTCACTCCTTTTCATTCAAAAATGCATCATTCCAGCATTTTGCTTCCAAGAGACCTAAAAAGTGAAAAGGAACGAAATTTAGCAGTAACGGATTTAAAAGTGGGCGATTAAAGGCTTAAATGACCCCTTAAAAGTGTACGTTTTAAATCCTTATCAAATATCCTACACTTGGTATTTGCTTGTCCTCAAGCAAATGTGCTTTTGGCCAATCAATTTATAAGTTGGGGGCATAAAGCATTAGTTTAACATAATTCACAACACGTAAAAGCACCGTAATAGTCATAACAAGCACGGAAATTATATACTAGCACCTCACAAGTGGTGTTTAGATTCTCTCATCTCTCGGGTGTATATGAAATATAGAAAATGGTAATGGAAGATAAACACTCATTAACCGGTCATAGTACATAGATTACCATAGGCTTGAGACTAGATCAAACCTCTACCGCTTTGGCGTAAGCACCTAGGAACAACTATCTAAGAGGTCTTTAAAAGGGTTGTAACGTTAGGCTTACGGTTAGGGAAACAAAGGGTTTGGTTGGATAGACGATTTAGTAGTAGCAAGTCAAAAATCTTATATTACAAGCATGAAAAGAATGGCGTTGCTAAGCCAAGACTCGACTCTATAAATTCTAGATAACTTTGAAACAAACATACATAAATATAAAGATAGATGTAGGATGGTAGCATTTTTTTTGCATACACTTTTACTCTACCATCCTCTACGATAACATCAAAATATATGATTCTGAAACTTTTTTTTGCGGAACTCCTTGCTTGCTTGATTACCGATGCAATCAAGGATCTTCCGTCCTACAGACGTAACAAGGAAGCTGTGCTTGCGGGAAAAGTTGGCTTTCTGGTTGAGAAAACTACTCCCGCGGTTACAACAAGGGCTCAGAAAGCTGGAAGCACTGCTAGCTCTACAAAGTATAAGAAAAGGAATCCAAGCAGAAAGACTAGGAGGAGAATTCCAACAAGAATCATCCATCCCAAAAAAGAACATGAACCAGTTCAAACAACACAACAAGATTACGATTCTGAAACCGAGTTGGATGATCTTACTGTGTACTCCGAGGTACGTACAGATGACTCATCTATCAAGAAGAAGACATAAGACAAACCTGCTAGTCCTTCATATGACAAATTTGATGAAAATGTTGAGTCACTCATACCTTCTAATGAAGAACACACATCTGACAAATGGAAAAAACCTCTCGAGGAAGAAGAAGAAGAAGATTCTGTGTAAAACCCTCAATTCCGAATCATAAAATTTGCAACCGTTTTAAATATATATATATATATATATATATATATATATATATATATATATATTCTAAGTTTAGTATATAATTAAACTTTATGTTATGTGAATTTAAATAATTGAAATCCTAAATGATTAAACTATGTATTATGTAAATTTTCTAATTTAAATTAGGACTACACTACATTTGCTACACTACTTAAAGCATGTAATTTAAAAGTGTCCTAATATAATGTCCTACTATACTATAATAAATAGAAGTATACTTAGGAATCTATTATGTATTAAATTGATTTAATATTATAATACCAAGTCAAATGAATTTATCATAGGCATTTACTGTCATCCCAATAAATTACAATTACAATATTCTATTTCTATAATCACACGCCATGCATTCATTGAATATTCGTAATCACGTTTTCATATCCCGAAATTTTAGGCATGATCAGTTTTTAAGCGCTTGACCTTCCCCATCAGTTACTCATTCACAGAAAAACCCTAAAACTCCATATAAGCGGCTGCCATTTTCTTCTCCAAAAAAATAAATAAATGAGAAAAAAAATAAAGAAGGTTTGAGGGTAGCAGTGGTGTGGTCGTGGGTTTAATCCGAAAGGAGTTTTGGTGTGGTTATCATATCCTTGGTTCATTCGTCTAAGTCAACTCGAGAGGTATTCCTAATATCGTCCTCGTTTTATATACAATCTATGATAATATGAGAAACCTAAATCTAATGTGCTCGTGTTTAACGACCTATACATATACGTTATAAAAGAAAGAACTAATCGTGTAGTCGATAATCAACTTTTATACCATAACATGAAATTTTGTAATAAAACTTATCCGAATAATCGATATGCACTTGTCATGTAAAAGAATGATTACAGCTTGTATACTAACCTGAGTAACTAGCATGCACTTTTGTTTTGGGTTTAAGGGTTGGTGATGTTTGTGTCCCCGTATTTTTGTGTATGCATGGAGAGTTATAAATTGATGCGAACAATCGTGTGCGTTTGGTATTGCGTGGGTCGAGAAGTCCATGAGTTGCTTAGTGTCTTGCATGTCAATATATACTTATATACGCATACTAATTTTAATATAAGAGTAAGATGTTGGGATGTGTGGTGGAACGTCGTGTGTGCATAGATCATGGGGGTTAAAATCAATATAATGTATCAAATGAATATGTAAAACATGGTCTCGTGGGGGTAAGTTTGAGGGTAATCGCGTAGTTTATGTGTGAGTCATTTGGTATTTTGAAAGTGTGTCGGGGAGATGGGTCACGTGTTAGTCATAAGGCATGATTTTGAGGTCGTAGATGTTATTTTTATGAACCGCGAACGAGCTTGATAATGGATCGAAACATGCATATGTAAAATTAATTGTGAAATATTTTGAGCGACTTTAAAAGAATCTGTATATATACGTATACCATATTGAGAAATATTGAATAATTAAGTTTAGTTACACTTTAAACCTTAAGCTTTGGTTGTTGTTGCATGCAAACCTCGAACTTTTATAAATTGGCATAAATACACCTTAAACTATGAGATTGATAATAGTAAACCTTGAACTTTATTTATTTGTCTTTTGAAACTCTAAAACTTGATAAATCACACTTTAAAGCCAAATTTTGCATTACTTACATTTTAAACCTTAAAATACGATAAGTTGTTAAATTTACTTTAATTTGACTAATTATGAATATGAACCTTAAATTACTAATTCGGGAAACGTACTAAATATGGAATGTTACCTAATTCGGAAAGTTATTTATTTCGGAAAGTTTCTAAAATAGAAAGAGAGACCCTAAATAAGAAATATGAATATCGATGAATCCTAAAACTATGAAATAGCTTCTAAAATATTAAGCGATAATTAATTCGTGTAGATTCGCTGAAGAAGGAGTAACTTCCGATCCTTGTGTTTTCCGATATGGTTTCATTGCGATTTGAGGTACATATATTCCTTCCCTTTCTCACTAAGGGTTATTCTCACGAATTCTCGATCCGTGACTTTGATTTCTTTTCTTTGATATGATTCTGTTTGATATGATCCGTCTGATGTGATCTCTTTGATACGATTTCCTTTGATATGATTCCATCTGTTATGATGTTCGATCTGCTGTCTGTTTTGTTATGACATTTATTATGATATCCGTTACCATCCAGTTGCTGTGATATGATTCAGTTATGTTGATGTGATTCGTTTAGATATGATATGATTATGGATATGCTTTGGTATGATTCGTTATGTTCAGTTGCCCGAGCTAACTAGTCATGGAGGTACCATGACCATGTCATTGATGCACCAGTGGTATGACACTATCTGGGGCGGTGTGATTAGTCCCCGCCGTTCCCTTTTGATATGATATGATATATGTGATCACTTGGCCATTATGAATACGTATGTACAGTCTCGATCTGGCATATGTCTATATGATTTGTTTTTGCAGGGAGCGTATGGATGCATCCTAGGTACTCAATTCAGTTTTGGTGATGTGGTGCGTGTGTGCAATACACCCATTCACATTTGGGAGCTAGCTACTCCATTTGGTACTTGAGAGGTCTCCCCTCCTTGTGCACTTTTGATTTGACGGATTTGATATGATTTGGCAGATATGGGTTATGATATGTGATTTGTTAGATTTGGCTATTGGAGTATCTCCTTTAGTATTAGGTGCTCGTGGCAACATTTTGATTTTGGTTATTATGTGACTATCTGATATTCCGATTCATTCGTTTACTATGCCTATTCAGTCATTCAGTTAGCCACTTATTCACTCATTATTCTTATGTGATTCGTTTGACTATCAGACTCATACTTCAATTCATTTGGTTATTATACTCAGTCTTCGATTCTTTTAATTTACTATGCTTTCACACCATTTTGGTTGGCTGCCAAGTTTATACTTCAGACTATCACTTCATCCGCTTACCGAGCTATTACATGATTATTGGATTCATGTGTTGACTATGCTATTATATGATTATTTGATCCATCTGTTTACCATGTTGTTATATGATTACATGATTTCTCTGTCTACTATCTTATTATGTGGTTACCTGATTCATTTGTTATCATGCTAATATCTGACTATCCGCTTATCATGCTATTATGTGACTATTTGATTCATCTCGTTGCCATGCTAGTATGTAATCATTTGATCTATCCATTTATCATGCTATACTCTTGTTCAGTTACTTCATTAAAGTATGATGTTCGTTCAGTATTTCTACCTGATACATGTGACTAACATGCTTATACTTCAGTTGGTATTTTCGCTTGTTATGTAATTGTTGCTTATCTGACTTGTGTGATTGCCATGCTTGCATTCTATTCAGTTGCTCCCATCTGCTTATAGATTTAAGCTTAGCTTATGTATATCTGATTGTCTGATTTGTTTGTTTTGCCATATTCATGTTTAGTTGATCCGCTAACTGATATGCTTTTACACTATTGGTTGCTTGATTTGATTTATGATATTGTTCATCAACTCCTATGTGATTATGTTTCGACACTTGCATGTTTGGGTAATTTATATGTGCTTATATTTGTTCAATGATTCGCTGCTTGCTTTGCTTTGATTTGTGTTCCTTCTGGATATCTGTTAATATTGTGTTCTACAGGTTCCTCATTGACTCATAGACTCATTGTGCTCGTTCGTTACGACTTGGTTTTCAGTCTCCTTTGTTTCGTTTTGTATTTTTGATTATGTTTAGATTTTGTTTTGTTATATCTGTTCACTGGGCTTTTTAAGCTCAGCCGCATTTCTTTTCCATGCGGCAGGTACCAAGTGGGATGCTGGGCTGAGAGTAGGAGCTTTTGAGTGAACCGACCCTAGTTTTCCTTATTATTTTGGACTCATTTGGAAGAACATTTGTTTTGATATTTCATATCTTTTAGACATGTTGGATTATGTATTTTTCCTTTTGTAAGTCATTCATTTATATGACTTGGTATTTTATTTAATAAGACTTTATTGGGTTCAGTAAATACCCAAACCCCTTAATCCAGGATTTGAATAGAAAATAACCTAAGTTCTTAGACCGTTAAACACTAACAGGTCACTGTGTGCATAGTGTCTCAGTGAGCCATCTTCAGGACGCTCAGTAAGAGACATAGAAGAAGTCTCTCCAATCAAGAAGGCGTAACTTAAAGGGTGTAGATCGAGTCAAGAAGAAGATGGTGGATTCAGTAAGTGATGACAATAACTTACTGAATCCCTCAAAGTTCTCTCCAACTACAAACACTGAAGACAAACTGAAACTGAAGACCGAAGACTATGAAGACTCAAGAATGGGCGGACAAAACGGTTATGCTTGAAGCGATAAAGACGGAGTACTTATCTTCAAGAAGTCAACCTTACCTAAAAGGCTCAGCAAGATCGATAAGAAGAAAGTGACTTGGTCCCTTTACCTAATATAGTCTTTGTAATTAGAGACAAAATACATCAGTATTTTGTCTTCTGCAAATTGTCAGTTTGTCACTTAGGAAAGAGTTAAAACTCATACTTGTATAAATAGCATAAGAGATGGAGTGAAAGGTTAAGCTTGTGAATTGTAAAAACACACATACACGTAAGCCATCTTTCACTCCTCCAAATACAACTTAATCCCTGAGATAGCTCAGTGGGTACTTGTATTTGTGCTCAGACTTAGCCTGAGCTTAGAGAGGAGTCACAAACACTTTGTCATTTTGTAACATATTGGATTTCACAAACACACTAAACCAATGATCAAAGAGGCGAATACAAGAGGTTTTAGAGAGAGAAAGAGTTAGAGGTTTGGGAACTTAGTGAGAGAAAATGAAAATATTATTATGAGCTCCAACTCTCTACCTTGGGAGGTAGAGAGTATTTATAGTTCTTACATAAAATGCCACCTAAGAGGTTGTGGATCAGACATACAGTGGGTAAAGACCCGTCCGTCCTCCACGGTGTTACTTAACTAAATACAACTTAACATTAAACAATCTACGACTACGAGCTTTCTAACGATTACATATACTTGAGGTGACCGACTCTTTAATGACTGGATTTTCTAAATCCTAACAATCTCCCCCTAAGGGAGGTCACCTCAAAAATACATTGAATACAAACAGATATTACAATAAGATTGTTCTTTGGATTCTTGTCAAAGTTCTTTGCACTGCAGCTCGTAGTCATTGATTCTTCATTTTTGCATGTTTGGTTAATCTAAGTGGAGGTCTTTATCTGATCCACGTGATAATGAGTTTTGAGCCAGCTTTGAGATCATCAACAATCATAAATCTCTGACTCTTCCATTGTGGTGTTGGTATTATGTGATTTTGTGACATTTGGACCGACATGCTCACATTCTGGACCATGATTTCTTCTCATCAGAGTAGCGGAAGCTTTCGTTGATTCATGATATTGGTAGCAGCGTAGCAGAAGCATGGAGTGAAAATATCAGAGTCATTGATGCACTTAATCATGATTTCTTTAGAAATGAATGTGTTGTGTGAGCATGCGGATATGGATTGACCGCTTCATTCTGATCAGCTGCACACGTCGGGCGTACATGCATACAACAGTTAGCAATAAAGCGCACGAAAAGTGTCTTTGATCACTTTCGTTGAATTGAGGTACACGGCCCACGGTTCCTCGTTGATCAGTACAAGTACTGCCTGTGATCAGGTATAATTTCGAAGAATTTCCTTGACAGGGTTTCGCAGCTGCTCTAGCTGTTCTCAAATCGGAACGTCTCAAAGAGGACAACACGGAGTGAGTGAACCAGCGAATTGAGATTCACTGATTGATGAAAAGATATTTGAAAAACAATCGTGTACCGTACAATAGAAATTGTTTTTGCAATACAACGAAGGTTTTAAAGAAAAATCAATTATCAATCATAAACACCTTTTATTTTGAAATATGAGTACACAGTCGATGTGCTAAAGAAAAGGGTTTTTAAGCACAACGACCGGTTTTTCAAAGGTATCCGTCAATCCATAACCTGAACCAGGATTGATTCAAGAAATTGAATCTCCCCATTGTTTCTGTTAAGTTGTCACATGGTTGATCTATTGGATAGATCTCACATGCCACCCACCAAGAGCTTGTTTGATGTTGGCTCCAGAAGGCTTTCCATCTTCATTGTGAATATGTTTGCATATCACTCAGATGTTCTGGCAATACCACTTAGGATAATGCGTAGGACTCATAAGATAAAATCTCTCTTTCCACATTGTGTGAAACAGAGAGTCTTCAATGACAGTGTCCTAAAGAGATTTATTTGATGATCTCGTGGCTCTAGACTCAATAGTACACATTTGGTTCCTATGCCGGAGACTAGGGAGAGGGTCTCCTTCTTCAATATCAACAAACTCTAAGAGAAAGTCGATAGATAATGTCGGTTCCCCGTGAGAATGAAACAAGTCCTTTTAAGAGGAACTTGAGTAGCTTGGGAAGTTGTAGTGCAGTACGTCACTGGGTCCATGACGTCTTGTCTTCAATACCGATGTTACCTTGGTAACCACCAGTAGCATATGAATTGAACCCGGTTTCTGCCCTAAGGTTGAATTAATGGAGGGCTAATTCTTTTCACCCTTTTTCTCATTTCATTTCTTTTTCATTCTTCAACCTCTTCAGTGCTTACCAAGACTTCATAATTAGAACCTTGTTGGGTTAATTCCAGTACTAGCTCAGTCTCAGTCCGTATTCTTCCCATATCTCACTTTTCTCCTTTTTTCATCAAAACTAAAGACTTCTACACTATCTAGTGGATTGTCCCTGGGTAGATCCCTCCGGTTCTGGCGGTTCATGGGAACAAATACCTAGCCTTATCATCCTTATATCACCATACATAAAGTAAATTTGGTCGATCTATTTGGTATTGTTCATCTGCCATTGGAACCAATCGAAAACCATTTGAAAAATCAATCCAGATACTTGTGATATATTATCAAAGCATTTTGTACCTGAATTGTTTTGATATTTTTAGAAAAAGAGCTCCCCCTCAACATGTGCTTCATGTATAGAAATTGTTTTAGCACACGGAGGCAAGAGAAAGAATTAACTTCTTTGATTACCATTTTCTAAAAGATATCATCATCACTTCCCTGATTAAATCAAGTAGATAAAGCATATTAAGGAAGGATGAGGTTTTCATAAATTTGATTCTCCTCAATATGTGCCTCGAGGTTTGAAAGAGTTTTGCACATATTAGAAGGAATCTGCACTTAGATACAAATCAATCACGTTTCAATTCTTTGTGGTTTAAAATAGATGCTCCCCCTCACCATGTGCATGGAAAATTTGAAATCGTTTGGCACATGTGGGGAGAAAAGCTTGCTAAACACTTACGAAGCCATTTATCAAATTATCAGTTTAAATCCAATTTAAATCGTAAATTCTCCCCTGATCACAATTTTCAAATCATTTGAGATTTGTGATCTCTGTAGATTTAAATTGATTTTCAAAGCTTTTGAGGAGAATTGTGACTTGATTATTAAAACATTTTAACTGATAAGGATCGGATTTTGAAACTTTACACTCCATTGATTAAACTTGCATGAATATCTTTTTGAAAACAATTGTATGTCGAACTACCTTTTGATTTAATTGAAATCACTCTCCCCCTCAATCAATGACATAAGTTGTTGATTGAGAGATAGATATTTTTACAAACGTTAAGTCCAGATGATTTTCAAAAATGGAGTTCGAGTTATTTAACAAAGCAATTAGTTTTCATTAGATGGTAAGTAATTGTTTTAAAGAATCAGAGCATGAGTTTTGAAAAGTAAGATAAAGCATGGCTCTATTCTTTCTTTGAAAAACGGGTTACTGCCTGAAATGACAATAAACCATAGTTTCACTTTTTCCCAAAATATTTTTTTGATTTTTTTTAAAAAAAAAAAAAAAACAAAAAACAAAACTATGTACATTCGAAGAACATCTAAAGACCCGTGACATTCTTTGAATGCCAACACAAAATCCGTAGATGATGTCGAATAAGAAAAAAACATGACAAAATAACAATATTTTTGAAATTTTCAAGATTTTCTAATTTTTATGGGTTTTTGAAAGTTTTATATTTTTCTCTTTGCTTTTTGTTGGTTTTATAATTTTGTATTTTGGTTTTTGAATAAATATATACAAAGATATGGATGAAGAAAGACCTTTACTCCTCTTCTTCCTCTTGAAGATGTTTAAGTGTTTCCGGTTGAAGACTCTTTAGACCAAGTCATGGGAGGATAAACTCAAAACGTTCTCTAAGAAGAGCTTTGGTGAAGATGTCTGCTAACTGGTATTCAGTCCTCACAAAATAAAGTTCCACTACACCATTTTCTACTTGTTCCCTGATGAAATTATGTCGAATGTCAATGTGTTTTGCTCTTGAGTGTTGAACGTTATTGCATGAGAGAGCACTAGCACTTTTATTATCACAGTACAGAGGGATTTTGTTGAATTCAAAGCCATAGTCCGATAATTGAGATCTCATCCATAGGATTTGAGCACAACAAGATGACATGGCTATGTAGTCAGCCTCTGTAGAGGAAATAGAAGTACTCATTTACTTCTTTGAAGACCAGCTCACAAGCTTATCACCCAGAATTGAAGACCAGCTCACAAGCTTATCACCCAGAGCACCTCAGACGTGCTCGACGTGTACCTTGACATCCTACATGATCGGCATCTGCATAGGTACATTAGTGACATACCGGTGTCCTTCGGTACCAAAGTCCCATATTGATGGTTCCTTGGAGATACCGAAAGACCCGTTTAACCGCTTCAAAGTGCTTTTTGGTAGGCTTAGCCTCGCTATCTAGCACATATGCAAGCGGCTAACAGAAGATATGTCTACTGGCTGTGAGGTACATCAGGGATCCAATCATGCTACGATATTTCGTTTGGTCTACCATGATCCCCGAGTGGTCCTCATCCAGTTTAGTACGTTCTATCATGGGAGTGTCAACGGGGTCACTAGAATCAAATCCAAATTTCTTTAAAATCTCATTTGCATATTTAGATTGATTTATAAAAATGCCTCCGGGACTTTGTGAAATTTGTAATCCCAGGAAAAATGACATTTGTCCCATCATTGACATTTGAAATTTGGAACCCAATTCATTTGAAAAGCGATCACATTCATTGGGGTCGGTCGAGGCAAAAATAATATCATCAACATATATTTGAACGTGAATTAAATGTTTGCCTGACTTTCGGGTGAACAATGTGGATCAATCTGCTCCTTTCTTTGAATCCAGTAGATAGAAGAAACTTTGATAGCGTATCATACCATGCCCTTGGAGCTTGCTTCAAACCGTTAAGAGCTTTCTTCAAACGATAGACGTGAGTAGGATGCTCTGGATTCACAAAGCCTTCAGGTTGGCTGACGTATACGACTTCTTTAGGATCTCCGTTAAGAAAAGCCGTCTTTACATCCATCTGATAGACTACCATGTTCTTACTTTCAGCATTAGCCAAAAGATTCGATTGCCTCGATACGAGCAACAGGAGCAAATGATTCTTCAAAGTCAATACCCTCGTCTTGACGGTATCCTTTTGCAACTAATCGAGCCTTATTCTTTAAAACATCACCATGCTCATCAAGTTTCACTTTGAAGATCCACTTTAGAGCAATGACCATAGCACAATGGAGTAGGTACGAATTCCCATACATCTAGTCGATCAAACTCATGAATTTCTTCTTGCATGGCATTGAACCAACTATTTTCATTCATGGCAGTTTTAACATCATTTGGTTTGACCTTAGAGAGTACGGAGTTGAAGAAGCACCATAAGGCATCGGTTGCAAGTTGTTTACGTGTGGATACTGGACGAGAGGGGTTTCCAATGATGTTGTCCAATGGATGATCGTGTGTCCACTTTATAATGTGTTCATGTGGTTGTTGTTGAGGAACTGACGTAGCAGAGTCGATTTCTCCTGATGAAGATGGTTCTGATGATGATTCAGGAGCAAATATGTTTTCAAATGGAGCATCTTTGGGAGTATCAAAAGGATTAACTTCATATAAGGTGCCATAAACAATTCCATGATGTACATTCGATGATTGATGATTTGTTGATGAGACAGAGTGATCAGCAACAGGCGCTTCTTGGCTTAATGATATTGAAACAGAAGGGTTGACTTCATTGACATGGATAGGAACAGCCTCTGACGATGGAATTGTCATTTCATTATCATTTGGCTCATAAGTGTTCATCAAACATTGGATCAAACAATTTCTTTAAATCATCTTCTGATGGAGGTACATAAGGAGTTGCTGGTGAGGGATTTGAAACGAGAGTAGAACTCATAGGACTACTTGATGAAAGTTGAGATCTGGGTCGAGCTGAATTGTCCTGGAGCCATTGTACCGGTCGACTCATCAAACGTAACGTGAATTGTTTCCATTATACTTTGGGTTCTTTTGTTGTAGATTCGGTATCCTTTTCTGTTTGGTGCATATCCTACAAAAACTCCAATATCCGCTTTAGCTTTAAGTTTGCCTAAATCTTGGCCCTCATTAGTTGGATAACACAATGCACCAAACACACGAAGGAATGAGAGATTAGGTTTTCTATTGTGGACAAGTTCATATGGAGTTTTTCCATGAGCAGTGTGAATTAGGGATCGATTTTGAGTGTAGCATGCAGTGGCAATGGCTTCAGCCCAGAGAAACATTGGAACCTTTGAGTAAATCAGCATTGTTCTTGCGGCTTCTACAAGAGTTCGATTTCGTCTTTCAACTACACCGCTCTATTGAGGAGTTCGTGGAACACTTCTTTGATGACTGATTCCAACACTTTCATAAAACTAAGTTCTTTATTAACAAACTCGGTTCCATTGTCGTTCGGATGATTCGGACAGTTTTGTGAAGTCGAACCTGCAGTTGTTTGATAAGTTTGATGATGATATCAGGAGTTTCATCCTTTGTCCTTAAGAACTTGACCCGGTGAATCGAGAGTAATCATCAACCACAACTAACACATATTTCTTCCCAAAGATATTCTGCACTCTCATGGGTCCACATAAATCCATGTGAATTGTATGAAGAACTTTTGTAACTGAGTTTGTAGGTTTGGGTTTGTGGGCATACTTCTTGATTTTTCCCAATTGGCATGCTGAACAAAGATGATCCTTTTCATACTTTAGTCTAGGTAAACCTACAACTAAGTCCTTTCTGGAGAGATCATTGATGGTGCCAAAGTTCAAGTGATTGAGACGACGATGCCATAACCATGACTTTGTTTTCGAAGCCTTTGACAACAAGCAAATTGGATAAGACTTCATCATATCTTCGATAGAGATGGTGTATAGATTTGAACCACGTGTTCCTGTTAAAAGTTCTCTACCATCAAGTTCTCTAACGAAACAAGTATGTTTTCAGAAGGCCACTTCTAGATCGAATCACGAAATTGACCGACAGAGAATAAGTTATGACCAAGACCTTCACATAATATACCACGGAGATAACACTATCACCAACAACATAATCTCCATAACCCATAATTGCACCGAAATGATCGTTCCCAAATCTAACAGTCCTGATGAATTTACTCACGAAGTTCATGAGCGACCGGCATCGGTCATATGCTTGGAGCGGCGAGTCCAGGTACCACAGAACGATTTGAACGATCTGCGGTTGAACACAGACAAGAATGGATAACTGGATAATTGGGATCCCCATGCAAGAATGGGTTCCACTTGGTTAGTAACAGTGATTGGAACACCACATCGAGGTAGAAACAATGGACTCATTATAAATAGATGCGAGTGCTAGTGTCCGTATTTGACCTATTCAAAGTATGTTCACTTCTTAAAGGAATAGTTCTACCGGTAGGCATCCATTTTCTAGTGGGCATTGATTTAGCAACTTTAGGGCAAAGCTCATTAATCTTACGGCCAAAAGGTATCCATTGATAACCTATATTACTAAATTTCCTTCCTGTGGGTTTCCACTGTTTTCTAACTTTCTTTTGCCTTTGCCTTTTAGCCTTCTTAGCTTGAATTCTAACATTAACAATTTTATCAGGGCATTTGACAGCATTAGACAGAACATTCACACCACATTCATGATTAGTAAGAAATCAAGCGATCATCATTACATAGTTTTGAATTGTAGCAGAATTCAAATTAATTACATTACGCTTATAGCTAATACTAGAATCAACACGATTCGTTTTATTTAACTCACACTTAATATTCCTAGGGTGATCTTCTACTCTCTTCCAATGCACATTTTTAGCTTGCAAGGTCCTATCTTGCTTGGTATTGCCTGGAGGCTTTGACCCGCTTGCTTTAATGTCACTGATTACTCCTGTAGAGGGAATTATGGGAACATTAGTTGGTTGATCTACTTTTTGCATTTCTGAACTAGACGTGCAGGGATCTGAACTACTTGAAGGCACATTAGTGTTCACTTTCTTAAAAATGGGCATAGAATGATTTGTATGCTTGGCACTAGGCATGGAACAAGGCATCCCAGCTTTACCTTTCACCCTAAGGATTTAGGACATGTTGCAATTACACATTCTAGCAGCTCTTGAGATCGTTTGGCATGAATGCAAGCAAACCTAATTTCTCTATCAAGAGGTTTGTTAATGAAATCCTCTTCCACAATCTCACGGAGACATTCTAGACTATCCTTAAGATGAGCACAATAGTCATGAAACACAGGTTCATTATTCCTAAGATGAGGAGGAATATATTTAACTTGATCCACAGTATATTTGCATTCGAGGATGACTTAGATGCAACATTCTCATTAAAAAAGTGGCAGTTTCCCTTTTTCCTGGCTCCTAAGATTCTCAATTTCTTTTTGTAAAGACGTTATTTTTTCATTGTTTTTGTCACGAGTGACTTTCATTGAATCATATAACTCTTTAAAGTGTCGTTTAACTTTTTCATTTTCTTCTAGAAAACTCTCGTTTTCCTTTTGTAAAGCATTAACCAAGTTTTGAAGATGAAAAGTTTGAGAATTCTGAGAATCTAAGGAGGAGGCATTTGGGAGCCAGTCACATTGTTCTTTTCACCCTTTAATTGAGAGATTTGGGCTTTCAACTTTCTGATCGTGTTACAATGAGCTTGAATTTTTTCATCACGTTTGCTAATTTCAAAAACTGCATCAAATTCAGGAGCATCCAAGGATGTCTTGATATTTGAGGTTTTAACATTTTTTTAGATGTTGATATTTTAATTGCAAAGCAAGATGCTCAACTTCCAATTTTGAAAATTGTTTCACCGGTTATCATGATCATCCTGTTCAACTTTATCATGCAGTTTAGAGTTAGTTTTTACAAGCTCAATGACACGATCATGGGAGACTTTCAGAGCAACGATAATTCATGAAATTGAGAAGCATTAATGGAACAATTAAGTAGCGATGTAAAACACATCTTGAGTAATACATTCAGAAATAAGATTCTCATTCAATGTATGCAAGTTCTTCCTCTCAATCTCTTTATATTTTAATTCTCGCTCATAATCACTAACCTCAACTATCATTGCATCAAATTTCTTTTCCATTTCTTTAATATCTGAATCCATCCCCTTTTTAAGACTCTCAAATTGATCTTTTAGTTGTTTAAAGAAAGGCATGACTTCAGTTAAATAGCATTCTTTAGTTTGCTCAAAACCTCTTTCCCCTTGATTATCCCGTGGGTGTGATCCTTTTCTTACAAGTTTTCTCAAAATCAACAAATAATTGAAAAATAACATATTGAGTGATTAAGGTCTTGCTTTTAGTGGCAATAGTTCTAGGAACTAAATGCATTGGTGTATTAGGAGGATACACGTTTGAAGGCATTTTCCTAAGGGGAGGGTTTGTTACAACAAGATTCTCTGCTTTTTGCTTATCTAAATCCTTTTTCCAGAACACTTGTTCGGGTGTTAACAAAGTTTGAGGCTTAAACTTGTTCAAGGAAATCCAATTTTCCTTTTTGTAATCATGGGGTTTGATCGTTATGTTATTCTCTTTACATTCAGGATCTTCTAGCTTCTTATTCATTTTCTCCCTAGATGCATCATCTAATTTTCTATCTTCCTTAGTGCACTCAACGCAACTAGGTTTCTGTCTAGGTTTAAGAATCTCATTACCATCATAGATTACATTATGGGCAGCTCTAGCCTTTTTAACAACCTCAGGATTAGGTTCCACAACAAGGGGAATGCTATGCTTATCGCTTAAAACTCTATGCTTAGTGATCAAGTGAGTAGTCTGAATGGTATTCCCTTGTACGTACAACTTATTTTCAAGCTTGTTTTTCAAAGTTTTTAGATTGGAAAAATCATTCAAAAGTTTTGATTCCTTAGCATTGAATTCTTGCTTAAGCATTTTCACATTTTCTTGAAGTTCTTGTTTTTGCTTAGCAGTTTTAGAAAGCTTTTCTTGTAAGGAGTTTAACTCTTGTTTTAATACTTCTTCTCTAAAATTGCTTTTTCTAATAATTGTACGCATTTGGTCATCCATTTCCCGCTCACGAGTGGTTAACTCAAACTTTGCACGTTGTTCATAAATAGCAACTTGTTCTTTATAGGCATTTAGTTCAGAAGTAACAGAATCATCAGGGGCACATGCAGTGTATTCATCAAAAATATAGTCATCATTGACTGCGGAAGATGCATTACTTGGTACAACCTCACTTTCACTTTGCTTCACATATTGATCATATGGGACAATATTGCTATTACCCTCATCATCAATATCTGAATCATAAGTTTCAAGATTTTGTACTTTATTATGCATCTTTTTCCCATCAACATCATCATATAGTTTTAATACCTCATAAATGATTTTGTCTTTGGATGGACCAGCATGTTGTGGTGGTGAGACCTTTGGAGAGACCATAGGTGAGATGATAGCCATGAATATTGTTTGGGCAGTAGGTTCATCATCGACATCAGAGTCAAATGCATCACGGTCAGCTACTTGAAATGCATTTTGATGATTATGACATATCTCCTGAATTGGTTGTTCATCAATATCAGCATCATAGGTTCGGCATTTCCCTCGACAAGGAACAACAACTCCTCTTCATCCAAAGCTGCTCCATTATCCTGAGCTTGCACAGGCAACATCTTGTCTCAAGTATTTCGCATTCGTGGGACGTTTTGGAGATGTGCAGTTCCTAGCAATATGTCCCTCACCACCACAGTTGTAGCACTTAATTGGCTTTGCTTGACCTTGATTCCCATTCCTTCCCTATTCTGATTTACCCCATATCCTCTACCAACTCATCCTCTTCCCTGTTCATACGCCTTTCTTGAAGCTGGTTGCACCATAACCTTCCCATCTCTGACAGTTGCTTGATTGTGTGGATTGGATGATGTTCTGAGCTTATTGTTGGTGTGTGGAAGAGAGTTCATGTTTTGAGTGACCATGAGAGACAGTTGATTGATGAAGTTTTCCATGAATGTGTTTGGGTCCGGAGGCTTATATCTTTGGATCAGGGATGAGTTTGTAATTACCATCACCCATGGGAATGACTTGAGAAGCTTTGGTAGTAATACCAACATTTGTGTAAAAGGCTGTTGAGTCATTTGAGGAACTTGTTTCTCCCTGGTTGGTTTTGAACTGTTCTAGAATCCTTTTCTCAAACATAGCGTGTCTCTCATTCTAGGGAAGGAAGGCATCTGAGTTGCTCATAGTTGGTGTTCTTCAATCCTTTGGTAAGCTTCACAGAGGTGACAAACTTGTGCCATTCGGGATTCATGTTGTTAAAAAACTTTGAGTTCAAGCGAATGTTTGGCATGGTCATTTTGATGTTCCTCATGTCATTCAAAAGCTTATGGAATCTCACGTAGTACTCATAGACACTCTCATCTGGTTTCATCTTGAAGTGCTCAAACTCATCATACAGTTGGGATTCTCTGTCTTCCTTGGTTAATTCAGAACCTGAGAGAAGCATCTTGACATTATCCCAAACTGTCTTGGCTTCGGTGTTGTGATTGATCGGCTTGTAGATGTCTTTTGGAAGACCCGTGAGTATAATGTTTGAGGCCACGATATCGCATCGAATCTCCTTTTCTCCTTATCATCGGCTCATCATACGTCTTTGGTCTGTCCAATCCAAAGATCATGGTTCCATCTACAGCAGTATCAATTATGTCTCTTGTAGTCTCAATCTGATATGGTCCTTCATCAATGGATTTGAGAATGTTGACCTCATTTTCCTTTCCGAGACAGTACAATCTGATTCGTTGAGCCCAAGAGTCGTGTCGATTCATCAAGCATGGGTGGACGAGTATCAGAACCATTTGCTTGAACATCCTCGACATGATGGAGATGATTGTAGATATGTTGGTAGACATGTTAACAGATTACACGGGATTTTATAACTCTATGATTAAACCGGGAAATATATTCTTTCACGGGATTTTACTAAATCAAGAGAAAACCGTATTACAAATAGAAGTCAACCAAGTCGCTAAGAATTCTTGAACCAAGTCGCTAGATACAAGTCGCTAAAGCACCAAGTCGCTACACAGTCAAGTCGCTAAAGAGAAACTCGCTAAGGTCCAAGTCGCTAACACCAAGTCGCTAAGAATTATGACAGCAAAGAAGCTAAGCACCAAAGTCGCTAGACACAGTCAAGTTGCTAAAGAACAACTCGCTAAGATCCAAGTCGCTAATATCAAGTAAGCTAACAATTTGCACTACAACTCGCTAACAATTCTGAAAGCAAGTCGCTAACCTCACCAAGTCGCTAGCCGTAGTGGAGAATCCACTAACTTGTACTATTTGTCGGCTTGTCTCAGTAGACAAGTCGCTAGGCTCAAGTCGCTAACAACTAACACTGTAAATCGATAACTTTTACTGAAGCAAGTCGCTACGATGAAAATCACACCGAGAATCAAGTAAGCTAGCAAGAAAAACTTCAAAAACACACTTTTCAATCCAAAACAAGCTCAACCACAGTGATTCAAGCTTACCAAATCAAAACCCAAGCACTTACAATGATTCTAAACACAAAAGTACACCCAAAATTCAAACTTTAACACTAGAAATGATCCAAATGATGCAAAACCACTAAACTTTTTCAAACTTAAAAACCACCTAAAACCACTAGAAATCCAAGGATATGTAAGAGAGATGATCAAACCATGGATCTTGTTACCAATTGTAACATATTGGATTTCACAAACACACTAAACCAATGATCAAAGAGGCGAATACAAGAGGTTTTAGAGAGAGAGAAAGAGTTAGAGGTTTGGGAACTTAGTGAGAGAAAATGAAAATATTATTATGAGCTCCAACTCTCTACCTTGGGAGGTAGAGAGTATTTATAGTTCTTACATAAAACTCCACCTACGGGCTGTGGATCAGGCATACAGTGGGTAAAGACCCGTCCGTCCTCCACGGTGTTACTTAACTAAATACAACTTAACATTAAACAATCTACGACTACGAGCTTTCTAACGATTACATATACTTGAGGTGACCGACTCTTTAATGACTGGATTTTCTAAATCCTAACACATTCCAATCCCTAGTACTGTTCCGAGTGTACTAGGGTAACGTATTCTTCTGATTCATTTCTAATAAGAATATGACGTTGAAAATTACTCTCGTGTTTTATTTATATCTTTTCAGTCATTGATTCACTATTAGTCTTGTTTACTTAACTAAAACTGTTTTTATACTATAGTGAATAGGGAACAACAAGTGGTATCAGAGCAAGGCTGGTTATAAAACTGTTTTTAAGCCGCTCTAAATGTTTTTAAATCAGGATCCTAGAATGGCTGAAATTGATGTACCCCAACTAGTCGATAAAAAGGGTGGAGCTTATTCAGCTGTTGCCCCCAGACATGAAGTTGGTAAATTCAACAAATGGAAAAAGCGTATGCTTTGCTATTTGATTGGGATGGAACCTTATTATATCAAGTGTATAAATTAAGGTCCATTTATCCCAAAGACTGCTGAAGGTTTGCCTAAACCTGAAGCTCAGTGGACTCAGGATGAGAGGAGAGTGGTCAACCAGGACCAAAGACTCAAGAGTATCATAATATCTTGTCTTCCTGACGATATTATGGAGTCTGTTATAAGCTGTAGTACAGCTAAACAAACCTGGGATGACCTAGTTCATAGTCATGAAGGCCCATCTGATACCAAGGAAAACAGGATAATGGACCTGAAACTTGAGTATAACACCTTCAGGGCTAACGACTCAGAAACTATGTCTCAAACTTACACCCGGTACAAAACTCTTATAAATGAACTATTAAATGATGGTGTTAAGTTATCCAAACATGAAATCAATGTTGGGTTTGTCAATAGTCTCCCTGAGAAGTGGTTGAATTTCTCTCAGGGACTTAGGAATGCTAACCATATCCAGAATCTTGAGCTTCCTGAAATTTATGGGAAATTTGTCTATGAGGAAAACCTCATCAACAGACGATACCCTGACTTAAAGAAGTCTCAGGATGTCAAGAAGTCCCTGACCACCACCTCATCACCAATATCAACTGCTTTCTTTTCTAACAATGTGGTTCAAGATTTCCAAGAAAACTCAAATGATGAGCCTGATGAGAGATCAAGTGAGGAGTACCTAAATGACCGACGAATTTCAGGAAAGGGCACTTCTTGCTAACTCTCGAAGGTTTATAAAAAGAAACAAAGGTTTTTCAACTGCTAAAGCAACTGAAGACACTAAATGCTTTAAGTGTCATAAAAAAGGCCATTTTGCAAAAGACTGTTTTTCAAAAACAATTTATGAACCCTCTTACAAACCATCAGGGTCTAATCAATCTTCAGGCTTTAGCAAATTTCAACCAAAAATCTATCAGTCTCATCAAAATTTTCAAAGCAAATCTGATCAAAACAAAACTGTGTATTTTGAAGCTAAATACAAGAAAGCCAAAGCTAAGCTAGCATTGCTTTAGGCCTCACCCTCAGAAACAACACAAACTGTTAAATGCGTGCAGGGTAAAAACAAAGGCCTTGTTACTGAAACCTTCGACTGGGATGAAGAGCCAGTGTCATCAGATGATGGCCATGTCAGTGCACTAATGGCCCTCTCAAAAAAGGACAAGCTAGCTGTTGGAAAAAATCATGCCAGGAATGGAGAATGGGTCAACATCACAATGAAAAAGGTAAATATTTTACTTTCTATGGATGATGACTTTGATTGGCAGTCCTATATGAACTATATCAATGTTGACCTTAAGTTTGTTGAAGAGCAGAAGTTAAATCTTTTTTCAAAATATAACAAGCTAAGTTTTGAAGTAAATAAGTGTAGTGATGAACTGCTTCTTTTAAAACAAAATAAGCTTGAGGCTATCACTTTGCAAATTCAAAAACTGAATTAGTTAAAAGAAATCAGGCTCTTCAAGATGAACTTAAGAAAGAAAAAGATACCATTGCTAGTTGGACTGCTAAGAATCCAAGAGTCTTTGATGATGTGGGAGCCCTCGGCAGCAAAAAAAGAGTCATAGGTGAAGATCATCTCCCTGACTCTCATAACAAAGACCAGTCTCCCAAAATATTTGTGTCAGGTGGCATGATTACCAATGTGTTGACTATCCCCAAGCCCAGTGATTGGATTGAACGGGTTAATCCTGATAGTAAGCTTCCTAATTTTGATTCTGAAAGAATTCTAGAGCCTGAGAGTCAAGCTCTTAAGAGCATGCTTGGACTCCCTGATGTGCCCAGATATCTTGAACACATTGAGTCTGAAGCAGAGTCTAATGCAACGCTTCCACCCCTGAAACCTCTTCAGGGTGCTGCACCAAGCTCTGAGCTTACTCCTATGCAATTCAATCCTCATTCACCAAACGAAAGGTCTGGACTTGGTAGAACCATCCTTAAAAGACCATCAAAACCAAATAAACAAGAGTCCACTCCCACTGAGACTTCCACATCCTCGATCCCCACTGAAGCTGACCAAATTTAGCAACTGACTGAACTTGTGAGGAAGCTTACTGATAAGATGGAATCCATCAAAAAAGTCCCTGAATCAATCAAGGAAACAAAGTCAGCTTCCTCTAGTTCCTCAAAGTCAAAAGCCACCACCAAAACCAAGCAGAAGTGCGATCTATGCCACTATACCAGTCATACCACTGACAATTGTTATAGAATCCTTTTTTGTATGATCTGCAAAAAGGATGATCACAGAACTTCTGATCACTTACAATATGTAAGTTCTCTCAGTAAAGCAAACTATACCAAAGTTGGTCATCTGTATGCTTCAACCTCCAAATATGCTCAAAAGCAAAGAGCAAAACCCTTTCCTCCTTGCCCACACTGTGGCTTTAATGATCATCATCCTGATGATTGTCTCATGAATACATGCTGTGAGATTTGCGGAAATCCAGCTCATGAGACATCTCAGCATGACAGTGTCATCCAAGCAAGGAGAAATTCCAAGCAACCCAAAATCACTGAGTCATCCTCAGTTTCCAAATGCAAAACCTGTGGTAGCACAATGCACTCAACCACTGACCATGAGTCGATTGTAAAATTCAAAGAGACCGAGACCCAACCCACCGATAAGTGGGTCACTAAGAGAAACTAATTCAGTTTACTACTTGTGCAGAGATACGCCAAGGAGCCTATTTGGCATCTAGACAGTGGATGCTCAAGAAGCATGACTGGTGTGAAGGAGTATCTGCACAAGTATGTAAAGGAACCGGGACCCAAAGTAGTATTTGGTGATAACTCATCATGTCCCACTGAAGGTTATGGTTCAGTAAAATGCAATGGAATAGTCTTCTCTAGAATAGCTTATGTCAATGGTCTCAAATACGATCTCATCAGTGTCAGTCAACTATGTGATGCTAAGTACATTGTGCAATTCAATGACAACCAAGGTACCATTTTCAATGCCAACAAAGAAGTTGTTTTGATAGCTCCTAGAAGAGATGATGTTTATGTCTTAGACACGTCTACTCTTTCTCAAGATGGAACCTGTCTCTTTGCCAAAGCCACTGAAACTATCAACTGGTTGTGGCATAAGAGACTCTCTCACTTAAACTTCAAAAATATCAACAACCTGGCAAAACAAAACAAGGTCCTTGGCTTACCATCATTGGTTTTTGCAAAAGACAAACCATGCTCAGCCTGTGAAAAAGGCAAACATCAAAGAGCATCTTTCAAAACAAAACAAAATTTCTCCATCAAAAGCTGCCTTCACCTCTTGCATATGGATCTCTTTGGACCCGTCAGTCCTAGATCAATCCAGCATGAGAAGTATACACTTGTCATTGTTGATGAGTTTTCAAGATACACTTGGGTATACTTTCTTTCCAAAAGAGTCGGCGGTGACACAATAATGTCATTCATCAGGAACATTGTAAACCAGAATGACATTACTGTTAAACAAATCAGAACTGACAATGGTACTGAGTTCAGAAATGATGAGCTTGAGAGTTTCTGTGATGAAAAGGGAATCTCCCAAAACTTTTCATCTCCCTACACCCCTGAACAAAATGGGGTGGCTGAAAGGAAAAATAGAACTCTCATTGAGGCTGCAAGAACCATGTTAAATGGTTCAGCTCTCTCAAAGCATTTCTGGACTGAAGCAGTCAAGACAGCCTGTTACACACAAAACAGGTCAATCATTGTCAAAAGACATAACAAAACCCCATATGAGATATTCAAAGGTAGACTTCCTGATATCAGCTACTTTCATGTGTTTGGATGTCCTGTGTTTATTCATAACCATAAGGATCATCTAGGAAAATTTGATGCTAAAGCTGATGATAGATACTTTCTAGGTTACTCACTGATTTCCAAAGCCTTTAGGGTATTTAACACAAGGAGACAACAAGTTGAGGAAAGCTTTCATGTCACCTTTGATGAGAGTTCAGAAAGCATCAGGTTCACCAACACCTCAGTGGAGGAAATAGGAATTGATAACTCATCAAGATATCCTCCTGATGAGTATAACACTAAAATCAATTCCTCATACCAAGCTGATGCTGACATCTCATATTATGTCTTGCCTCACAACTTGTCACAACCAACTATCAGTGAACTCATTGATAATCAATCAGTCCCTGCTGGGATAGGTAACACTGAACCAAATGTTCAGGATCCTGTGACTCATGAACCCCAACCTGAACAAGACATCTCAACAGATGTTCTTAATGATTCTATGGCTCATGCTCCTGAACTCACTCCTGAGTCTCCAGTGACCTCTTCAAGCTCAGATCCTAGACCACAAAGTAAGTGGACAAAAACTCAGGACATTGAGCTTGTAAACATCATTGGTGAACCCACTGAGGGCATGCTCACTAGAAGCATGGCTGCTAAGTTAACTGTAGCTTCAGCCAATGAATGTCTATATGCTGATTACCTATCAGAAATAGAACCCAAAAGTGTCACTGAGGCTCTAAAACATCCAAGCTGGGTTCAACCTATGCAAGAAGAACTTCAACAGTTTGATAAAAACAAGGTTATGACCTTGGTCAAATGTCCTCAGGATGTCATTGTCATAGGAATGAAGTGGGGTTTCAGGAATAAAACTGATGAAAATGGCACTGTCATTAAAAACAAAGCCAGACTTGTAGCCAAAGGTTACAGTCAACAAGAAGGCATTGACTATGATGAGACATTTGCTCCTGTTGCAAGAATAGAAGCCATCAGGATCTTCCTTGCATATACAACATACATGAACTTCAGGGTCTACCAAATGGATGTTAAAAGTGCATTCTTAAATGGTGATCTCAAGGAAGATGTGTATGTTCAGCAACCTCCAGGCTTTGAGAGTAGTGAATTCCCTGCCTATGTTTGCAA
Source organism: Chrysanthemum makinoi (assembly GCA_910596185.1). Taxonomy (NCBI): domain Eukaryota; kingdom Viridiplantae; phylum Streptophyta; class Magnoliopsida; order Asterales; family Asteraceae; genus Chrysanthemum; species Chrysanthemum makinoi. Next base: position 154,476,572 of record OU343217.1, on the reverse strand, counting down.
GCTTGACAAAGCCCTTTATGGACTTAAACAAGCTCCCAGAGCATGGTATGAAACTCTCTCAGCCTTCCTGATTCAAAACAAGTTTGTTAGAGGAAAGATAGACAACACCCTGTTTGTCTATAGGACTAAACAAGATGTGATACTAGTTCAAGTGTATGTTGATGACATCATCTTTGGCTCATCAAATTACAAACTTTGCAAACAGTTTGAAAAACTGATGACAAAGAAGTTTGAAATGAGCATGATGGGTGAACTCACATACTTCCTTGGCCTACAAATCAAGCAAAAGCGATAAAGGAATCTGCATCAGTCAAGAGAAGTACACCAGAAATCTCTTGAAGAAATATGAGATATCTGACTGTGCCTCGGTGAAGACACCAATGGTCCCTCCTAACAACCTTGGACCTGATCTCACTGGAAAATCAGTCAATCAAACCCATTCAGAGGGATTGTTGGCTCACTGATGTATCTAACTGCTACTAGACCTGACATATAATTCTCAGTCTGTCTAATAGCAAGATATCAGTCCAATCCCAAAGAATCCCACCTCACTGCAGGCAAAAGAATACTCAGTACACGAAGGGAACCCCAAGCCTTGGACTCTACTATCCAAAGTGCTCGGGGTTTAATCTCAAAGGTTACTCGATTACTGATTATGTTGGCTGCAACATGGACGAAAAAGTACCTCGAGGTCTGTCAATTTCTTGGAGGAAAACTGGTTTGTTGGAGTGCTAAAAAGCAACAATCAGTGGCCATGTCTTCAGTTGAAGTTGAGTATGTGGCTGCTGCAGGATGCTGTGCCAATGTTTTATGGATGAAAAGTCAACTCAGTGACTATGACATCCATTACAAAATGGTACCCATCTTCTGTGACAACACCAGTGCAATTGCAATCTCCAACAACCCCGTCCTTCATCAAAGAAACAAGCACATTGATATCAGATATCACTTCATCAGGGACCACATAATGAAAGGAGACATAGAACTTCATTTCATCCCTACTGAATATCAACTTGCTGATATCTTTACCAAACCCTTGGATGAACCTACCTTCAGGAGACTGAAAGCTGAATTGGGGATGCTTGACATTGAAAGTCAGGTATCTGAAAACCAATCTCAGTGAGTCTTTCTCTAATGGTTCCGCCTCCCTGAAACCTCAAAATAATCCTCTCATTGAATGAGTAAGACTCATTCAGGGACCCTGACAATTGATATTGAGCATTGAATGAGTAACTAAATGCTCCAAGTATCAGTTACTTAAATGTCCTAGGTTGGTAACTATGCCAATTTAATATAGGAATATATGTCTCCTTGTCTTACTGTCATCCATACCAAGGGTCCCTCAAATAACTTACCTCATCCCACTTGGCTTTAAATGCCCTCTCACATAAAATATCCTGTGGATATTTTATTACTGCAAAAGTGCACTTTATACTGTACCTGCAATCTGTTTCCTTGAAAAACGGGATTTTACTACGGGTAGTGGAGGGTGGCATTAAATGTGGAAATTCAAAACGTTTTCAAAAACCGACTTTACGAATCCACATATATGCACAAACTACCCCTCTAAACACACTATAAATACCCTCACAAAATCCTTATAACACACACAAAAGATTTCTGCTAACAAAACTCTGTCAAAATCTCATTTGAAACCTAGAAATCTTTGTGTTCTTCAAATACTTTTTTGAAAAATCTTCTTTGTAAACCTTTACAAAAGTTTTTCATCACAACTTAAGAGATTCAAAAACCTTTGATTGTTCTTGTCAAATTATTCTTCTCAAAACCCTAAATTTTTTTATGGAAATGGCAAGAACACAATCTCTTCAGTTTGCTTCACAGTGGGTAGGTGATCTTAACAATGTTGAATTTAAAACAAATCATGTCATAGGAACTTTTAATATCCTCAAACTGTCCTAGCTTATAAGGACATTATGAAATTTTTGTATAACTGCCCACTGAAAACTGCCTTTGTTCAGTGTCCCTCTATTCTGTACCAAAACCCCCTCAGGGAGTTTTGGGCTACAGCTAAGGCCTTTGACCCGACACCCTCTACTGATGAGAATAACCCTAGACCACTCAGGGAATATCTCATCAGGTTCAGTCTTAACGGGGGTCAACAATTCACCCTGGATTATAAAACCTTTTGCACCTCAACTGGGTTAGATTACAACAAAGGTGTTTATGTCGCCCATCCTGAACCTTCCACAGTGAAGGATGGGTTAAAACAAATTGTTTTGGATCCAACATTTTTGGACAAGACCCCAGTCACCAAGAGTTCATTCCCCGTGGCATGGAGGATCCTATTCACTTTTGTGATTCAGGTCCTCGGCGGGAACCACTCATCCACTGAACAAGTTAACTCTATTCAGTTGATGATGGCATACTGCTTGATGAATGGGGTCACTGTCGACATAGGGGAGATCATTTATAGTGAGCTCGTAACCAAGCTACAGAGCAAAACTAGGACGAAATACGTTTCGTATCCTAGGTTTGTCTCTTGTGCATTGCAAGTGTTACAGGGTTCAAATTATCCTCAGGAAGAAAATTTTGGTGCGTTACCTGGCATCCTGAGTCAATCAAATTTTCAAAATGACCCATCCCTTGTTTCTAATATTGAATTGACGGCCCATATGGTTGCTGTAAACAACTAGAGGGAATAATTGTCTCCTAACCCTGCTCCCATAAAGAGAAAGGGGAAGTCTCAGACTGGGACTAAGACCAAACCCAAGTCTCAGGGCCCTGAGGCTTCAGGAACACAGCCCAAGAGGCAAAAGAAGCCCAAGACTGACCTGCCACCAAAAGGAGACCATGCATCATCCACCTTGGTGACAACGAAGGACACTGATAAATCACAATCAGTGCCCTTGGTCCCAACTACTACTCCCCAAGATCCAGAGGGAAACATACAACCCGCTGGTAGGGGAGCACCTTCCACTACGCCCAGTGATGACATTAGCAAATAAAAGCCTTTGTTTGAGGGCACACTGATTGATCCCAAAGACTCAGAGGGAGCCAAACAACCCGATGATAGGGATACTACCTTCACTGACTCTGCTAAAGGCACTGGAAAAACCCATCAGTGTCTCAGGGGTCTCAGGGGGACAAAGACTCGAAGGGAAAGGAACAACCCGCCGATATGGAACCCAAAACCAATCCTGACTCCAAAGAAGGCACTGGGAAACTCACCACGTTGTCGAGGGTCAACGGGGACAAAGACTCAGAGGGAAATATACCACCCGCTGATATGGAACCCATTACCAAACCCTTGTTGGATTGCTAATGTACTGGGATACTTTTCTCTGCGATGAACACCTAAAAGTGAAGATGTTATTTTATCACAGGAAGAAGTGGGCGAGGTTCAATCTGAACAAGAACCTCGGCGATCCACATGAGCATCTTGAATCACCACTGTACCTAACAATAATGACTTTGACTCCTCTTCCTCCACTGATGAATTCAAAAGATTTGACAATGTTCTTCCACTAACCGTGAGGCAGCTTGTTCATTGGATCACCAAAGTCAAGGAAGCTATACTCGGGTTACCTTGAAACATTGTGGGAACAACACACTAAGGCGGTGCTAGTTATGCACCGAAAAGAGGTACAAGCTTTTGATGAAACGTTCATGAGCATAGGGATCGATGTATGACAATCTTCACAGAATGGATGACAACTTGGCTAAATTTCTCGAGGCACCTTCAGGTGTAGGCACAAAGATATATGAAATCAAGGAATTTGTCAAAGAAGACCCGTAGCTAACTCTAAGTGCCTAAGGCTACTGAGGCTTACTTGAAACAATCCTCCAGCCTCACTGAACTGATCGAAATGCTCCAATCTGCAAATGTTCAGGGTCTTCAATCTTCAGTCTAGTCTTTTCAAGCTACATTGGGCTTTGTGAATACTCAGATGGCTACTTTGGCTCAGGCATCTTCTTCCTTGGCCTGGAATCTCGGGCCCAAAATGACTGCTTTGGAAGTATCTCAGGAAAATTTGGAGGCAAAGGTCACTGGTATTCAAACTAATACTTTAGAAATCAAGGAAATGGTCACTGAGATTTATCAAGCCTTTAAGGGTCAAGCAGCTCAAGCTTCCCCAGTGTCCGAGGCAACTCTTGCTCTCACACATGTTGAAACGCAGATTGAGGGGGGGAGAAGACTACGGAAGAGACTTCCCTCACACTGAGGGGAGCCAAACACCAGTCTCAGGCAATACCTATCTCATCCATCCCACCACCAACATCAACAACAACAACACTGACAGTGATCACACCAATAATAACAACACCACCGCCCCTGGTAGCATCTTCTTCATCAGGACAGGACAAAGGAAAAGGCATAATGACAGCACCACCTGAGCCTGAGAAGATTCACTTTAAGATCGGCAACACTAAGTACCTGCTTACACCACAACATCTAAGTGCATACCTTGCTAAGGAGGATAGGAAAAAGAAACTTGCTGAAGAGGAAAGAAAGAGCAGAGAAGCACTGGTACAAGTAGTTGCTGAGGAAGCTAAAAACATTGGAATAGATGCTAAGAAACTTGAAAAGGGTCGAGCGAGGACGAGTTCAAGGATGCTCAAGGCTAGTAAAAAAATGGCCGAAATGAAAAGCAGTTGAAGAAAAAAAGAACAAAAGAATGCAGCCATCGGAAAGCAAGAATTGACCATTATAATTGGACAATGTCAAGCAGAAGACTACCTGAGAAGATCATTGATGTCAAAATCATTCCCAGGTCTAAACCACTGGCAATGAACGTCTACAGGGGGGATGATAAAAGAAATTTCGAGGTTCATGATCCCCTAAAATTCACCGACTTTGGGATCACTGAACTCGATGAACTCGGTCCAATAATTGAAAAGAAGCAAAATGCGGTGGTTAAGGAGCTGTTGAAGATGCTCGCAAAAGGTATGAAAAGCGAGAGATCTGGCAGACAGCCTGGGAATTCACTGCACTTAATGCACCTCAAGGATCTCAATCACAATCATCCACTGGCAAAAGGAAAAGAGTTGAGTTCCAGCCTAAGATTAAAGTGCCTGGACTGGAGTGTAACAGGGAGCTGCCCGAAGGTGTAAAGTTCGTGAACTATCTGGTGATTGAAGAGCCTGAAAGAGGGCTATTCCACATTGATTTCTATGGAAACCCAACATTTCAAAGATGGAGTGACATTGATCAGGCAGGTGTGGCTTCAATGCTAAGCTACATACCAGTGGCCTCTCAAATTCAGACTCCTACAAATGTCAGGTTCTGTGCTAACTTAAATGCCAAGATAAGATACCATCCTGACAGGGAAACACTCATCACCAAGAAAGTCAAGCTTGAAGCACTGGGAATCCATCTGGACTAACATCATTTTGAATTATCTTTTGTACTAAGTGATAGGAACCTTGTAATTTGATCAATAAATGATGTATGTTTTGTTAAAATATTCAGTGTTCCTTATTGTATTCATTAGTACGTTCATTGTAAGAAGAAGCCATTTGCTCACTTACACTGATCAAACATTTGGCTATTTGTATATCCAAATAGGGGGAGACTGTTGGGTTCAGTAAATACCCAAACCCCTTAATCCAGGATTTGAATAGAAAATAACCTAAGTGCTTATACCGTTAAACACTAACAGGTCACTGAGTGCATAGTCTCTCAGTGAGCCATCTTCAGGACGCTCAGTAAGAGACATAGAAGAAGTCTCTCCACTCAGTAAGGCGAAACTTAAAGGGTGAAGACTGAGTCAAGAAGAAGATGGTGGATTCAATATGTGATGACAATAACTTACTGAATCCCTCAAACTTCTCTCTAACTACAAACACTGAAGACAAACTGAAACTGAAGACTAAAGACTATGAAGACTGAAGAATGGGCGGGACAAAACGGTTATGCTTGAAGCGATAAAGACGGAGTACTTATCTTCAAGAATTCAACCTTCCCTAAAAGGCTCAGCATCAGTACTGACATGAAGAAAGTGACTTTGTCCCTTTACCTAATATAGTCTTTGTAAACAAAGACAAAATACATCAGTATTTTGTCTTCTGCAAATTGTCAGTTTGTCACTTAGGAAAGACTTAAAACTCATACTTGTATAAATAGTATAAGAGATGGAGTGAAAGGTTAAGCTTGTGAATTGTAAAAACACATACACACGCAAGCCATCTTTCACTCCTCCAAATACAACTTAATCCCTGAGATAGCTCAGTGGGTACTTGTAGTTGTACTCAGACTTAGCCTGAGCTTAGAGAGGAGTTACAAACACTTTGTCATTTCAATCCCTAGTACTGTTCCGCAAGTACTAGGGTAACGTATTCTTCTGATTCATTTCTAATAAGAATATGACGTTGAAAATTACTCTCGTGTTTTATTTATATCTTTTCAGTCATTGATTCACTATTAGTCTTGTTTACTTAACTAAAACTGTTTTTATACTATAGTGAATAGGGAACAACAGACTTCCGCTTGCATTTTTATTAGTATGTTATGATATGACTCCATAATGTGACATTCGGACCCTTGTCGGGTTGGGGCGTTACAATTATGGTATCAGAGCTAAGGTTTCGTCTTGTTGACCTTAGGATTAACCTGTGAGGACTTGGGTAAACATTAGGCTTCCGTATGTTTCGATCTTTTCCGATTCTTTTGATTTTAGTTCAGATTTGAATTCGATATCCTTTTGTCTTCGCTGATTTGACCTTCTTCTTTTCGCAATTGATTTTGTCTGTTTTATCTTCGCGCATTCATTTGTCAATCGTTTAGATGGAGACTACTCGTAGAGTCGAAGATGGTGGTGCCGACCTTGCGTTGCTGCTACAGTTTCTGAACTGGAGAGGTTCGTGAACCAGAAGTCGCACCCGATTGTAATCAGCTTCTTTGGAGACATCAGGATGTTGCTGGAGGGAGCTGGACGGAACAACCATATGAGCAAAGACGGAGACAAGATTCAACTGGTGGACACTTGGAAGATGTATGAGCAGAGGAACTATGACCGGTGTACTTTAGACATGCGAAGAAACTACTACCAGGAGTTTGGGCATATTGTGGTCAATAGTCCAACCGTTGAGATGCTGAGAAGATTCATTCGCTTCATATGATTGGGCGCAAATTTTGTTATTCTGATTTGTTTCGCCACGCATTTTGAGTTAGTTTGATATTTCGTTATATGATTTTGACCAATGGTGTCTTTCTTCGATTTGTTTGGGGCGTAGCTTGGATGATGGAGTCCTATGGCTTGATTCTTCGGTGTTACTATAACTACGCGTTATGTTTTATATCTCTTTGATAAATCTCGATTTTCATCCATTATGATCTGTAGCAGTAAGAGTAGACCCGCGACACTTTGTCATTTTTGTGAACCTAAGGCTATTTTTGGATCGTCAGTAATGAGTCATGAGGAACCTTCTCGAGCAAGTCAGTGGCCTTCTTTCCTTGGTGGAATGGTAAGTTGGTTTGATGTATTATATGCTACCTGTATGTGAATCTGGTTTGATTTGGTATGTTATTTTCTACTTATATGAGTATCTGTTTTGACATGATATTGGTTATATGGTTCGTTGGTATATGTGAAAACATATACCTTTTTCGTTATCAAAACCGGACCAAAAAGACCAAAAACTAACCCCTAAAGCCATAAATATTTGTGTTTTTGTGTTTATGTATGTGCAGGTAACGGATATTGTAAAATGGACAAAAAGAAAAGACAAAGCCGGACAAAAACGAGCACGATAATGGAAGGAGCACGAAGTTACGGGACCAATGATATTTTTATTTGGAGCATCGAGGCAAGAGAAGAAAAATTTAAAGACCAAACGAAGAATTAATTAATTAAGAAGAAAAAGAAAAATAGAAGAAAGAAAAGAAAGAAAATGGATCAGCAAGAAAAAGAGCTTAAAGGAAAATTAAATGAAAAGAGTTAACACAAAAAGGCTCTTGGTCTAGTGGTTGGGTGCATGTTTGTCAACCAAGAGGTCTTGGGTTCTACTCCTACTCATGACAATTTTAATAATTTTTGCCACATTTATATTACAAAAGAAGAGTACCAGCTGCTGCTTCCACGAGTCCAACCCAGCTCAGGCCCAATAGCTATCCAGTCCAAGCCCAACTATCTATAGCCCAAGAGCATCACAGCCAGCTACGTCCAAATGATGTAATGATAAATCTGCTAGTAGCTTTGTTATTTTTAACTTGGGGACCAAGTTTTGATAGGGTATTTTTTGTACCAAGCTAGAATAGTTTAGGGGTCAATATGAAAAATTATTAGGGGCCAAAGTGTAACTTGTGGGTCTATAAAAACCCACCCCCTCACCTCATTTAAACATCTCTTTTATTTATTTTTGTACCCAAACTCTTGTAATTTTTATGCTTATTTAGTTTTATAAAAGTTTTATTTTATTTCTTGCAAGTTAGTTCATCTTATTTATTATCTTTGCATCTTATTTCTTCTTCTCATCTCTTTCTTTATTTTCTTTTTCTTTTCTTACCTATTAAGCTATATTAGCTTATTAGCTTATTATAACTTATTTAGGTTTTGCTTTTTGGGTTAGCTTTTTCTATAAGTTTATCCATTAAGCTCTTTTATTTGTTTTTCTTCTATAAAACTTTTTTTATTACTTTTCATAAATAGTTTTTATTTCACTTATTTTATAAAAAGTTTACATTTTATAAGTTTTAGCTTATTATGTCTTATTATCTTTTCTCTTCTTCATCCTCTAGCTCGATTCAAACAACAAAAGAGATGCATGAGCTTATTAAGCTCGGCTTATTTTACAAATAAGCCTTGACATCTCTTAAGTTTGAGAGCACATTTTCTATTTTTAGCTTATTAATTAGATTTATTAGTTTTATCAAGTTTTTCATATAAAGGTTGCAACTTTTTGAGTTTTTAGTGAACAATAAGCTATTTATTAGCTTGTTCATATAGATCTAGTCCTTAATATATACGATCGCGTTTAATCTTGGGATGGAACAACTTAGCTTCGGGTGGACTTAGACCTAATAGTTTTTGTTATAAAGTTTGAATCTTTATAATTTTTAGATCACTTTTAGCTTATTTACATTTAGTAGTAGTGCTTATTATTGATTAACCCTTGTTAAAGTTTGTATTTTTTGTGTTTATCATCATCTCTACGCTAAGGCGGACTTAAGGGTCTTTAAGCATTTTTAATACATAAAGTTTGAAACTTTAGTAATTTTTAAACTTGTTGGGGAATAAAGTTTTAAACTTTACTTACTAATTAGTGGATAAGATTAATAAAGTTGTAAACTTTTGTGTTAATTTGTGCTTATAAGATCGGGTGATTTTATTCCTCGTTTTGTCATCGGGTTCTATTTTCTTTACTTTTTGAATCTTTAGTAGTTATAAATTTTAATATAATAGTTATGCTTATTTTTATTTAATTAATTGCTATGTGTTGGTTTGCTATGCTTAGTGAGTAGGCTTTTTATATACTTGTTGAGTAGATTATTTCGTGAATTAAGTGCGGTTTTAAAAGTTAGAAAATCTATTGGTTAGTAATTTTAAGTTACTTAGATTGAAATTTTGGTTGTTGAAGCGGGCAAAAGCCGTGAAAATAATTGGGTTTTAATTTAGATATTGATATCTTTTATGAAAAATTGTTTTCAAAAGAAACCAATGTTGTGAGAAAATAATTATTTGTAAAGATATTAATTCATCAATAAAGGACTAAATTGAAATAATAAACCACACTTAAGGATCTTGATAATTTGCTTAACAAGTATATCTTTCATCTTATATTTCTTATTCGCTTGCTTAGCATAATTTAGTTCGTTACTTTTAGTTGTTATCTTTTATCGTTAACTTTAATTTATTTACTTGTTACTAGTTTTATCATTGTCTTTGCTTTAACCATTATCATTTTAATTAGTCAAAAACCCATAAACTTATATGTTTTTAGTTTAATTTGCATAATTGCTTATTTGTGTTTAGCTTTCTTGTTTTACATGCTTAATTGTTTCTTTCTTATTAAGTTCCAAAACCCAAAATATTTTTATCCTATTCAAATCACTCGACCTTTAAACAACGAATCGATTTTCCATTACACCCTCGTTGGGAGAACGACCCGGGAGTTCCATACTTCCGGTAAAAATTATATGTACGAAAACCGACAAATCATTCGTCATGACCCGAGATAGAATATGGTGACAATAAGAACTTGTTATGTGATGCAAGTATTATGATGCCTGATCAACGTAATAATACCGAGATCATATAATTTTAACTTATTGGAATCATACGACGTCCTGGGAAATGCTTGAGGTTGGTTCGTTGGATAGATTAGGACTCATATCCGTTAATTGTCAATCCTCATGTTCGTTTGAAATTATGTACCTCCTTGCAAGATTCTCACTGACATCTGCTACGTATAAGCTCTGTACTCGTTGGGCCAGAAATTTGTTATGATTTGTGCGAGACTATGGATTGCTACGTCTACCTTAAAACAATACGACTTCGTTACCTTCACGATTTCAATTTCGAGGACGGAATTTTTCTTTTTAGAGGGGAAGAGTTGTAAAACCCTCAATTCCGAATCATAAAATTTGCAACCGTTTTAAATATATATATATATATATATATATATATATTCTAAGTTTAGTATATAATTAAACTTTATGTTATGTGAATTTAAATAATTGAAATCCTAAATGATTAAACTATGTTTATATAAATTTTATAATTTAAATTAGGACTACACTACATTTGCTACACTACTTAAAGCATGTAATTTAAAAGTGTCCTAATATAATGTCCTACAATACTATAATAAATAGAAGTATACTTAAGAATCTATTATGTATTAAATTGATTTAATATTATAATACCAAGTCAAATGAATTTATCATAGGCAGTTACTGTCATCCCAATAAATTACAATTACAATATTCTATTTCTATAATTACACGCCATGCATTCATTGAATATTCGTAATCACGTTTTCATATCCCGAAATTTTAGGCATGGTCAGTTTTTAAGCGCTTGACCTTCCCCATCGGTTACTCATTGACAAAAAAACCCTAAAACTCCAAATAAGCGGTGCCATTTTCTTCTCCAAAAAAATAAATAAATGAGAAAAAAATAAATAAGGTTTGAGGGTAGCAGTGGTGTGGTCATGGGTTTAATCCGAAAGGAGTTTTGGTGTGGTTATCATATCCTTGGTTCATTCGTCTAAGTCGACTCGAAAGGTATTCCTAATATCATCCTCGTTTTATATACGATCTATGATAATATGAGAAACCTAAATCTAATGTGCTCGTGTTTAACGACCTATACATATACGTTATAAAAGAAAGAACTAATCGTGTAGTCGATAATCAACTTTTATACCATAACATGAAATTTTGTAATAAAACTTATCCGAATAATCGATATGCACTTGTCATGTAAAAGAATGATTACAGCTTGTATACTAACCTGAGTAACTAGCATGCACTTTTGTTTTGGGTTTAAGGGTTGGTGATGTTTGTGTCCCGTATTTTTGTGTATGCATGGAGAGTTATAAATTGATGCGAACAATCGTGTGCGTTTGGTATTCGTGGGTCGAAAGTCCATGAGTTGCTTAGTGTCTTGCATGTCAATATATACTTATATACGCATACTAATTTTAATATAAGAGTAAGATGTTGGGATGTGTGGTGGAACGTCGTGTGTGCATAGATCATGGGGGTTAAAATCAATATAATGTATCAAATGAATATGTAAAACATGGTCTCGTGGGGGTAAGTTTGAGGGTATCAGCGTAGTTTATGTGTGAGTCATTTGGTATTTTGAAAGTGTGTCGGAGATGGGTCCGCGTGTTAGTCATAAGGCATGATTTGAGTCGTAGATGTTAGTTTTATGAACATGACGAGCTTGATAATGGATCGAAACATGCATATGTAAAATTAATTGTGAAATATTTTGAGCAACTTTAAAAGAATCTATATATATCATTATACCATATTGAGAAATATTGAATAATTAAGTTTAGTTACACTTTAAACCTTAAGCTTTGGTCGTTGTTGCATGCAAACCTCGAACTTTTATAAATTGGCATAAATACACCTTAAACTATGAGATTGATAATAGTAAACCTTGAACTTTATTTATTTGTCTTTTGAAACTCTAAAACTTGATAAATCACACTTTAAAGCCAAATTTTGCATTACTTACATTTTAAACCTTAAAATACGATAAGTTGTTAAATTTACTTTAATTTGACTAATTATGAATATGAACCTTAAATTACTAATTCGGGAAACGTACTAAATATGGAATATTACCTAAATAAGAAATATGAATATCGATGAACCCTAAAACTATGAAATAGCTTCTAAAATATTAAGCGATAACTAATTCGTGTAGATTCGCTGAAGAAGGAGTAACTTCCGATCCTTGTGTTTTCCGATATGGTTTCATTGCGATTTGAGGTACATATATTCCTTCCCTTTCTCACTAAGGGTTATTCTCATGAATTCTCGATCCGTGACTTTGATTTCTTTTCTTTAATATGATTCTGTTTGATATGATCCGTCTGATGTGATCTCTTTGATACGATTTCCTTTGATATGACTCATTTGATATGATTCCATCTGTTATGATGTTCGATCTGCTATCTGTTTTGTTATGACATTTATTATGATATCCGTTACCATCCAGTTGCTGTGATATGATTCAGTTATGTTGATGTGATTCGTTTAGATATGATATGATTATGGATATGCTTTGGTATGATTCGTTATGTTCAGTTTTCCAAGCTAACTAGTCATGGAGGTACCATGACCATGTCATTGATGCACCAGTGGCATGACACTATCTAGGGCGGTGTATTTAGTCCCCGGCGTTCCCTATTGATATGATATGATATATGTGATCACTTGGCCATTATGAATACGTATGTACAGTCTCGAACTGGCATATGTATATATTATTTGTTTTGTAGGGAGCGTATGGATGCATCCTAGGTACTCAGTTCAGTTTTGGTGATGTGGTGCGAGTGTGCAATACACCCCCTCACATTTGGGAGCTAGCTACTCCATTTGGTAATTGAGAGGTCTCCCCTCCTTGTGAACTTTTGATTTGACGGATTTGATATGATTTGGCAGATATGGGTTATGATATGTGAGTTGTTAGATTTGGCTATTGGAGTATCTCCTTTAGTATTAGGTGCTCGTGGCAACACTCGAATTGGTTTATTATGCGACTATCTGATATTCGGATTCATTTGTTTACTATGCCTATTCAGTCATTCAGTTAGCTACTTATTCACTCAGTATTCTTATGTGATTCGTTTGACTATCGGACTCATACTTTAATTCATTTGGTTATTATACTCAGTCTTCGATTCATTTGATTTACTACGCTTTCACACCATTTCGGTTGGCTGCCAAGTTTATACTTCAGACTATCACTTCATCCGCTTACCGAGCTATTATATGAGTATTGGATTCATGTGTTGACTATGCTATTATATGATTATTTGATCCATCTGTTTACCATGTTGTTATATGATTACATGATTTCTATGTCTACTATGTTATTATGTGGTTACCTGATTCATTTGTTATCATGCTAATATCTGACTATCCGCTTATCATGCTATTATGTGACTATTTGATTCGTCTCGTTGCCATGCTAGTATGTAATCATTTGATCTATCCATTTATCATGCTATACTCTTGTTTAGTTACTTCATTAAAGTATGATGTTGGTTCAGTATTTCTACATGATACATGTGACTAACATGCTTATACTTCAGTTGGTATTTTTTCTTGTTATGTAATTGTTGCTTATCTGACTTGTGTGATTGCCATGCTTGCATTCTATTCAGTTGCTCTCATCTGCTTATAGATTTAAGCTTAGCTTATGTATATCTGATTTTCTGATTTGTTTGTTCTGCCATATTCATGTTTAGTTGATTCGCTGACTGATATGCTTTTACACTATTGGTTGCTTGATTTGATTTATGATATTGTTCCTCAACTCCTATGTGATTATGTTCCGACACTTATATGTTTGGGTTATTTATATGTGATTATATTTGTTCAATGATTATTTGCTTGCTTTGCTTTGATTTGTGTTCCTTACGGATATCTGTTAATATTGTGTTCTGCGGTTCCTCATTGACTCATAGACTCATTGTGCTTTCGTTAATTCTGACTTTGTTATCGTCTCCTTTGTTTCGTTTTGTATTTTTGATTATGTTTAGATTTTGTTTTGTTATATCTGTTCACTGGGCTTTTTAAGCTCAGCCGCATTTCTTTTCCATGCGGCAGGTACCAAGTGGGATGCTAGGCTTTGATGGGCTGAGAGTAGGAGCTTTTGAGTGAACCGACCCTAGTTTTCCTTATTATTTTGGACTCATTTGGAAGAACATTTGTTTTGATATTTCATATCTTTTAGACATGTTGGATTATGTATTTTTCCTTTTGTAAGTCATTCATTTATATGACTTGGTATTTTATTTAATAGGACTTCTGCGTGCGTTTTTATTAGTATGTTCTTATATGACTCCATAATGTGACATTCGGACCCTTGTCGGGTTGGGGCGTTACATTCTGGCTGGGAGTATGATCCTCAAGCTGCAGAGAAACAACTCCAGAAAAATATGAAGCAACAAAGGATGGAGAAAGCTGCTGCAGAGTTCACACTACAACAGACTAAAGGACCTGGAGGTTCTAGCAGTGGTGTTCTCTCTACATCTGTTCCTGATTTGGTTAATCAACCCGGTAAAGGAACATATGACATCACCAAGGAATCTGCAGATCAAAAGCAGCAAGAGGATGAAGAAATGGTCGTACATGGAGCGGCGACAAAGATCTTGATGAAGCGAATCAGAGAAAAGAGCGAAAAGGAAATTGCGAGAAGAAGTTGCTAAGAAGTGAAGAGGAGCGCATTGAGAGGAAACCGATGCATATATTCTAGACAACCACGAACACAACCACGAGTAATCTTGAGAACCTTGGAAACCTCCAAAACCGAATCATCTTCTCACTCATCACCACCACCATCAAAAGAAACAACCAAATCATCCTCAAAATCAATCAAGAAGAAAGCCGATACTTGGACATCTCGCACTAAGGCTAAGATCCAGAAAGCATTGCTTCAATCTAGAAAACACAAACAAAGTCTTCAAGAAACAAGATTGAACATGCTGGCTGACAAGGTCATCGAGCTTTCCTAGCAGATGGACCAGTTCGAAGGAGAAAGAGAACAGATCAAGGCATTTCTCACCAGGGACGTACAAGGAGAAATGAATGAACAGATTCAAAACTACACTCATCACTTTTTTCTCAACATGGTTCCTGGTGTCACCAAAGAGATGTTCAAGAATCAGTTCTACCCAACGCTCAAAACACTGGTCAAGCAGATGATTACAACTACATCGGTGGTCATGCAAACCAGACCAATCCAGCCTCCAGTTGTCACCGAAGCTGATTTGATCTCATAGTTGGTACTTCAGATGTCTCCTCGAGCTCCTGCCTTCACACCAGATGAATCGAAGCTGTATGAGGTACTTCTTACACATCAACTGAAGACATCGTGCAAGGAAGTTGCTGGTATGGATAAGAGACCAAGAGATGATGATGACAAGGATCAAGATCCAAATGCAAAACATTAGAAGAAGACCGGTGGGTCATCATCATCCATGCCACCACCACCTGCTAGAACCACCACGGCACCCACAAAAAGAGCTTCTCAACAACCTCCCACATCTAATAAACCTCGGGATACAAATTCTCCACCACCACTGCAGAAAACCGGTGATCACTTTACGTATACCGGTGGTGAGAGTCATGACATTCATGAGCCCCAACAACAACCATCACCTCAACCAGAATCATCCTCAAGGACTAAGAAGAAGAAGCAAGGTTCTGTCGTCTCCTTGTTGGACGAAGACGACACTGAGGAATACGAATGGTTTAGCAAATTAGATGCTACACGGACTCCACGAAGGCCAAGAACCGGTAGATGGTGAAACATGGAGCGGTAAAGATTATCCGGGATAAGTTCAAGGTTAAAAGATGATGAAGCGGGAGCGCACAAGATAAAGAGATGCATTCAACTTGTTGAAAAGGCAGAGCTGCAGTGCTTGGATTGAGTCGAATACCACTTGGACAACATTGCCCATGCAATGTCCAACGACATCGACTGGCTAAATCCCGAATCAAACATCGACTTTACAAGGAAGGATAACACTCCCTACTACACGGATTGGACCAAGTCCCTACCAACAATTGGCCAACCCGAACAACCGAATATCCCTTACCATTTCTTCTTCAACAACGACCTAGATTTCCTTCAAAACGGTAGCAGTGTTAGCAAGAAATACGCTACCTCACTCACCAACATCCAGTACTTGTATTCTCCGACAACGTTGCCATTGAAGAAGACGCCGCAAAATTGTTTGTCGACAAAGTTGTGGAATACGACATTGATGCCAAATATGGTATTCATCATAGGCCAGAAAGGAGGAGATTATACTACAGGAGTTGCCAAGTTCGTAAGTCAAACAAGGATGTGAAGAGTGACAAGAAAATCATTGATGTGATGGGGGTTACACTAGAGACAAAGTGGGGCTATTCATTCTTGTCCAAGATCAAGGTCAAAAGACAAGATGAAGTAGAGTATGATTTCACTAAAGCTGACTTCTCAGAGTTGTCTCTCAACAACATCGAAGACTTGTATCTTACAAAGGTACAAGGAAGAATGCGATAGTTTTTTACAGAAATCGAACTCCAGTTCATCACTGCACTTCTAGTCTTCATTCGCAGCAAAGTTATTCGTGAACGTGTTGAAGATCTACAACTTGCGGTCGAATCATACCAGAAGCAGATTAACCTCACCAAACAGTTGCTGCACTTTCCTGAACTTAATCATCAAGCTCAGTACACTATCATGCATAAACCGAAGTTTGGAATCGTCTACCGCAGTGAACATCATCACACAGGTTTCATGGCATTCGACGAGATCCATAAGTTTTGTGACGCAACGTTGAAGATGGTTCGAGATGGGTTAGCTTATTGGTTAAAGGATATTGAAGTTGGCATTGGTCCGAAGAAGATATGGAATTCATAAGATCGAAAGGAAGTTCGCATGTTCATCAAAAGGCTGGATGAAAGGTTGTTCCACAGGGATCAAATGAGACATCTGGAAAGCTATGTGGGCGGATGACAAAGTTTCTCTATCTTGACATTCCAACGTGAAGAGAAAGTTTGGGTCGTGTGTAATCGTTTGGGTACTCTTTAAAACACTCTTGATTGTATTTTGATATTTGATTTAATTATTTATAATGGCTCATAAATAGCAGTGTACAACCCGTTCTTGTAACGAAAGGACCCTGTGGTACGCTTCAGTGCCACAATCCTTATAAAAGGAGCGAAAGCTTCTTACTTTTGAGTAAAATTTATCAAAACTTTCACTATTTTCAAAATTTTGCTCAAAAGAACAAGTATTCCCTCTCGTGTTTTCTAAACCTCAAAAGTTAATATCACTTGTTGAGGAGGAGTATTTGCAAACTAAAACTGTTCTTATCAACATTCTTTATGGAAATCTTCCCACAAAACTCGAAATGGTCATATTCGATATCAAAATTTCATCAAAAATAACATTAATATGCCATTTTTTAGGGGAAAAAAATTGTGTGATATAAATATGTTGGATTGTGATAGAATCAAAGTATGCTAATACCTAACTATCGAATTGATGAGCTCTAAAATGTCATAAATCGAAAAGACTTGTCCGGGACGGGTAATAATTTCAAACTAGTTCGCTAGTGATGTAAACGTGTATCGCAAAGGACTAGTCTTAGTAGAGTGTACCATATGAGAAACTCTTAGTAGACGTGAACCTTGGAGGGTCTAACCTCCTCACCAAGGAGTGTTTACAACTTCAAGCTGACCTAGTCAGTGATGTAACATTGTCTCGCAGGGAATTGTCTATCTTGAGTCGATCAATTCAAAAGTGCGCGCTCTACCCTCACTGTGCAGATTTTAGTCAAAACTCATAAGCACATGTGGAGGGCGAGTATTTATGAAAATATAAAACTTTCGAAGTGTCACAAACATGTTTTTCACTCATAGACACTTTGAGAGATTTTCACGAAAATGGTTTTATGGCAACGTAGGATAGTCATGGAGTTATAAGGTGACTAAGTTTAGGAATAAATGTCCTATGATCCGCCAGAGCCAGAGGGATCTACCCAAGGACATCACCAATAGTTAGTATTTAGAAGTCCTTAGGTATGATTGAAAAAGGAGAAAATGATAATCGGAGAAAGAATGAGTTAAAGAATTAAAAAGAAAAGTTAAAGAAAAGGTTGAAAAGAAATAGCTCTCCAAGTTATTTAACTTAGGGCAGACACCGGGTTCAATTCATATGCTACTGGATGTCACAAGATGATACCGGTATTGAAGACAAAGTCGTCATGGACCCAGTGACGCAATGCACTAAACCTTCTTAACCACTCAAGTTCTCTCAAAAGAGCTTGTTTCATTCTCACAGGGAACCCTACATAATCTATCGACTTTCTCTTAGAGATTGTTGGTATTGAAGAAGGAGACCCTCTGTCACACCCCCAAAATACCTGTTTTGCAGCGGAATGGAATACCTGGGGCGTGACTGCCATAGCATCACAGTTACAGTTATATTGAACGACCTAAAGTGTCGTTTTGAAAACACATCATTTGATATAATAAAACATTCTGAGTTTACAAAAGATATGTCCCAAAAGGTAGTCAACATTTGCGGAAATAAGTTTGTTACAATCCAAACGATGTTTTAAAGTGTATAAAACCCATGTGAGCGCGTCGTCACGCGACTCTATGATAAGTCCTTATGCATGCCATGAAGTATATGCCTTAGATACCCGAAAATACATTGCTAAAAGTGTCAACACAAAGGTTGAGTGAGTTCATAGAGTTTATGTAAATGTTTTATACGACCACCACAAGTATAAGTCATGTATGAAAAATATGTCACATAAAAATTATACAATTGCTATAAGCACATGACACCGAAGCTAGATTGATCATGATGTTCGCCCCAACAGAGTGTTTTGCCAAACAAATCAAATTATGATATTAAATGAAATGCATCCGTTTGACCAGTTGGAATCCACCAACCCGGATGGAGGAGTCACCCTCAATAGATCTATTCACTCACCCTCGCTTCTTCCGGAATTAACGGTTCATGATTATGAAATGGGTACGTTAATTTGGCAATGAGGTAACTTAAGCAATGTAAATGAATTTGATATACTTGGGCTCGTAATAAAATGATGTGCAATGTATTCTCCCCCGTAGGTTTGAAATAAAGTATAAACTTGAATAAAACGGGGCTATGAAAACTCACTTGATACAATGATTATGATGGCAAAAGTGGATACACTAAAATGAGGCGCAATCTCTAACTGCAACCTATTATGAATGATATGATCTAATATAAGTTATGAAACAATGTTGTGCATGTAAACTCATATGATATCCATACCACTTGTGCATTTGAAAATAAAGTTTATCGTCGAAATATATGTTTATGACATCTCGTCATGTTATAAATTACTTTACAAGTACTTACGTTGAAACAACATCCTACGATAGTCGTTTAGAAATAGAACAAGAATTTATACTTTTTCGTCGTAAAATAATATACTTTGACAACTCATGAAAATGACTAAGTAACCTCGCGAAGCTTAGTCGCAAAATGGTGAATATCGAATGTTAGAAAACAAACTCAACGGTTTTGGAATGCTTGCAGCGATATCTAAAAGTCTTAGCATTTAACTTTTGATCATAGAGAAAAATATAGATGAAGTAAGGTAGTTGGGCTAAAAATATAGTTTATGAGTAGTTTTCGGAAAAGTTTGTGAGATTGTATATTACTCGTTACAACTTCTTTTGACGAACGGTTGAACATTTTGGAAAATAGGATAAGCAAACTTACTTTTACTTGTAGACATCGTTTTCTCAAAAGTACTCTATCGATATGAAAAACTTCTCCAAACATGGTCACTTGCGACAACCAATTTGGTCTAATAGAAAATATGTATGTGTTATTATTTGTGAAAAATAATAGTTACGATAGCCATATTTCAAACGCTTGTAACTTAGTCGTTATAGCTTGGTTTTCTACATTTTATATATCCTGGGCTTCGTGTTAATGTATACTAATATATTTTTGATAAATCGACTCATTTAAATTATGTTTACAACTCGTTTTTGACCTTTGAAAAACCCTTGACAGCACGTACATTTTCAGAAAATAGTTTTCGTCATTAAACTTGAAAATAGCGTAACTTCTTCGTTATAAATCCGTTTTAACCCATTCAAGCGACCACGGTTTCATTTTAAAGTCTATTTTCTGAAAATATAAACCAAAGACCTGTCGAAATTTCCAGATTTTACAAAAATGAACAGCCCTTAATTATATGTTGTCGAAAATGATTTTTCTAGTGTAATACTTGTTCTAAACCCTTCCAATCAACACCAAAACTATTCTAAACCTACCATACACCTTCTTAGGATGTCATGGGTTCCTAAACATCACCAAAAATGATAGGGTTCATGGGAATAAATATAGGTTAGTTAAAACTCATTATAAGTAGTAAAACAAGTGAAAAGTGGTATGGAACATGGTATATTTGCATGTTTTTCTTACTAGATCATAAGAATAAATTAAGTAATAGTTTATAAGAGTATTAAAAAAATTAGTTGAAGCTTACTTGAGTGATTATGAATTTTTGAGCAAAGCATACTTAATAATCTTGAGGTTTTTATTTCAAAACCCTAATTAGATTACTTCTAAGACTTGATTAACACTTGGATCTTGAAAAAATATTATGATTTCTTGTTCTTGTTCTTCTTGGCCGATCACCACAAAGGAGATGGGAAAGTTTCATGCCCTTTTACACCTCTAAAATATGTGTTGTATGTTTTAAGTTTGTAAAATAAATTTGCAAGTAGGTAAATATCTTAACCATGGATAAAATGGTAATTTAGAAGTCAAATTGATCAAGTAACTTTGATTACTAGGGGGGAGGTGTCGACAAGGGAAAAAAAAGAAATACTTTGGTGAATTTTGTTATAAAATGTATATATAAATTATGTATATAGTTAATTTTGTACATGTAATTAATTATTAAGCGTAGCGTTAGCTAGAAATCGATTTTAACGGAACAAAATAAAATATATCGAGGTCATAAAAATTATAAAATACATTTCTCGCAAGTATTGAGTGAATAAATAGTTATCGAATTGAATTTACGAAAACCGAATATATATATATATATATATATATATATATATATATATATATATATATATATATATATATATATATATATATATATATATATATATATATATATATATATATATATATATATATATATATATAACAATATATATACAAAATAAATTCAAATCATCGAGTAAACTATTAATATAATTTTTATAGTCCTAAAATGATCGAAAAAATATATTTGGATGATTGTTGGAAGTGTCGGATCAATTATTCAAAATAAATGATCGTGCGATAGCGTTTATTTAATAAATAAATATACGTTAATGAAATATGCAATCCCATGCATGAACTAATATGAAAGTGATGTTACTGATGATATGTAGACTAACTCTAGTCTATATAAAATGTTTTCAATGATATTCCATGAATACGCAGCTTAACCCTCAAGGTTACGCGTATTTGATACTCGTAAACCTAGTTTACGAAAAATGATGAATAGTGAATCATGAATAGTGATTTTTCTCCGGGAATGAATTGTGTTTCATGAATAGTAAAATTTTGAAATAACCTCTCAAAGTCTCAAACCGACTTAAAAAATGATGAATAGTAAAATGATGAATAGTAATCAGTGAATAGTAAATTCCCGAGATGAATAGTAAATTTTCAAAGTTTGTAAAATGACCTGAAATTACGAGTTGTCACACCCTCACCCTAGTCTCCGCTTAGGAAAACCAAAGTGCACTATTGAGTCTAGAGCCACGAGATTCATCAAAAGATCTCTTAGGAACACTTGATTTTTCATAACTTGTCATTCAACAATAAGAACGCAAGTGAAACATTCTAGAGTACTTCACAGATCCTAGCAATCTACCGAGAATATTTATGAGGGGATTCGTAATTGTGATCCTCAGTGATTGAATGGAAACTCCTGCAAGGGTCAACATCAAACAACCCTGACAGCAGGTTGCTTCAGTAACTCCTTGTGGGTTACGCTTAGTGTTCGGAGTGGTCTCAAACGGTCTACAGTCGAGGAGTGATACTTCGGTATACTCTAGTGACTCACAACGATAGAATAACGATATTGAGTACGGGGACATGCCAATGACAATCCGGTTTAAGATTCGTCTAAAACCGTGACAGCGAATTGGGATATGCCTGTACGAAAATATCCGAACTCTTACGTCGGAACTTTATTGCTAACTGTCTACATGCAGGATTGGAGATCCAAAGTTCCTGGGAGAAAAGATCGTGCTGATTCTCCACATGCTCATACCAACAACATCACGAATGAAGTTCTCTCAAAATCAAAGGTGTTAAAGAAAAACACAAAGACCTTGATAGATCTTTAAGCACTCGGAGATCGTTAGTGTTGCCTATGTAATCACAAGCAAACTAATAGAAGATCTCTACAACTAGTATTTTGTAGCGGAAATAAAATACGAGTTACAATAACTAAGAACTCTTTGATCCTCTATGGATCTTTTGATTATAGAAACTCTATGTTTCAGATGTTTTTACAAGACTTGAAAGACTCTCTCAAAACTTATCTATTACAAACTATAATGGTTTCTTATATAGGCAAGAAACCCTAATGAGCGTTGACAATTTATGCTCCTAATACTAACATAGACTAAGCATGCATCTAGACAAGCATGCAACTAATCATATTGTTTTGTTCATCATATTGTTTATTCTGATTAAGCTCTACATAATACGGCGCCAACCTATCTTTAATACGGCGTTGACTTTTACTCTATTCTGAGCTTATCTCTCCTACGTGGTAACGCACTTTCAGCACAACACAATATCTGCTTTAGCACTTCTGCTGAAGTATAACTTCAGCAGAATCCATTCTTCTTCGACAGAATCTCTTCGGGAATCTTCGGCAGAATCAGTAGTTTACCTTAATTCCCAACAATCCTTCCCTAAACTGGAATTTGACAAGGTTAAGTTCCAGTTTCCGTGATAGATCTGTAAAAAATTTTTGAGGATTGTGTTCAAACATCAGCAACAAAGAAAAAAACGAGGATCATCTCTAGGATGACTGAACTGTGAGACGCCGAGATCTTTGCAAAGGAACATATGACACCATGTACATCAAAACATATAAGTTTCATACTATTCTCATCACTTCAGGTGTGTTAACTCCTGTGAGAGGTGAATCATTGAAATTAATGGGTTTGATGTCTCTTTACCAATAGCCATTACTACTGGAGTAGCCACATGTTTAGGTTTGTAAACTATGGTACATTGATAACCATCTGATTTATTGGCAAACCAGCAACCATATAAACGGATTTGAGGTGTCTTTACCTGGAGCCGTTTGCGCAGGACTAGTCAATTCTTAGTATTGGTGAATTGAGCACCAAATATGGAGTCAGTTGCCTTTACCACATGCCATATACATGTGGGCTAGCCAATTCTTGGATTCCAAAAAGGAATAGACCATGGTGAATTGATGACCATACAACCCTCAGCAGTTAAGCATGGGTGGTTGCATACCCTATGATTTTGAGCAAACCATTACAGCTATCAACAGATTTGATGTGTCTTTACCAAAGCTGTACCCTTTGGACTAGCCAACTCTTTGACATACACAAGGTACATCCGGTGAGTTTAAAGACCATCTGAATTGGACAACAAACAAAACTTTTTTTTTTAACTAAGATCAATTTATAAAACTGAAAAGGATTGATAATAAGTTGAAAAGGGAAATTAAAACTTAATTTTTATTAAATAAACGCTATCACTATTTTTAAAA
Source organism: Chrysanthemum makinoi (assembly GCA_910596185.1). Taxonomy (NCBI): domain Eukaryota; kingdom Viridiplantae; phylum Streptophyta; class Magnoliopsida; order Asterales; family Asteraceae; genus Chrysanthemum; species Chrysanthemum makinoi. Next base: position 154,452,590 of record OU343217.1, on the reverse strand, counting down.
TGATGTTTTTGTGAGTTTTCTTTTTATGAAAGACTTTTAAAAAATTTAGACACAAATAGACAAATAACATAAATAAAGCAAACTAAATAAACAAAACAAAGTAGTGCAGAGAGTACCAAGGGTCTTGATATGGATGAAGAATAAGCCTATTGCAGTTGTTGGAGTTGAGTTTTGATCAATCCCACCAGTGTTAAAGCAGGCTGTCTTTCATTTCCCACAGGATCTGGAGGAATTTCCAATTTTGACTCAAGCATCTTTTCCATAAGTCTTTGGGGCAAGTGATACTTCCTTTCAGAAAACATGCAGACAGTGATTCCACCCTTAGTCTCAAGCACATGCACACGAGGGAGAGGATAGAATCTCTAGGATGTAAGCTTCCACCGATGTGAGTTTTCCCAAATGGAAGATGCTTTGCTATTTGGAATGTGGGATTTGAACAGAACTTGAAGATCTCCTGGTAAGATCATCCCAGAACCTTGTGGTTCCTTGTTGCAATAATAGGTGTTAACTTGGGTGAACAAAGAAAGCAAGTGCCTGTCTACCGGTGTAGAATTTCCTTTAGAAAGGTGAATCCTATTGAAGTGGAGTCTCTTCGAAGAAGAACATTCATCTCATCATCCTTTAATGTCCACACTAACGCCTCATCTGAATGTCCATCAGGAAAATCAGCAGCAGACCCTTCTATAATGAAAGTTGAGTCATCAGCTTCAAGATCCAAAGAAGATCTTTTGGCCATTCTCTTCTTCCTTCTCCCGGTGATAGATTTCCCTAGAGGGAGCATTTTCATCTTGTGCATTTGTGGTAGGACTTGAACCGGTAGATTGAGACTTGGTTGAAGCGCGAAGTGCATTCATCCTGTGGAATATCTTTATAGCCTTCTTTGTTTTAGTTTCGTGAGATCGGCTTCCTTTTCTTGAGAATCTTCCAGTGTGACAACAGGTGCCACGAGGGAGAGGGAGTTGAAGCTTTAGGTGTTTCGGGAGAAATGGAAGATGGTTCAGTAGATTGACCCTTGATAGTAGAGGAAGCAACTTCAGAAGTTGCTTCAGCAGGAATGACTGAAGAGGATTCCTTGGTTGGAGCATCATCAGCCTTGAGTCTTTTGGCTTTTGGAGCATCTTCATTCTCTGAAATCTTTTTTAAGTTGGTAGAAGGAGCCGAGGATGATGATCGCCCTTCATGATTTGATTATATTTGCGATATAGGACATGATCAGGGAAAGCCTTGACTTGTTTCATTGTTAACCCAGAGTTGTACATTGAGCATTGGTTCTTCACCACCCTTCTCATTTCATCTTTAGTAGGGGGTTTTTCTTTTGCCTTCTGAGCTTGGATGGCCCTCTTTTGTGCAATTTCTTCTTGCCTCCTTTGTCTTCCCTGAGCCATCATTCGCTCCACATAGTTGTCACTAAGGAAATCACCACCTAGGATGCTTTGAGCTAGAGAAGGTCTTGAAGTGACTTGCTGAGTTAGAATATCCCAGTGTTCAGCAGACATCTGAGTCCTCAGTTCATCGAGTTCTTTTCTTCTGTATTATAACTTCAGTGGAATCAAATTGTATGCTTCAGTATCATTGATTTCAGAAGAAACAAGCAACATTCTTTTAGCTGTTTTGACCATATACTCATGAACCACACTTGATGAATTTGAACTTGATCAGGAAAATACAAACTGCAATCCAGATAATGAACAGACAAAATGCAGTACAGGCAACTGCAAAACAGACACAACAACATACACAACAACAAAAACAAACAAACTAGAGGAATATTAGTAGTTAGTGTTGGGATACAAACTAATATACAAAAATAATGCAGAGTTTGCACAAAATCCTCCCCTGAGGCATATGCCTCCCCTGAGGCCTATGCCTCCCCTCAAACTATGCAGTCAAGGGTTTAACATTCCAATATTGACCACGAGGTGTTGAAACCTTGGTCCATCAAACGCTTTTGTTAACAAGTCCGCCACATTATCATCAGTATGGATTTTAGCCACTTTTATCAAATGTTTTTCATAAGCATCTCTTATAAAGTGGTGCCTGATTTCAATGTGTTTCGTGCGACGTGGAAAAACTGGATTTTTGACTATGCAGATGGTACTTTGATTGTCTATATGAATTGTAGTGCTCATAAAGTTGTACCCATAGTCCAGCAATTGGTTCTGAATCTAAAGGACTTGTCCACAGCAATTTGCGAAGAACGTACTCTGCTTCAGTAGTTGAGGTGGCCACGATGGTTTGTTTCTTGCATTGCCAAGAAATCAACCTCTTACCAAGAAATTGGCAGCCCCAGTTGTGGATCTTCTATCCCGATTTGCACCAGCATAATCACTGTCACTATATGCTTCCAACTTGAAAGGAGATTCTTTTGGGTACCAAAGGCCTAAAAGAGGTTGGCCTTTGAGGTACTTAAAGATCTTCTTGACAGCATTGAGATGGGAAGCAAGTGGAGTGACTTGATGTCGAGAACAAACACTCACAGCAAATGTAATATCAGGTCTTGAAGCTGTCAAATACATCAATGAGCCAATCATGGACCTGCATGGATGAACATTCAGGTAGATCCGGTTCATTATTTGCTTTAGGCTTTGGAGCTTCATAAGGTGTTGTGGCGGTCTAACACCTTCCATACCAAACTTTTCAAAATGTCCCTCACATATTTATCTTGATGATAAAGATGCCATCCTGTTCTGCGAACCGGAGACCCAAAAGAATGTAAGCTCTCCCATAGCACTCATTTGAAATTGTTGGGAATTAAGGTAAACTGATTCGCCGAAGATTCGCCGAAGATGCCGAAGAATGGATTCTGCCGAAGTTATACTTCAAATGCTAAGCAGATATTGTGTTCTGCTGAAAGTGCGTACCGTAGGAGAGATAAGCTCCGAATAGAGTAAAAGTCAGCGCCGTATTAAAGATAGGTTGGCGCCGTATTATGTAGAGCTTAATCGGAATAAACAATATGATGAACAAAACAATATGATTAGTTGCATGCTTGTCTAGATGCATGCTTAGTCTATGTTAGTATTAGGAGCATAAATTGTCAACGCTCATTAGGGTTTCTTGCCTATATAAGAAACCATGCTTAGTTTGTAATAGATAAGTTTTTGAAAAAGTCTTTCAAGTCTTGTAAAACATCTGAAACATAGAGTTTCTATAATCAAAAGATCCATAGAGGATCAAAGAGTTCTTAGTTATTGTAACTCGTATTTTATTTCCGCTACAAAATACTAGTTGTAGAGATCTTCTATTAGTTTGCTTGTGATTACATAGGCAACACTAACGATCTCCGAGTGCTTAAAGATCTATCAAGGTCTTTGTGTTTTTCTTTAACAAGTGGTATCAGAGCCTCGGGAAGTCTCTACGATACTAAGAACATTCATTCACCATGCCTGGATCCGATAATGAAACTGAAGCCACCACTTGTTAAAGAAAAACACAAAGACCTTGATAGATCTTTAAGCACTCGGAGATCGTTAGTGTTGCCTATGTAATCACAAGCAAACTAATAGAAGATCTCTACAACTAGTATTTTGTAGCGGAAATAAAATACGAGTTACAATAACTAAGAACTCTTTGATCCTCTATGGATCTTTTGATTATAGAAACTCTATGTTTCAGATGTTTTTCAAGACTTGAAAGACTCTCTCAAAACTTATCTATTACAAACTATAATGGTTTCTTATATAGGCAAGAAACCCTAATGAGCGTTGACAATTTATGCTCCTAATACTAACATAGACTAAGCATGCATCTAGACAAGCATGCAACTAATCATATTGTTTTGTTCATCATATTGTTTATTCTGATTAAGCTCTACATAATACGGCTCCAACCTATCTTTAATACGGCGCTGACTTTTACTCTATTCCGAGCTTATCTCTCTACGTGTACGACTTCCGAACACAATATCTGCTTTAGCATTTCTGCTGAAGTATAACTTCAGCAGAATCCATTCTTCTTCGGCAGAATCTCTTCGGCAGAATCTTCGGCAGAATCAGTAGTTTACCTTAATTCCCAACAAAAGGCAACTCAAAAGTCAAAATGATTCTTCTTCAAAGCCAAGGAATCTACAAAGTTTAAAGACTTGAGAACTACATCACATCTGAAATCCAAAGTCAAAAGACGTGTGAGCATGGTGAAGAAAGATTTGGAGACACTTGAATGACGAAGTTGACAAATAGCAGACAACAACATACTTTCACAACATCCACAAAAGAACAAAGAACAAAGAATACAATGATGTCAAAACTGAAAATTTCAAAAGAAACAAGATCCCGAACAAGGGGAGATTGTTGGAACCTAAAGCATTTCTACTCACAAGAAAGAAGAATGCTAGAAGACATCAAGCAACTCTATTATTACATTACTAACACTTAGGGAGAGATTGTTGGAATCAATCCTAAATAGTATTAGCAAGTGCTAGTTAATTTATTGTAATAAGTTGCATATTTATGGCTTTTATGTTTGTAATTAAGTGCTAGGCTTATGTAGAAAGCCCACGAGCCTATGTAAAGGCCCATAAGGCCAAGGAAGGGACTAGATGTGTAGCCCTAGCTCCCTTCCCCTATAAATACATTGTAACCTCTCTTTGAAGAGTTGTTGTTCACTTAATACATTTCGCATAACCTTTCATTATTCATACGTGTGTTTGTGAGTTCAACCTTCCCTTCTCATCTCATTTCAATCATCTACATATGATGCAGGTTTTACTGACTAGGTTTTAATATTTATAATTACTCATTATACCTATGGTCTACCCTAATGCACTAACGGGCAGTGTACCCGGTCGTGTATAGTGTAGTATTCGGTAAAACCGAGGTCGTCCCAAGAGCTATGTGCGCGGATTTAAACTAAGTCTAGGTGTCACAGATTTTAATATGATTTTGATATGATTAACTACTAAAGCAAATAAAGATGAAGGTTGTGATCACTAGAGGAGAGGGGTGCTAACCTAGTTACTCATCCTAATTAGTAATGTTTACATTTAATTACTTCCAATTACTTCAGGTGGGGTCAAAGTCGCTAGGACAACATTTAGTCAGTACGTCCTAACATATCAGCAAAGGGTCCCACTGGAGAAAACAGGTGCCCCGTCATAAGTCCAGTTGTTCCTGGTCCCCTAATCCAAGTCATTAAGTTCCGCTGCATGCTAGATTCATAATAGTGAGTGCCCGGGCGCTAGCAACTTAAACACTCACCCCTTATTTCTTAAGTTCATCCAAACGGTAGGTGATCAGTTGGTCAAATCGCACAAGTAGAAAGGGTCGTTAGTTGGTCATATCTTACCCCTCCCGTCTCAGTCTACTTACTTAGGGTCAGTTGGTCATGTCTCCTAAGTAACTAGCCTCTACCGCCATTCAAAACAACCGAAACAAGGGTAGCTACCAACAAACTATGCATGCATACACTTAAAAATAATTATACGGAAGCAATGTAAACGCAAACAAAACAATTAAGGAATCATAACTAGGCCAACACCTAGAGGTGCTTAGCCGCTCGAATTAACTATAACAATCGATTCATTGTTTAACGTTAGGAAATACATGAATTGAAAGTAAAGAAAAGATAAAAGCTAATGCTTATCGTAGGGGAGTGATTTCTCCCTTCGAGATAGCTCCGTATGCTCCTCTAGATCTGCCTTTGACTTCTTCTCACGTTCTCTGAATGTTGTGTGTGAAATGGGATGCTTTGAAATGCTGGAAATCGTGGGGTATTTATAGGCCAGATCTGGTTATGGCGTAACTAATTATAAGAGTTACGCCGTAACATACAATTCTTCATAATTTGCACTAATAATGATGGTTACGGCGTAACCTCTGGAAGGAGTTACGCCGTATCTTCAATAAATCTTGGTTATGCCGTAGTTGTAGCATGAGTTACAGCATAATTAGTAGCAGCGCGGAACCTCATTTGAACTAATATGGTTACGTCGTAATCTTGGATAGAGTTACGCCGTAATCTTCTGTTAAGTTGGCTTTCTGAGCCACGCTTTAGTTACGGCGTAATGTGAGAGAGGAGTTACGTCGTAACTTCTTCAAAGTGAGAATACTATGATAAATCTTCAATAAACTCTCCAAATCCGCGTCTTTTTAGCTCCAATGCTAGTAATTACCTGACAGTGAAATATAATAGAAAACAAGCGTAAATCCATATAAATGATGTAAATTACAAGCATTATCAGGGGAAATTGACAATTAATATTCAGAATAATTTGATGTTATCGAATATTCCCCCACTTGAACTCTACTTGCCCTCAAGTAGACCTTATTAGATAGATTCCTAAAAAGATATCTCCCATTACCTGGAAAATATAAGTTTACAAATCCCTTATGCTAGAATAAAACAAAGCCGAACACCTCACGAAATGGGAACGAAACACTCAAATCTCTTAACTATTCTAAGTGTCAATTTCAAGGTGATCACTCAATCGCACAATCATAGCATGTATTCTATCATAAGCTTGGCGGTTACACAAATCTCCACCACTAGAGTTAAGGGCTAAACAATTCTCGAAGGCAATATGGGTAGACACAACAAAGGTTAAGGGTGACTCGACATTACTAACATGTCATGACGAAGTGGACAAAACAAATGATACATGACTAAATCCATGGCCAAGACACCAAAGATTGCTCGCTGCATCACCTAGACACGCTTCATGACTAAAGGGTAGGATAAGACATGGGATATAAATTGTGTAAAATAAAAAATAAAGCAAATAGTCTAAGTCTATAATTAAGTCATAACCACTTACCGTCCGCCCAAAGCTCAAGTTTCGAAGTTAAGAAACCAGATCATGATATACTAGGTAGATGTGTCATTAGAGGATGTCGTGATGGGCACACTACCTTTTCTCTAACTGTTGACGCAATTACCAACTCCAATCTTCAAATGTGACCGAGGTGGCCTACTCGATACTAAATCTATATTAAGCTCATAGTGCTTATAACATCGCACTTTACATCAACAGAATAACAATTACATAACTTTTTTACTTTTTTATTTTTATTTTTTTTTCCGAATCACATCTTTTTTTTAACATAAACATAACATCCCCCCACTTGAGATGAACAATGGGAATTCGGGGGGTCTTCAATGATCTTTAAGAATATGTCGTTGATGAAAGTGTGATTCCCGAACCTTTCCACTTGAACCTTAAACTTAAGAAAATGATGAATTCCCAATCACAAATAAACACTACAGGGTAGGCTAAGGTGTATAGGTGTAACGAAACAATATATTGGGTTAACAAAATAAAAGGAATGGCTCATATGAGTGTTTCTAGGGGTATCTTGCACTAAAGATGAGTGCAACAAAAGGGTTTCACATGGGGGTCGAGAAGTAGAGGTGACTAATCGATAGACACACAATGGTAGGCTATTTAGGTGATAATCCTACAATACTGCCTTCTTAAACTGAAAAGTCCAAATACATCGAGCTAACTTAACATACCTTGTTTATGGTCTCGAAATGATGCAAAGGCTAAGTTCTAAAGTTTACAAGCTACCGACACACTCATAATTTGATGGATTTGGGGTAAAAATTTGGAAACGGATAGGGCTAATCTCACCATATAATATCAAGGGTTATATGTGCTCGGCTAAGTTCTAATCTAGTTAGGTTAAGAAAAACATGTCAAAATTTTAAAAATGGCATAATTTTTCAAAATAAACTAGAAAAACGAGGGCAAAATAAAGTTCAAGAGACAATTCTACTCCCGTCCCCCCACTTGAATTGTACAAAGTCCCTTTTGTACTAAGCGTTAAATAAAGGTGAAGAGAAAGAATTATAGCGAGAACTTTCCTGAAATTTGCTTCAAAAAGAAAGAAGGCCCACGAAAGAGAGTCGTGCCTTCGCATAAGCATCCACGAGCAAACTTCAATCCCTGAAATCACACTACCGACAAGTATAATTCTAAAAAAAGAAAAATGAAAAATAAACCTAACTCACTTTCGTAGGAATCACGGTTGCATTTAGTGCATGCAACAAGCCTTTTAAACCACTTGGTGTCCTAAGTGGACGAGTGTAGTCTCGTGAGGGCTTACAGGGAACATACCCACAAAGTTCATTCAAAAGACTAATACAAGGTTATTGTGTTTAAAATGAAAGAAGTAATGCAGAGGATAGTTACGTCGTTACGCCGTAACTAGGCAAAACCTGGCATACGCTGCAAAAGTGTAGTTACGGCGTAACCACTGAATGGGATTACGCCGTAATTGGTAATGCTTCTGAAGTTCTGCGCAAAGGGCACATTACAGCATAACCATGAAAATGAGTTACGCTGTAACTCTGGTCGGATCAGCATGCTGCAGCAGCAACTTTTCTTCGGTTCCTGCAAAAATGGTTAAAAACACAAAACCAACAGAAATGGAAATAAAACAAAAGAAAAGGATAATTCGGGTTGTCTCCCGAAAGAGTACTTTTCTTTATTTATGAGTCTTTTAGTTAGACTCAGAGCCTCGGGGCTTTATGGTGGCCTTTGGACTTGGCCAACTTCCACCATGTCCTTCATTAAGTTATGTCTGACCCAAGCGACATTGGTAGCAGTGCGGAGGTACTCTTTAGCCTCGATCTTCCGAATTTTGCAAAATTTTTCCTCCGGCCCCAAGTAGTATCTAGTAAACTCATATTTTTCAGCAACAATCGGTGGTACTCTCTTATACGGAATCCCAAGGAGTTTGCACTTCCTTTGCTCGTATGCTTCATCATTGGGGTCAGTAAATTCCTATTTCCCTTGCAACTCAAGGTAATCTAAAATCCCCTCTATGTCATCGTCGTCAAACTCGGTGCCTTTAAACCATTTCTCGTCGAGCAAATCTTCTACCAGAATACGTTTGCATTCTTCTTTCTCATTTCTCACCGACTCTTTGGTAGTCACAGTCGTTATGTCACTTAAATCGTTAGGACCTTCATCGTTTGGATTTACTTTACTCATATATTCTTTCTAGTTCTTTTCCTTTGTCAACGCATCTACTTTTCCATATTTGATATTGACCCAACTATCAAATCCTGAGTTTTCTTAACCAAGGTAGTTTAGTCCTTTCCGCATCGTTGGTTGAGGTCCAAAAGAATTCATCCTCCCCAACTCTCATTAAGCTGCTTCCCCCATTACATTTATTGTCATAAGGGTTGCACGATGCCCAGAAAACTTCCCCAGGAGTTTTTATCTTTTCACACCAATGACTTTGGGCTTCTTTTAAAGGATCTTCCACGTAGTAGATGTCATCATTAACCAATTCTTTTTTCAGATAATGATCCTCGTAGTCAATCTTGAGCCTGTTTAGAAGATTCACGTTAATTTTAGCAATCTCGAATTGTATCGCATATCAATCATCAAATGACAAATCTCCGAACTTGACATCATGTCTTTCAAGCTCGTGAGGGCACGTCGATTCTTCTTCCTTCAGGCTACCACCCCCGTTGCAATACTCGCGGAAAGGGTCGCACGTAGGTTATGATTATCGGAGTGCAGCAGTGAGTGATAGGTGGCTCCTCTTCTTCCTCGAATGAAAGCTTTTCCAATATTTCTTCATCAGTATATGCAGCCCACATGAATTTGTTATTTTTGACCCTATCCTTATCGGTTCCTCCATCGTAAATTTCATTTCGAGGGTCGCACGAAGCCCATAGATCATACCAGTCGCCTTTAGCTACGGGTATTTTCTTGCACCAATGATACTTTCTTTTAGATGGGGACAGAGGGCATAAATGAACATCGTCGGACCATCCGTTAATAACTTGTGTCCCTGATTCGTCTACCTCGAGAAACATGTCTGCCCAAGTATCCCAGTTACGCCGTAACTGCGATGTTGGGTTACGGCGTAACTCCGCTGTGTCATTATCATCAGTGTTCTTTACAATGCCACGATCGTTGTCAAAAACATAGTTACGCCGTAACTTATAAGAGGTGTTACGGCGTAATTTCTCACTGTTGCCGGAATTTCCACTCGAATCCTAACTTCAGGAGGGAGAATTGGCTTGTAACTTTGAGTCTTCATTAGAAAAGATGACCTTACATTCCATTGTGGGTTTTGTCCCTTCCGGTTTAGTATTATTATTCCTTACCTTCTCACTAAGTTTTTCCACCATTGTTTCAAGGTTCTTTAGGGTTGTGTCGTGATTGGAAAGACTTCTATCAGTGTTTTCCTGGAATTCTTTTAGCCATTCATCTTGTTCCTTTTGACTTTGGGCTGAAGTTTCCAGGAATTTGTTAATGGTCTCTTCAATATTGGGCCTTTTTTCTCCATAAGGCCCACGATTATAGTTTCCAGCAGATCCTCCACGATAACCATTACTATTTCGATTTTCTCCATATTTAGCTTCTTCGATTATGTTTTCTTCGTTATTGTGAGGACAATTCTTGGTGAGATGTCCTCCCCCACAGCTTTCGCAACCTACTTGGATGGCATGAACGGTTTCTCTGATTTTTAGCATATCTCGTCTCAGAATTTCAATTTTGCTAGTGATGGCTGCAATTCCGTGAAGATTTCCTTCTTGGTTCCTTTTGCTTCCTCCATCGTGCCATTTCTGGGAATGATCGGCCATTTTTTGGTTGGCTTCAATTGCTAGAGTAGGAGTCATGCTCAGAATTGGTCCTTGATAGTCCAACATCTGTTTTGTAGTTGCGTTGATTCCTTTGTAGAAGATGTTGACCTTTTGCTGGTTGTTCAGATCATGTGTAGGACACTTGTAAAGGAGATCGTTGTATCTATCCCAGGCTTGATACAATGTTTCACCATCTTCTTGCTTGAAATTATGGATCTCCAAGAGTTGGTTAGATATCTTTGACGGAGGACAATACCTCTTAATGAAGTGCTTCTTTAGTAGAGCCCATGTATCAATTGCCCCAGCAGGCAATCTTTCGATCCATCTTCTTGCAGCCCCAGTAAGAGTCATGGGGAACACCCTTAGCATAATAGTGTCATGAGAAACCCCCGGAATGTTGAAAAGGCTTGCGATGTACAAGAAATTTTCAACATGCTCATATGCATCTTCGTCCCTGTTTCCTGAAAATGGGTTAGCACGAAGCTCCCTCATAAATTGGTCTTTAATCTCGAAACGGACATCAACTCCAATTACCGGTCTTACGAGCCCCGACCCTTGTTCTTTTCTTGTCAACGCCAAATATTCCTCAAGAGTGAGGTCATCTGTTAGATATTGGATTTCATAAACACATAACACATCAATAATATGGGTCGAATTGTATAGAGTTTAGAGAGAGAAAGTGGGTGGGATACTTTCTAGAGAGAGAAAGAGATAAGAGAAAAGGAAGTTGTATGATTAAAAGAAATGAAAGCACCAACCCTCTCCACATGTGGAGAGGGCTATTTATAGTTCTTACAAATAACGCCACCTACGGGCTGTGGATCAGGCATACATTGGGTAAAGACCCGTCCGTCCTCCATGGTTTTGCTCTAAACTAATTAACTAACTAATAAATAACGTAAATAACGACAAGTCTACGAGCTAACTTATGCTAGAAAATATTTGGGGTGACCGACTCTTCACTATGGAATTTTCTAATTCCTAACAGTCTCCCCCTAAGGGAGGTCAACCCATTTTTTACATTTTGAATCCTAGCATTCTATTCTTGACTTTGTTCTTGAGCTCGTAGACTTCAATTCTTCAATTCCGCAGTCTTTGTGCTTAAGCAGTGACTCTTCATAGTCCGCACATTTTGTACTTTTAGTGGAGGCCTTTAACTGATCCACATCTTTGATGATCTTCGAGCTTTCATTGAGATCATCAGCCACAGCAAATCTCTCTGGATCACCCTTTTGTTGTGTTGCCATCATGTGAAGTTGTGACTTTCGGACCGACATGCTCACACTTTCTAGATCATGGCATCTTTTCATCAGAGTAGCGGAAGCTTTTACTGGTTCAAGATATTTGCAGCAGCGCAGCAGGAACATAGTATTAGAAATATCTGAGCCAGGTTCTGTAGATATGCACCAGTCATGATTTCTTCAATTAAGTGTGGATGCTGTGAGCATGCGGCTTTGGAATGACTCCTCAATTCTGATCAGCTGCAACCGTCCAAATGTACCTACAAACAACAGTTAGCAATAAAATACACGAAAGTGTCTTTGATCACTTTCGTTGAATTGAGGTACACGGCCCACGGTTCCCCGTTGATCGGTACAAAGTACTTTGTGATCGGTAGGATTCCTAAGAATCTCCTTGACAGGGTTTCGCTGTTCTAGCTGTTCTCAAACGGAGCGTCTCAAAGAAGACAACACGGATTGAGTGAACCAAATAATTGAGATTCAGCGATTGATGAAAAATGATTTGAAAACAATCGCGTATTGCTTAAAGAAAGAGTTTTGCAATACGACGAAGGTTTTATGAGAAAGATCAATTTTTCAATCAAAATACTTTTTGTATTAGAGAATGAGTACACATTCGATGTGCTAGTGAAAAGAAGATTTGCACATCGAACGGTTTTTCCAAAAGTATTCGTCAATTCAATTCCTGGACCAAGGTTGATTCAAGAGTGAATCGCCCCATTGTTTCTATCCAGTTGTCACAAGCTTGATCTTTAGAAAAGATCTCACATGTCACCTACCAGGAGCTTGTTTGATGTTGGCTTCAGAAGGCTTTCCATCTTCATTGTGAATATGTATGCATATCACTCAGATGTTCTGGCAATACCACAAGGATAATGCGTAGGACTCTTAATATATTCTTACTTTCCACGTACATTATGTGAAACAGCAAGTCTTCAAGAATTTAGTGTCCTAATGAGATATTGTGGATGATCTCTTGGCTCTAGACTCAATCGTGCACATTTGGTTCCTATGCCGGAGACTAGGGAGAGGGTCTCCTTCTTCAATATCAACAATCTCTAAGAGAAAGTCGATAGATAATGTCGGTTCCCCGTGAGAATGAAACAAGCCCTTTTAATAGGAACTTGAGTAGCTTGGGAAGTTTAGTGCAGTGCGTCACTGGGTCCGTGACGTCTTGTCTTCAATACCAGTGTTACCTTAGTAACCACCAGTAGCATATGAATTGAACCCGGTTTCTGCCCTAAGGTTGAATTGATGGAGGGCTATTTCTTTTCACCGTTTTTCACATTCAGTTCTTTTTCATTCTTCAACCCCTTCAGTGCTTACCGAGACTTCATAACTAGAACCTTGTTGGGTTTATTCCAGTACTAGCTCTGTCTCAGTCCGCACTCTTCCCAATTCTCATTTTTCTCCTTTTCTTCAATATACCTAAGGACTCTACACTATCTAGTGGATTGTCCCTGGGTAGATCCCTCCGGTTCTGGCTGATCGTGGGAAATAATACCTAACCTCACCATCCTTATAACTCCATACATAAAGTAAAATGGTCGGTCTTTTGGTACAGTTCATTCATCCTCGAAACCAATTGAAAAATCATTTGGAAAAACAATCAAGGTACTTGTGATACAAGATCAAAGCATTTTGTACCTTAATAGTTTTGATCATTTAGAAAACCTCCCCCTCAACATGTGCATATGATTTAGAAATTGTTTAGCACATGGAGGCAAGAGGACTTTGAAATATTTTATTTGATCACAATTTTCATAGAAAAAAGCCATTTGATTTTCTTGGTAAAATTCTCCCCCTCAATATGTGCATAGGATATTTGAAATCATTTTATCACATAGAGGCAATAGTTCTTTTGAAGTACATCCACGATCACAAAAGCCATTAAGAAACCATTTAAAAACTCAATCAAGGTACTTTATAAATCACTTTAAAAAACTTTCGTACCTCGATAGTTTATTTGCTCCCCCTCAATATGTGCTTCGAGATTCGAAAGCGTTTAGCACATATGAGAGAGCAGCCAGCACAATTAAATCAAAACGATCACCTTTTATCAAATTTCATTATTAAATCACAAATTCTCCCCCAATCAAAAATATCAAACCCTTTGAGATTTTGGATCCCAAGTGATTTAATTTGGTTTAGAAAACATGGGAGAAAATGTGGCCTTGATTAAATACTCATTTGGTTTTTGGATAAATCCTCCTCCTCAACATGTGCATAGTGTATGAAATCGTTTGGCACATGGAGGCATGAGTACCTTTAAACGACTAAAACCAATTCCATTTAAACAGATAAGAGATTTAACTCACGATCTCTACCCCGATCAAAATTTCAAACCTTTTGAGATTTGTGATCCCAATTGATTTAAATCATTTAAAAAGATTTTGGGGAAAGACGTGGCTTGATTTAACTATGAAAAATGACAGATAAGGACCATTTTAAGACATTAAAGATTGTTAGTGTCAGGTATGATTGTTTTAAAAGACCTTTAAGTAAAATAAAACAATTTCACAATCAAACAAGAACAGAAAAAATTTCATTTTGACATATCTTTGAGTTTTAAAGAAAATCATACCATAACATAACATTAAATCTTTAGATCACCACATTTTAACGTACAAAGAGGAACTTTTGTGAAGAAATATCGTTTGAAAATATTTTATTTTAAATCACTCTCCCCCTCAATCCATGACAGAAGTCAATAATTGAGTGACTTAGGTTTTGATAAAAAGAAGTTCGGTGATTTTCAAAATTTAGTTCTATTTATTTTCAAAACAATATTTTTCCATTTTCAAAACAATTTAATCAAATTATTCAAAATTGTTTAAAAATGGTATCCTGCACAAAGATACGTTAGGTGGTTGAGAAGCTTTCGTTGTTGTTGCTGTAGGGTTTGGAAGAAAAAACCATCTGCTGATGCAGTGAGACTTCTTCTTACGTTGCATTTTTAATGCCAACTGAGGTCAAATTAAGCTCCGTTTCTTCAATCACTTAGAAGAAAACCATCTGCTGATGCAGTGAGACCTCTTACGTTGCATTTATGCCAACTCTCCATAGAAGTCCAATTAAGCTCCGTTTCTTCATTTGTCAACCCAAGATATAGTTACCCTTTCCTTTCGGCATCCAATCATCATCAATTGTGGGATCCGGATCGGGAACATTCTTATATACCAATATACCTGCATACGTTAGTGAACACACATACAGATATATGGTGGTCGACATCACCCAAACAGCAATCGACTAATAAAAGTCAATGTAACATATCAATCAGATCATACAAATGTATAGGAATAGTGTTTTTATCAAACTCTAATCATCTAATCCTAACAATCATATCCTAAATCCCTAGTCCTTCGACATAGGCAAATATCATTTTTAATTAAGCACGTAGGATAATTAAGAAAGCCCGTTAGATGATATAGATTTGAAAACATTATCCCCCTCAATCCATGACTCATTTTTATGAAAAGTTTAAAAGCGCTGAAGTCATTTCTTGAGTTTGCAAATTTTATAAAAACTCTGAATCTGATTGTTGTTAAAGCAACTCATTTACCACCATTTTTTAAAACAACAAATATTTTTCTGAAGAATTTTTGACGGAAAAACATTTGTGCAGGAACAACAGTCCTTCGACATACTTTCCTCAAATTGTTTTAGGATAAGTGCACGAGATATTTGAAAAATTGTTTAGCGCAACACTTTCCTTCCTTTAAAGAGCGGGTTGCTATCTGAAATAATAGCAAACCGTAGTTTAAAGCACGGGTCACAGTCTGAGATAACTGCAAGCCATATTTTGAGACATGTTATGAAAAGAATATTTACACCTCCTGCTCGAACTTCATCTAAAGTCCCGTGCCATTATTGAATGACATTTCTAAGACCGTAGATGTTATCGATACCAGAAGACATGTCTTGAGAAAACATTTTTTTGGTATTTTTTTCAATTTTCTGATTTTTATGGGCTTTTAGAAGGTTTTATATTTTTCTATTTTCTTTTTGTTGGTTTTATAATTTTGTATTTGGTTTTTCTGATAAATATATACAAAGATAGAGTAGATGATATAGTTTAAGAAGATGATGATACGAGTACCGAGATAAGGATATCGAGCAGCACGTCGTAGAAGATAGAAGTCATCAACTCTTAAACATTCACCACCAAAGCTTCCAAGGCTCTTGAATCGAAGAAAGAAATTGAACCAATTGAAAGTGAGACTTTGGCAGCTTCCCCCAAACCAAAAATCCTTTAGCTGAGCAGATTCGAAGCTTTATTTCAAGCTTGCCTTAGCCAGGTCCACAGAGAAGCACACCATTATCATAAATCCCGCTGCTCCTTTCAAGAATAATCACCGTGATTCTTCGTTCGAGGTTATATCATCAACAAGAACAACAACGTATCATCCCACTCTTTAACATTCTTCTCAAATTTCATAACCACTGAAGTCTGACGCAATCCATTCCAAAAGGTGTCAAGAGAACAATTCCCCCAAGTAGTTGAATTGATGCAGTCAGTCTCTTTGTATAATGCTCAAGAACTCTCCCAAATACACATCATGAGGGGAATGAAAACAGCTCCCCATGTTCACATTTTTCTTCCCTGATGATCATGTATAAAGCTCAAGAACCCGAAGTACACCAATATCCAAGAGCTCTCCCGAATACACATCATGAGTGGAATGAAAACACCTCCCCATGTTTACATTTTTCTTCCCTGATGATCGTGTATGAAGCTCAAGTATCCGAAGTATACCAATACACAAGGAATGAATAACTGATAACATTGAAGAAGCGGGCCAAGTCACTGATTATCTCTGCGGGTGACAATCTCTGCGGATGTCAACACCGAAATAAGTGATTATATCTCTGAATCACTGATTAAGCACTCAAGTGAACCAGCTGAGCATCCCCAATGTACCCAATCTCTCTCCCCGAACATTGCAATACCATGAAATCACCACACACTTGTGTACCTCTTTTATCTTCAGAAACTTTCTCTAACATCTCTTCCCCTACATAGTTGGAATAAACACTAAACGCCATGAGTCAAACCTTGAGTTTCTCTGCGGTAATGACATTTGTCTTCCCGGGATATCTTCAATCACTTAGAAGTATTAAGTTCATCAAGTTTTACTCGCCATGAGTCAAACCTTGAGTTTCTCTGCGGTAATAACATTTGTCTTCCCGGGATATCTTCAATTACTTAGAAGTATTAAGTTCATCAAGTTTACTCGTGTTTAGATGCTTATCTCCTTCCCCCTTACTGGTTTTGACACTACAGAGTCAGCAAATCATTATAAGCCCGAATACTAGAAATTTGTTGAGAAGAACACTTGAACTCTTGTGAGAATCAACTTGCTGAAGACTCTCTCTGACTATTTTTATCAACCCTTATGTAGACAATTTGAAGTGAACCACTGAAGAAGACAACCCGATATACCATACTTGAAACTGAAGTCAACTTCCCCACATTTGTATCTTAACCTTGCACCTAATAATGGAAGAACGGTGTCGAGAATTTATGCTTCAAGCAAATCTCTAAGTACTCACTACTCAAGCAAAGTATGAGACATTAACACCTCTTGCGATTATCCACACCGTCATATGCGTGTGACCCTGAGTAAAACAAAGTAACTCCTAATAGTGATAGTTAACCCGGTCTTCAACCATCCACCTCGACTGCTGGTAACTAGATAAACCAAGTCTTCAACTCAAAATTTTAGGCCTGAGCAAGTTATCAAATAAGAACACGCCTTTGTGAAAGTCAACTTCAATCTCAAATAAGTGATAAATGATTAACTCCGAAGTAATCAACTTGTGTCAAATTTCCAACACGTGAATAAATGTACAACCGGATGTACATTGACCAACTTAATGAACCGGAACAAATGATTCCTCAACATCAATTCCATCTTCCTAAAGATATACATATAGAGACTGATCTGGAAGATTCACCAATAATGTCTTCAAGTGGATGAGGTAGTCATTTTCCTTAGTGTTCATGTGGTTGATTTACAGAGTGCACAATAATCCGTGAAGATTTGGTAAAGGAATACCAAAGAGCGGATCATTTTTCATGAACAATAATCCGTGAAGATTTGGCAAAGGAATACCAAAGAACGGATTATTATTCAATAGTGCAACTGCAATATTACAATAGTCAATATCAACGCCTCCCATAAACCGACAATCTGTATGATAAATGCCCAGATTAAGAAGAAGTCTTTAGATAATCAAATGCAACTCGTCTTTAGTCTTCTAACATGTAGCAGAGAATGTAGAACAGACTGAAGAATCGACCTTCTTCAAGATTGTCCGAATGGGGAATAGAGTGTTAACATCTTCAACTCACACCAAAAAGCATCCCACCAAAAAGCATCCCAATTAACTTACATCTTGCAAATCCTCTTAACTAAAATCCCTCCCAATCAAACAAGAACAGAAAGATGTTCATCAAGGAAATCAGCAATCAGGCCGCAACGAACACACAAGATGCTAACACCAAACTACCAATCACATCAAACAAGAATAGAGAGATTGTTCGGAATCATCATGTTGATGTATACGTGAAGCATTAACCGGAAGCACTTTGTCGATAAACTCATCAATCCGAGTGAAGATGTCAAACAACGGCTCTCAGAAGAGAAAAAACTCCATGTGAAGATGACCCGATAAGAAGAAGCTCGGTTCTTACATGAGTTTAAAGCCGTATGACCATTTATATTCTCAAATATCAATCAACAATGCAAAAAATTCACACTTCTTCTCCCCCTCAAGAATTGCATACGGAGATGCCATTCTTGATTAAGTAAGTGAATATCATCCAAAAGTATTCTATTCACACTTCTCCCCGGCAAAATTATCACATGATGTCGCCATCGTCATTATAGTTGAGCAAGTGGAATAAGAACAACAATCAATGGTAGCCCGGTTCACTTGATGACTGAAGCGAATGGAAAAATTATGAAGCTTGTTGATGAGAATGGTCATTAATAAGAAGATTTCTCTTCTTCAGAAGATAAAGCACACTGACACGTACACTTTTCTTTTCTTTTGAGTACGAGGCATGAATTGTTGTGTTCATACGTCATAAGAAGATTTCTCTTCTTTGGAAGATAAAGCGCACTGAGACGTACACTTTTCTTTTCTTTAGAGAACGAGGCATGAACTGTTGTGTTCATATGTCATTATGTTGAAGTACGAGGCCTGAACTGATGTGAACAGACGTCATAGCCGAAAGAATATCAAGATTGAGTTACTTGAACCCGTGAGTTATGAGATATCAATCCTTGTGTTATCCATACTTTAAACCAGTCCATGTATTGAAGGATCGAAGTATCTGCAACTGAGTAAGGTCTACCTGCACTAACATTACAAGCTTGATTGCATATATATTGGTTAGTGACATTAGTATCCAAACCCTTTGGGGTTTCACGGTCAACCTTGATTTTGTCATCAGAAAACAGCTTTCCGGTAGGAATCCACCTAAGTCCAGCATCCTTAAACATTCTACCAGACGATATCCACTTATGGCAAGGTCTAGGATTGTTAGGCTTCTTATGCACAGTGGAAGACTTATCCTTATTCCTAGTTTCCAAAGATTTTGCCGTTGGTATCCATCTAGGCGAAGTTTTTGGTTTGTTTTGCTTCACAACATGTTGAACCTTAGTCACATAAGTAGTCTTAGTGGATTGTACCTTAGCATGTGAATTAGGAAAATGTTTCTTTTGTAGAAAAGACTCAGAATTTCTAGTTTTGTTTTCTACATGCTTAGCATTCATATGCACATAACTATTTTTAGATGCACGCCAATCCCTAGTCTTTTGAGAGTTCCTAGGTAGTGGTTTACAACTACTAGCAGTGCCTTGAAATCTCGTAGAATTCCTCAC
Organism: Chrysanthemum makinoi; assembly: GCA_910596185.1. Lineage (NCBI taxonomy): Eukaryota > Viridiplantae > Streptophyta > Magnoliopsida > Asterales > Asteraceae > Chrysanthemum > Chrysanthemum makinoi. Next base: position 154,432,912 of record OU343217.1, on the reverse strand, counting down.
CCTAGGTCTTGCACCTAAAATTCCGTGTTTTCGAATATGTGCATTTTTCCTAGCTTTTTCTAGATAATAGTTCTTCCACAAGTCATTCATATCATATGAATTCTGGGTTTTAATGCTTTTTTTTGACACTGTTTTTGAACTAATCCTAGAGGTGCTGGGAGTAGAAGTGGCTACGTGTTGAGGGTTAATAGAGCTAGAAGCCTTATTCTTAGGTAACTCAGGTGAAGTGACTGGTTTTGACAAAACATGTTTCGCATCAACTTGGGAGGCAAACCGTGTTTTTGAAAATTTTGGTCTTTCGGATATAAACGCAGTAGGCTGCCTAACAATGGAACGGTTTCTAATGGGATGAGAAACTGGTTTCCCCAAGGTTGATGGTTTTGTAAACTTAGTGTTCACACTTTTCCCTACAGTTTTCCTAAGCTCATTTTTTAGGGCAACAATAGCGAAACTCTTTTCCTGAAGTTGAGCTTTGAGAACATCAATTTTTGCTATCAAAGAGTTTGTTTGTTCTATTGACTTAGTTCTAGCTTCTTTGACAGAGTCACTTTGTTCTATGTGATGCTTTCTCAAGGACTCATTTTCCTTTAGTAATTTGGCCACACAAACCGCTAATTCATCATTTCTCATTTGAATATCATCAATAGCATTAACATCAGAATTACTTGTAACCAAATTACTTTTCACATGCATATCAGAAATATGTTTCTTCAAATTGTTGATAGTTGAGTTTTTGTCTTGAAGTTGAGCTTTCAAAGTGTTCATTTCAAAAAGTTCACGGAATTCAGGAAGTTCCGGATTTTTACATGGTTTGTTAATTTGGAAACTTTCTTCTTTACTTTGTATCGCAATTTCAAGTGAAATGCAATGTTTTTCAAGATTTGAGAATTTGTTTGAAAGTTCATCAAAAACCCTTTTATCAACCATATCATTTGTTTTGAAATTATTAGACTCAGCCTCAACCAAGGAACATTTATCAGAATCATGTTTAGCATGAAGATCAGAATGTTTAGGTACCTTAACAGATGCACTATGTTGATCAGTTAAGGGTACCTCATCAGATGACACATGCTCAAATTCTGGTCTGACATCTGCATCCACATCATGTGTAACAAGAATCACTGGACCGTTGGCTGTGTCAAGGTTATCTATCTCTGAGCCTCTATATTCAGTGTCAACTGATCCAACATCTGGTGCCGTACCGGTCTCAACACAACAATTTATTGATTGTACCCGAGATTCATTCGCCTTTCTGATCACAGCATCCACTTCTTGTGTGACAGGAGTTACTGAGCAGCTGGTTACATCATTCTTTGTTGTTTCAGATATTCTGCATTCAGCAACACCCGACCTTTCTGATACATTACCCGACTTATCACTAATATCTCTCAACTGTTCCCGACTCTCATCTACTTTTTCATCTTTCTGAGTAACTTCCTCAATATACTTCTCCACATTATCCATGAGATGGATAAGTGTCTCTATGAACACGCTAATTTCCATTCCAATGTGTCTCTTGAAGGACATTTCAGTCATGTCTTGATCATAATCTGATGTGAATTCCCTTCTAATGAATGACGGAAATTGTTTATAGATCACTTGAAGTGCAAAACTGGAACTATCCTTATGAACCTTCTCTTTGTCAAGTTGTAGCTCCAATTGCTCTAGGTTTAACAGCAAAGTTCCTGTTAATGTGGATAAGTCCTGACGGAAGAGGGAAATACATGTTCGTTCCATTGATGTGGGTAGAAGTAACATGAGGTGAGAGTGAAGTTGTTGATAAGATTCAATGTTGCTTTCCTTTTGCATGGCATTCTGTAGCCTGAACAGGTGCAAATCCTTCTCATTGGACTCGGAGCATGAAGAACTCAAATCATCATTGATTGATTCCATCATCTGTAACCGTTCAGTATAGCTAATATTCTCATGGTTGTCTACAGCATCATACAGTTTGAGTACTTCTGAAATCACTGAATCAGGAGTGTAAGACATGATGTTGATGAATCCACGGGATTTTACAAGTCTATGATTTAAACCGAGAAATAGAATCTTTCGCAGGATTTTACTAAAATCAAGACCAAACCGTTAAGCAATGACCAATGGAACGTGTTAAGATGACTGATGAATTGTCACAATGATAGACAATTGTGTGTTAGGACTTAGGATTGTTTGTAGGAATAGCAGATATGTTGTTTGGTTGAGATTTGGACTGGTTGATGCACAATTTTACAGAGAAATTTAGGTCTAAAAACTTAAAAACCTCAATAACTTCCTTCCGGAGGCGATTTGGGCCTCAAAAAATTCGTTTCATGGCTTTGCGTGAAACCTCACCATATTCAGCCTGTTCCGGTCGTTTTGACTGGTATTTCGCTGAAAACGGAGTTACGGTTCAAAAGTTATGGCCGTTTGAAGTTTTACCGTAAAAAGTCAACTTTTGGTCAAACCGCTTCAATCAACTCGCATCCAGGACAACTCGCTTCCAAGCCAACTCGCTTAAACGACAACTCGCTTAAGGCACAACTCGCATAAGATGACAACTCGCTTAATAGACAAGTCGCATAAAACACAACTCGCATAGGCAACTTGCTTAAGCAACTCGCATAGGCAACTCTCTTTAGATACGTTAAATCTGGACAAGTCGCATAGGCAACTCTCTTTAGTATCAACTCGCTACACAATCAACTCGCTTAATGAATCAAGTCGCTAAATAGCCAACTCGCTTTAGTATCAACTCGCAACACAATCAACTCTCTTGAACACCAAGTCGCTTAAATTTACTCGCTAGCTTTACAACTCGCTTAATAGCTAAGTCGCTTTAGATCTCAAGTCGCTTAAAGAAACAACTCGCTTAGAACCCAAGTCGCATAAAAATCAACTCGCTAAACAGCCAAGTCGCATGTACCAACTCGCATCCAATAACAAAGCAACTCGCTTTGAAGAACAAACTATCCGAGACTCAACTCGCTTCGTACAAACTTCAAAAATAACCACTTTATCAATCAAAAACAACCAAACCACAATGATTTAAGCCTTCCAATTCAAAACATAAACACATATGATGATCCTAAACACAAAAGTACTGATTCGTTGAGGTTTAGGGGTGTGTGTGTATGGATAAAACCACAATATCGATATCAAAAATAACCACAAGGAATGATTTAAAATCCCTTTAGGAAAAAGGATAATGAATCAAAACCCGTGAGTGATAGTGATACGGATTAGGAAATCCGAGTCGTTTTCCAACGAGGTGTGAATGGGCAACGTCGTTATCGGTTCGTTATTAAAATGCTCGATGTTTTGGATTTATGATTTTATTAAAACTACGGGGAATGGGAAAACAATTAAGGGAAATTACACTACGGGAAATCCTAAATACGCAAATTATACTAAAACGTATAAAATGAAACGTAAATAAAATGCAACTACGTCTATTCTAAGTCCTAAAAATAATCTAAAATTACTTTTTAACTAAGAATGATATTTGAAAATTAACTAAGAATTAAAATTAATTTTTATGATTTTTCTGGAATTTATTTGAATTAAAAACTAATTTAAACTAATTTAAATTCTAAAAATTATAAATTGAACTAGGAAAAATTTGAAAAAATATTTTTTTGGCTTTTTATATTTTTCTTAATCTAGGAAAATTGAAAAATTATTTTTTGGAACCTTTTCTGATTTAATCGAATTAAGTGCTATTTAAAAAGGATTAAAAACTAGTTTTAATTGAGAAAAATAGTAAACAGTTACTGAAAATTATGAAAAATTCAAGGAAAATCTAAAATATTATTTTAAATCTATGAAAAATATCAAAACCTATGCTAGTGTGCAAGAAATGGGAGCTGTAGTGAAACTGCCTTGCAAATAAGCACTAATAATAAGCTATAAGCTATTCTACTAAACCAAAAGCTACCATAAGCTATTCTAAGCTAAAATCAACTGAAGTGTACTTAAAACAACTAAGATCAACTTCTGTATTACAAGCTACAATGATTTGGCTTTAATTTCACTCAAATAACCTAACAGCCTAACCCCTTTACTTTCAGCTTAAGCAACAGCTTATCTAATAAGCTAATCTGAAAATCAGAAGTGAGGAACTCAAGATCACCAACCAGACTACAAATAAACCAAATATCAGACCTTAACAAGCTAACATGAACCCTGTGTAAGTTCTGCAAAAAGCCTGCTCACACTCAGTATTAGCTGAGTGTGAACAGGGGAGAAGTCAGCTGTTTGCACAGCTGATTTAGAGCTTAAAACTGTTTCCAAAAATTCCACAAAATTCAGATTAAGAAACTAGACCAGCTGAAGTTGTTAAGTCCAAAATTCCAAAAGCTTTTGATCAATATTGAAGATGTCAAAAATCCACAAAGATTTGGAAAAACTGTATTAAACCAATTTTGACTTTTATTGACAGAATTGAGTTTTTGACTTTAGTGAGATTTGAATCAAATTTTCTCAGTGATTATGATCTTTTGTGATAAAATGACACTAATGCAAGTTATATCACTAACTTCTAAACCTATATGCAAAATCTAACCAACTGATTCAAACAGTTAAGAACACAAGAAAAGATTCAATGCAATTTTGACTTAGAGAGTGTATGGCTGCAAATTGAATACTGAAATGAGTTTATATAAACCAAATGAACTTAAACTAACTGATATTATCCACAAACCAAACCTTAATCTCATATTTAAGAGCAAATCCAAACACTACTTAAGAAACAGTTTTACTAGTACTCTACTTAATCCTTATTAGTAAATCAACTAACACCTAAATTATGCTATTATACTCACAAACATAATCAAATGAACAGCAAGCTAAAGATCAGATTATAACAGATATGGATTTATAAAAAACTCACTTGTGTCCTTAGCCACTATGGCTTGCCAAAGAACAAATAGTCACTAACCTATACTGAATTCAACCCAAATACAACTCAGAATCAACCCATATCCATCCAAATATCAGCAACTCAGAACCATGATATCTTAATGACTGCAGTTGACTTCTATTGACCAAATAGCTTTTGAAGATATAGCTGAGTAGAGAAATGAATAAGCACTTAATAAGCTATGAATAAGCTTATAAGAGCTTATGGTAACCTAAACACAAGCTGATTGCAGCTTAATAACAGATTTGAGATAATTTTTTTATTTTTTTGTATTTTTCTTTTTTCTTTTTTGTAATTTTTATTTTATAAACCAAATAAGCTGAAAATGGATTAAGATAAGCTAAAATGATTAATAGGAAACTAATAAGCTACTGAAATTAATAAAACAGTGATTGAGATTGAGTGAAAACAAAAACTGAAATTAACTTCTATTAATAAAACTTGTGGTTACAAAGGAAATGAAATTCAGAAAATACAGAAATGAAAAGTAAACATTAAACATGAATAAGCTACTATTAATCTACTCAAATTCTACTTATTTTACAAGTGTGAATGATGGGGGTATTTATACACAAGCTTGAGGTCTTGAGAAGAGTCTAGAAGCTGAAACTTGTGCTTTCTCTTGATCATTCGCAACCCTTGGATCATTTTACACCTCATCCAAGCAATCTCAGCCTTAGGATTGAATCTTACACGTCTCATTGTCCAATCAGAAGCCAGGAAAGGGTAGGACTGACACACGGATTGCCAACGTGGCATTCGTGTGTCAGGTTATGTCAGTGGATGTACTATATTACCCTTAATTGGTATAATTCGGCTCAATTTATCGAAGGGCAGTTTAGGGTTCATACCTGGGTTTATTTGGGGGTTGGATTTGGCGCGCTTGGATTTTTTTATTTTATTTCCGATTATGTTGACCGGGTATATGGGGGTTTGACCTGGGTTAAATACGGGTTGGGTAAAACGGGTGAAAAGGTTTGGCTTGGACCGGGTATAGAGTTAGGATTGGGCTTAGATATATTTGGGCCAAGGTTTAATGGACTTAGGATGGATATTGAATCCAATATGCATTTTAGGGACCATAAGTGTACATTCTGAAAATCCAGGGACCAAAGTTGTAATTCTGAAAATATCTTTCAAGGGCTAAACTTGTCATTCTCAAATAATCAAAGGGCGGAATTTGCAACTTTTGAATCTTCAAGGGTCTATTCTGCCAAATACTCAAAGTTCAGGGACTGATCTTGACAATTCTTCAAACTTGATTATATCTTTCAAATATCATCCTCTGAGCATAAAAATCTTCACAGATGCTTAATTCTGTCCTTCTGGCTCAGCTTTAGCTCTCTTAATCTCTCGTGCTCGGGTTTTCGTCTGATTTGGCTTCTTTTTGTGTGTTTTATCATATCCGTACCTGCACAAGCAAAAACTCAAGAAACACGCAAATATTAAGCATTAAACTGCTCTTTGTTGGTTATTTTGGGTCAGTTTTGATAAACAAAAGATATGTGTTTAAGCACATATCAAAATAACCCAGATGAGACCATTGTCGTGTCCCCACGCAATGCAATCAACTCACGCTTCTAAAACCAAGGATTTCAATCTCTTTCTACTAAACCTATGAAGAAGTAGCAAAGATTCCTCAAAAGAGGTTAAGAAAGCCTTAATTCTAAAAACGCCCCGTTTACCTTTTAATTCACAAATAGATATTACGATTAAGCACATTCCGATTATGAGTGACGGTTCGTTGAACTTTCATGTCGATCTATAACTCCAACATTTTTCAATCAACACGTTAGGATCATAGAGTAGAAAACACAACACAGCGTGAAGTGACCATACGGATAGAATACATCGTCCCTGATTTTTCACAAGTCCCCAAACTAAGCGTAAAATCGAAATCATTGTTAAATATGATTCTAGATGCTAACACTACCCATGGAAGTTACTTGTGTAATTACCTTTTGCTCCCATTTTCCTATTTCCTCTAGATTTTTTTATTTTTGTGAGACATGAATTTCTTCATAATTCTCGTTTCGATAACTTTTTATTCCGATAAAGATATAAAGCTAAGTCGCTAATTAGTTATCCATCTTCCCTCGAAAACCGTTGCACACAAGAATGAGGTCCACATCAAGGTCCTAATTTCACACGATTTAGGGAGAATATCCTTTTTATGGCGACCGAGACAACTCATCTACGAGTCCAGAGACAGAAGCTTTATTTAGACATCTCCCGGATCCGAAGTTTGGCTTAACATTATTTCAGCAAATTTGCATTTTTGCAATTTAGGCCCTTGGTCTTTTCAACCACTAACTCAACGGGATTACCGTTTTATCAGAAGTCTTATTATGACTTTGGATTTTCCTCTGCCTTTATAGAAGTCTATGACAACTTTTATAGCTTTGGATATTTTAATTTTAAAACATTTGGGCTTTATTTCATGTTAATTTTTGTGCCAAACTCCAAACCCTACGGCTTTTATAACAATAGAAACAATAGCAGCAAACTATCAGGAATCAGTTGTCTATTACACCGTAACACTGACAGTACCTCGATGTGTACCCAACTCTCATGGGCAAAGATTCTCTAAAGAAGAATAAAGAACTAACTATCGCCAAAAACTCAACATCTTTAATTATTATTTAACATATATGGGGTGAAACAATTTTGTGGGAACAAAAAGCCATAAGTACCTTCGATGGGCTCTAAAGAGAACCAACTACTCCACGCTTAGCATCTAAACTCATAAGTAACTCTATCATTTCTCGATCTCCGCAAATTTAATATCCCAAATAATGAGACCCGCGGATGCTTAGCCGATAATTTTTAGATTATCTATGGTTAAGGGAACAAGCTAGGGCTCAACACGCCCGGTCAAGTCAGAATTCCATTCCTACTCTCACCAGCGAAAAGTCAACAAGGTGTCAAAACATATATTAACTTAGCAAATGCTTTGTCTAAATGAAATTAAGTAATGCATATTTAAAATCACTCAGGGAAACTTTCAAATTCTTGGCCTTGTGAGCTAGAATTCGCATTTTATAGCTTCTTGTCTAAGAGACTAGCAAACTTTTCAATCAAAAAGACTTAACAAAAGCTTAAAATTTTTTAAATTTTTCATATTTTTGCACAATTTTTCATTTTCTAAGGAAAAACGGGGTTGCAAGAGTACACGACAAAGAATAAGCAAGTGCGGTCAAATCAAATCGAAGATTACCCTACCCCAGACTAGAACGAAACATTGTCCTCAATGTTTAAAGCAAGGGTATCAACGAAAATCTAAAAGCCGTTTATTAAGTATGCTCAAAGATAAATGTTAGTCGATAAGATTTCGGATATCGGATTTCCATCAGCATCGATCATGAAACTCGAGTGGAGAAAAGACAAACTTCGAGCACGAGAGTCTTCATATCGGGAAAATCCTACACAACATCACAAACAACCAAACACGAGAAATAGAAGAGGCTAACCCCTTCACGTCACTTATTAGAAAATAGAAAGAAGATAGAGATAAGCATGGGGTGCCTCCCACGAAGCGCTACTGTTTTTCTTCAACGAGTCGCTAGCCTGACTCGTCCTCGAATTCAGTTGTCCTTAGGGAAAGTTTGGAGATCCGGGACAACCATAGATGGGATGTCCCCTCCAAAATAATGTTTCACACGATGACCATTCACCTTGAAATTTGGGCCATCGGGCTGAGAAAGCTCTACCGTTCCATACGGGAAAACCTGAGCAACGGTGAATGGTCCGGACCAACGGGTTTTGAGTTTGCCCGAGAATATCTTCAAGCGAGATTTAAAGAGGAGAACTTGATCACCAACGTTAAAAACGCGGTTTTTGATTTTAGCATCATGAATCCTCTTAGTCTTCTCTTTGAAAATCAAAGAATTCTCGTAAGCCTGATCCCTAAGCTCATTTAATTCATTCAATTGAACTTTCCGGTGATCACCCGCGGTCTTAAGATCAAAGTTTGCATGTTTCAAGGCCCAGAATGCCTTATGTTCGAGCTCAATGGGTAAGTGACAAGCTTTTCCATAAACCAACTTAAATGGGGTGCACCCGATGGGTGTCTTGTATGCGGTGCGGAAAGCCCATAATGCATCATCTAACTTATCGGCCCATGAAGCTCGATTTTCTCCTACGATCCTTTCTAAAATCCTTTTCAAACCACGATTGGAGACCTCAACTTGTCCGCTCGTTTGCGGGTGATACGCGGTAGAAAGACGATGGGTAACTCCATATTTATCCATAACTTTAGCAAATTGTTCATTACAAAAATGGGTACCGCGATCACTGATGATAGCACGAGGTGCTCCGAATCGGGAAAACAAATTCTTCAGAAACTTAACAACCACTCGGGCGTCATTGGTGGGGAGCGCCTTTGCTTCAACCCATTTAGACAAGTAGTCGACGGCCACGAGGATATACTTATTACTCTTAGAAGATGGAAATGGCCCCATAAAATCGATGCCCCACACGTCAAAAATATCGCAAACTTGAATAGCATTCTGAGGCATTTCATCCTTTTGCGAAATTTTCCCTTGACGTTGGCAAGAATCACAAGACTTAACTAAATCATGAGCATCTCGATATATGGTAGGCCAATAAAATCCGGAATCAAAAACCTTCTTAGCGGTGTAGCTTGCACCATGATGGCCACCAGTGGGTCCGTTATGGCAAGCATTGAGAATATCAAGGGCCTCTTGGCCATGAACACACCGCCGGATTACTTGATCCGCACAAATCTTAAACAAGTAGGGATCGTCCCAGAAATAATGCTTAACATCTTTGAAAAACTTTTTCTTCTGTTGGGACGACATCCCTTTCACGATGAAATTTCCCGCATGGTAATTTGCAAAGTCGGCAAACCATGGGGTGTTTGGGTCTTTCTTAGCAATCATCCCAAGTGTCTCAAGAGGAAATGTTTCCGTGATCTCCTTTTTCTCGAGCACACTTTGATGGGGATTCTCAAGTCTAGAAAGGTGATCGGCAGCAAGGTTCTCCACTCCTTTTTTGTCAAGAATAGTAACATCAAACTCTTGAAGGAGGAGAACCCACCGAAGTAATCGTGGCTTAGCATCTTGCTTTGCCAAAAGATACTTTAGGGCAGAATGGTCGGTATACACTATGGTCTTCGATAAGACAAGGTAGGGTCGGAATTTCTCGAAAGCATAAACAACGGCCAATAATTCCTTTTCAGTAGTTGTGTAATTGTGTTGGGCCTCAGACAATGTCTTACTCGCATAGTGTATGGGTTAAAAATGTTTCAATTTTCGTTGCCCCAAGACTGCCCCAATTGCGTAATCACTTGCATCACACATGAGCTCAAAGGGAAAATCCCAGTCGGGGGCAACTAAGATCGGAGCTTCAGTTAATTTCTTTTTGAGAAAATTAAATGCTTCAACGCATTCATTAGTGAAGATAAACGGAGCATCCTTCTCGAGGAGATGGGTCAGAGGGCGGGCTATCTTAGAGAAATCTTGGATGAAACGGCGATAGAAACCGGCATGACCTAAAAAACTCCGAATACCTTTGACGGTAGTGGGATGAGGGAGTTTAGCTATAACGTCGACTTTAGCTCGGTCGACCTCAATCCCAGATTTTGAAATTTTATGGCCGAGGACAATGCCCTCTCGAACCATGAAATGGCACTTCTCCCAATTCAAGACCAAGTTGGTGTCTTTACACCGTTTGAGCATGTGGTCTAGATGAGAGAGGCAAGAAGTGAAAGAATCTCCATAAACCGAGAAATCGTCCATAAAAACTTCCATAGACTTCTCGATCATGTCATGAAAAATAGCCATCATGCACCTTTGGAACGTACCGGGAGCATTGCATAAACCAAATGGCATTCGTCGGTAAGCAAATGTTCCATAAGGGCAAGTGAAAGTCGTTTTCTCTTGATCCTGCGGATCGATCGGAATTTGAAAGTAACCGGAAAAACCATCGAGAAAGCAATAGAACTCATTCCCCGCTAAACGTTCGAGCATCTGATCCATAAAAGGTAGCGGGAAATGATCCTTCCGTGTAGCATCATTCAATTTTCGGTAATCAATACACACTCTCCATCCGGTGACGAGGCGTGTGGAAATCAATTCATTATCTTCGTTCATAACTACAGTCATTCCACCTTTCTTCGGGACACAATGGATAGGGCTAACCCATGAGCTATCAGAGATTGGATAAATGATTCTGGCGTCAAGGAGTTTAAGAACTTCCTTTTTGATAACCTCATGAATTTTCGGATTAACCCTACGTTGTTGTTGAATAACGGGTTTGCAATCATCTTCCATTAAGATCTTGTGAGTACAAAAACGAGGGTTTATGCCTTTGATATCGAAAATTTGCCAAGCGATGGCACTCTTATGTTTACGAAGAATATCCAAAAGTGCGGTTTTCTCCTCATCTTTCAAGTTTTTAGCAATGATGACGGGAAACTTGTTCGGTTCTTCAAGAAAAGTGTATTCAAGATGAGGAGGTAAATCCTTGAGCTCGGGCTCCGGAGGTTTTTCATTAGACGTTTGTATGGATTTGATTTCTTCAAACGTAATCTCTTTCGGAGGAAGTGACGGTGATGGATCTTCATTCAACAATTGTTCAAGATAAAGAATATCTCCTTCCGAATCATAAAAATCATCATCAATTCCCGGTGGAATCGATTCGTCAGTAGCAAGAAACTCATCGACCTCTTCCAAAACGAAATCACCTCCCTCGAATGGAGTGAGAGAGGGGGAAGAGTCGGCAATTATAGGCTCAGAAGATGGTTCAACATTTTCAGAAGTAATGGTGGGATTGCCACCCATAAAATCAAGAAGCTTTTGAGTATACTCCTCCGTAGCAATATCGAGAACGTCGATTCGATTAATAGAAGCATCATCATAATTGGAGGAGTATCTCGAAGGATGGTTAATGTTAAATGAGACGGTTTCCTTATGAGATCGTAAAGTAATTTATCCTTCATAAACGTCAATCATCGCACGGCCCGTTCGTAGAAAGGTCCCCGAGAATAAGAGGCACTCGGGAATCAGCATCAAAGTCAACGACAACGAAGTCGGCGGGAAAATGTAGTGGTCCTACTTTCACATAGACATCCTCGGCGATTCCTTTCGGAATAGAGGTTGAGCGGTCCGCGAGTTCAAGAGTCATCTTAGTAGGAGTGAGATCCGGGAGAGAAAGCTTGTTATAAATCGAAAGAGGCATTAAGTTAATACTCGCACCAAGATCGGCCAAGGCGGAGCATTTCACAATTCCCGGAAACTCACAAGGGATAAGATATTTGCCGGGGTCTCCTAACTTTTCGGGAAGTTTCTTGAGGAGCACCGCCGAGCAATTCTCATTCAACGGTGTTTTTGCTATTTCGGCCAACTTTTCCTTATTACTCACTAAATTTTTGATTATGGCAGCAAATTTCGGCATGAGGAGTAAAGCATCGGTGAAACTGATGTTAAAATTCAAGGATTGAACGATTTCAACAAATTTCTCCATTTGGTTTTCGGTTTTATCACGAATCCTTTGATCTTGAAGTCTAGACGGATAAGGAAGTGAGAGTTTAAAAGTAGTCTTCGGAACATCGGGTTCCGGAATCGGATTCTGAACGACCGGAGGTGGGACGGGTGCGGGTTGCACATTTTCTTCAATAACCTCGGTGTCTCGTTCCTCCTCCCTCACCAGCGGAGTAGGAAACGATGGTCCATCAGAAGCCTTACCACTCCGTGTGGTTATAGCTTTTAACTCACCCTTCGGGTTGGGAATGGTGTCACTTGGAAGAGATCCCGAAGTTGAGGGTTGACTTATCTTGCACAAAACAGCATTCAACATGTTCTCAAGTTTATTCTGTGAAGCATCCAATTTGTTGTTCTGAAGTCGAATCTCATTCCTAAACTCATTGCTTTGTCTAGTCAACGAAGATTGAAACTCATTTCTCAAACTTGAAATCTGAGTTTGCATGGTTTGGATGGTAGCATTATTGTGTTGAACGTAATTCGTGAATTCACTTGAAGGCAAAGGTGGAGCTTGATAACTCGAATTTTGATATCCTTGATTGTAATTGACTCCTTGATTCGGGTATTGATTTGGTGGGGCTTTGAATTGGTTTTGAACATTTGATCCACGAACTTGATTCTGATTAAAACGAGTCTGATTGTTCGATTGAGAAAATCCCGGAGGTCCCATTTGATTACTAACACGAGGATTCGGTTCAACTTGAGGACGGTATTGGTTACCTCCGGTTACGGCATTAGCTTCGAAAGGATTTCCATCGGTGGCGGTACAATTGTAGTAAGCATGCGGGCCACCACAAGTAGTACAAGTCGATTCCACCGCTTTGACTTGAGCGGGTGGAGAAGAATCAATCTTAGCGGTCTTAATCTTAACCAAAGCCTGAATCATATCCGTAAGCTTATCAATCTTAGCATCGGTGCTAGACGTATTTTCGTAAGACGAGGATGATGGTGTAACACTCACTCGGGCAGCAACCGATTTGCTACGTGATGTACGAACTTTAGATTTGTTCTCAATAATCGACAAGGCATCTCTCGTTGATCGGGTCAACAAATTACCACCCGCGGCGGCATTGAGAGAGTCTTGATCAGTCTCATTCAAACCGTTATAAAACGTATCAAGTTGGTGTAATTCCGTAAAACCATGATGGGGACATTGCCTAAGCAAATCTTTGAATCGGTCCCATGCCTCACTAAATGATTCATCAAATCTTTGTGTGAATTTTGTTATTTCATTTTTTAAGCTTGTTGTTTTAGATGGTGGGAAGAATTCGTTCACGAATTTTGACACTAAATTCTCCCATGTGGTTATCGATCGAGGGGGTAGTTTTTCGAGCCAAATCCGTGCGGCTCCCTCGAGTGAAAACGGGAAGAGTAGTAGCTTGATAGCCTCTTCCGGAACGTTACGGTACTTGATCGTAGACGTGAGCTTGTTAAACCGTCGGATATGAGAGTGAGGATCGTCCCTCTCAAATCCGTAAAATTGGCTTGACGAAACCAAATTTATCAATCCGTGTTTAAGCTCAAAGTTATCGGCAACGATTGCCGGGACGACAATGGCTTCTCCATAACCCTCGGTGGGTGCTTGGAGTTGCTCTAGCATAGATCGGTTGTCCTCCGCCATTTCGACGATGGGCGGAGTCGGATTAGTTCGAATCTCGGGTTCGACTAATGGAGCACGTCTATTTCGCCTTCTCGTAATTGTAGCAGTTTCACGTATCGGTCTGTAGTTATTAGAACGAGTGCGCATGCACTTTCAAAAACCAAGGCAATTAAAACGAACGGTATTCGAAAACACAGTGAACTCAACCAATAATCCCAAGTGAATAAATCACTTCTATAAGACAAACGCACAAGCGAGCGGAGAAGCTTTTTAGGTCAGAGCGAAGCTTATTAAAAACCCGCTTCTTTTCAGCCGCAATTTAATGTCAGGCCGTCCTTATACCCACCACACAGTTTGTTTATCCAATAGAAATAAATCGATTCACAAGCGACACAAAGGCAAGTTTTTGATCTTTGGTTCGGGAACTTATTAATGATAACACCTCCGTTGAGAATGTTATATAATTGATGTATTCTATTTAGCTCAAAAACAAAAGAGAAAATCTTTTTGTATTTTTAATATGATATATATATAAAAGAAAAAGGAAAATATTTTTTACTTTTTTTATTTTTATAAAAAAAAATAGTAACTTCACAAAGGAAGGATCTCGAGTCACTAATCGTCAAACCTTTAACGATATTGTCGCGACACAACCTCCCCGGCAGCGGCGCCAAAATTTGATTCGTTGAGGTTTAGGGGTGTGTGTGTATGGATAAAACCACAATATCGATATCAAAAATAACCACAAAGAATGATTTAAAATCCCTTTAGGAAAAAGGATAATGAATCAAAACCCGTGAGTGATAGTGATACGGATTAGGAAATCCGAGTCGTTTCCTAACGAGGTGTGAATGGGCAACGTCGTTATCGGTTCGTTTTTAAAATGCTCGATGTTTTGGATTTATGATTTTATTAAAACTACGGGGAATGGGAAAACAATTAAGGGAAATTACACTACGGGAAATCCTAAATACGCAAATTATACTAAAACGTATAAAATGAAACGTAAATAAAATGCAACTACGTCTATTCTAAGTCCTAAAAATAATCTAAAATTACTTTTTAACTAAGAATGATATTTGAAAATTAACTAAGAATTAAAATTAATTTTTATGATTTTTCTGGAATTTATTTGAATTAAAAACTAATTTAAACTAATTTAAATTCTAAAAATTACAAATTGAACTAGGAAAAATTTGAAAAAAATATTTTTTTGGATTTTTATATTTTTCTTAATCTAGGAAAATTGAAAAATTATTTTTTGGAACCTTTTCTGATTTAATCGAATTAAGTGCTATTTAAAAAGGATTAAAAACTAGTTTTAATTGAGAAAAATAGTAAACAGTTACTGAAAATTATGAAAAATTCAAGGAAAATCTAAAATATTATTCTAAATCTATGAAAAATATCAAAACCTATGCTAGTGTGCAAGAAATGGGAGCTGTAGTGAAACTGCCTTGCAAATAAGCACTAATAATAAGCTATAAGCTATTCTACTAAACCAAAAGCTACCAGAAGCTATTCTAAGCTAAAATCAACTGAAGTGTACTTAAAACAACTAAGATCAACTTCTGTATTACAAGCTACAATGATTTGGCTTTAATTTCACTCAAATAACCTAACAGCCTAACCCCTTTACTTTCAGCTTAAGCAACAGCTTATCTAATAAGCTAATCTGAAAATCAGAAGTGAGGAACTCAAGATCACCAACCAGACTACAACTAAACCAAATATCAGACCTTAACAAGCTAACATGAACCCTGTGTAAGTTCTGCAAAAAGCCTGCTCACACTCAGTATTAGCTGAGTGTGAACAGGGGAGAAGTCAGCTGTTTGCACAGCTGATTTAGAGCTTAAAACTGTTTCCAAAAATTCCACAAAATTCAGATTAAGAAACTAGACCAGCTGAAGTTGTTAAGTCCAAAATTCCAAAAGCTTTTGATCAATATTGAAGATGTCAAAAATCCACAAAGATTTGGAAAAACTGTATTAAACCAATTTTGACTTTTATTGACAGAATTGAGTTTTTGACTTTAGTGAGATTTGAATCAAATTTTCTCAGTGATTATGATCTTTTGTGATAAAATGACACTAATGCAAGTTATATCACTAACTTCTAAACCTATATGCAAAATCTAACCAACTGATTCAAACAGTTAAGAACACAAGAAAAGATTCAATGCAATTTTGACTTAGAGAGTGTATGGCTGCAAATTGAATACTGAAATGAGTTTATATAAACCAAATGAACTTAAACTAACTGATATTATCCACAAATCAAACCTTAATCTCAGATTTAAGAGCAAATCCAAACACTACTTTAGAAACAGTTTTACTAGTACTCTACTTAATCCTTATTAGTAAATCAACTAACACCTAAATTATGCTATTATACTCACAAACATAATCAAATGAACAGCAAGCTTAAGATCAGATTATAACAGATATGGATTTATAAAAAACTCACTTGTGTCCTTAGCCACTATGGCTTGCCAAAGAACAAATAGCCACTAACCTATACTGAATTCAACCCAAATACAACTCAGAATCAACCCATATCCATCCAAATATCAGCAACTCAGAACCATGATATCTTAATGACTGCAGTTGACTTCTATTGACGAAATAGCTTTTGAAGATAGAACTGAGTAGAGAAATGAATAAGCACTTAATAAGCTATGAATAAGCTTATAAGAGCTTATGGTAACCTAAACACAAGATGATTGCAGCTTAATAACAGATTTGAGATAATTTTTTTATTTTTTTGTATTTTTCTTTTTTTTTTTTTTTTGTGATTTTTATTTTATAAACCAAATAAGCTGAAAATGGATTAAGATAAGCTAAAATGATTAATAGGAAACTAATAAGCTACTGAAATTAATAAAACAGTGATTGAGATTGAGTGAAAACAAAAACTGAAATTAACTTCTATTAATAAAACTTGTGGTTACAAAGGAAATGAAATTCAGAAAATACAGAAATGAAAAGTAAACATTAAACATGAATAAGCTACTATTAATCTACTCAAATTCTACTTATTTTACAAGTGTGAATGATGGGGGTATTTATACACAAGCTTGAGGTCTTGAGAAGAGTCTAGAAGCTGAAACTTGTGCTTTCTCTTGATCATTCGCATCCCTTGGATCATTTTACACCTCATCCAAGCAATCTCAGCCTTAGGATTGAATCTTACACGTCTCATTGTCCAATCAGAAGCCAGGAAAGGGTAGGACTGACACACGGATTGCCAACGTGGCATCCGTGTGTCAGGTTGTGTCAGTGGATGTACTATATTACCCTTAATTGGTATAATTTGGCTTAATTGATCGAAGGGCAATTTAGGGTTCATACCTGGGTTTATTTGGGGGTTGGATTTGGCGCGCTTGGATTTTTTTATTTTATTTCGGATTATGTTGACCGGGTATATGGGGGTTTGACCTGGGTTAAATACGGGTTGGGTAAAACGGGTGAAAGGGTTTGGCTTGGACCGGGTATAGAGTTAGGATTGGGCTTGGATATATTTGGGCCAAGGTTTAATGGACTTAGGATAGATATTGAATCCAATATGCATTTTAGGGACCATAAGTGTACATTCTGAAAATCCAGGGACCAAAGTTGTAATTCTGAAAATATCTTTCAAGGGCTAAACTTGTCATTCTCAAATAATCCAAGGGCGGAATTTGCAACTTTTGAATCTTCAAGGGTCTATTCTGCCAAATACTCAAAGTTCAGGGACTGATCTTGACAATTCTTCAAACTTGATTATATCTTTCAAATATCATCCTCTGAGCATAAAAATCTTTACAGATGCTTAATTATGTCCTTCCGGCTCAGCTTTAGCTCTCTTAATCTCTCGTGCTCGGGTTTTCATCTGATTTGGCTTCTTTTTGTGTGTTTTATCATATCCGTACCTGCACAAGCAAAAACTCAAGAAACACGCAAATATTAAGCATTAAACGGCTCTTTCTTGGTTATTTTGGGTCAGTTTTGATAAACAAAAGATATGTGTTTAAGCACATATCAAGTACAAGCAAAATTCAAACTTTAACACTAGAATTTGTCCAAATGAATCAAACTCTCCTAAACCCTTAATACCCCAAAAACCTTATGAAATCCACCAAAACAAAAAGCATGAAAGATGAGTGATCAAACCATGGCTCTTGATACCAATTGTTAGATATTGGATTTCATAAACACATAACACATCAATAATATGGGTCGAATTGTATAGAGTTTAGAGAGAGAAAGTGGGTGGGATACTTTCTAGAGAGAGAAAGAGATGAGAGAAAAGGAAGTTGTATGATTAAAATGAAAGCACCAACCCTCTCCACATGTGAAGAGGGCTATTTATAGTTCTTACAAATAACGCCACCTACGGGCTGTGGATCAGGCATACATTGGGTAAAGACTCGTCCGTCCTCCACGGTGTTGCTCTAAACTAATTAACTAACTAATAAATAACGTAAATAAAGACAAGTCTACGAGCTAACTTATGCTAGAAAATATTTGGGGTGACCGACTCTTCAATATGGAATTTTCTAATTCCTAACATCATCAATGTTAACAACTTCCTTGGTACCTGAAACTTGAAAAGAGATCGTGAGAATTTGAGAAAATTTTAAAAACAAAACAAAAATGAGAGACTTAATAGAAATCCTAATATAACTCCCCAGCAGCGGCGCCAAAAACTTGATGCAGGTTTTACTGAACAGGTTTTAATATTTATAATTACTCGTTATACCTATGGTCTACCCTAATGCACTAACGGGCAGTGTACCCGGTCGTGTGTAGTGTAGTATTCGGTAAAATCGAGGTGGTCCCAAGAGCTATGTGTGCGGATTTAAACTAAGTCTAGGTGTCACAGATTTTAACATGATTTCGATATGATTAACTACTAAAGAAAATATAGATGAAGGTTGTGATCAATAGAGGAGAGGGGTGCTAACCTAGTTATTCATCCTAATTAGGAATGTTTACGTCTAATTACTTCCAATTATTTCAGGTGGGGTAAAAGTCGCTAGGACAACATTTGGTCAGTTCGTCCTAACCTATCAGCAAAGGGTCCCACTAGAGAAATCAGGTGCCCCGACATAATTCCAGTTGTTCCTGGTCCCATAAGCCAAGTCATTAAGTTCCGCTACATGCTAGAATCATAATAGTGAGTGCCCGGGCGCTAGCAACTTAAACACTCACCCCCTATTTCTTAATTTCATCCGAACGGTAGGTGATCAGTTGGTCAAATCACACAAGTATAAAGGGTCTTCAGTTGGTCATATCTTACCCCTCCCGTCTCAGTCTACTTACTTAGGGTCAATTGGTCATATCTCCTAAGTAACTAGCCTCTACCGCCATTCAAAACTACCAAAACAAGGGTAGCTACCAACAAACTATGCATGCATACACTTAGAAATAATTATACGGAATCAATGTAAACGCAAACAAAACAATTAAGGAATCATAACTAGGCCAGCACCTAAAGGTGCTTAGCCGCTCATATTAACTATAACAATCGATTCAATGTTTAACATTACTAAATACATGAATTGAAAGTAAAGAAAAGATAAAAAGCTAATGCTTATCGTAGGGGAGTGATTTCTCCCTTGGAGATAGCTCCGTATGCTCCTCTAGACCTGCCTTCGACTTCTTCTCATGTTCACTGAATGTTGTGTGTGAAATGGGATGCTTTGAAATGCTAGAAATCGTGGGGTATTTATAGGCCAGATCTGGTTATGGCGTAACTAATTATAAGAGTTACGCTGTAACATACAATTCTTCGTAATTTGCACTAATAATGTTGGTTACGGCGTAACCTCTGGAAGGAGTGACACCGTATCTTCAATAAATTTTGGTTACGCCGTAGTTGTAGCATGAGTTACGGCGTAATTAGTAGCGGCGCGGAACTTTATTTGACCTAATAGGGCTACGTCGTAAACTTGGATAGAGTTACGCCGTAATCTTCTGTTAAGTTGGTTTTCTGAGCCACGCTTTAGTTACGGCGTAATGTGAGAGAGGAGTTACGCCGTAACTTCTTCAAAGTGAGCATACTATGATAAATCTTCAATAAACTCTCCAAATCCGTGTCTCTTTAGCTCCAATGCTCGTAATTTAGCTGAAAGTGAAATATAATGGAAAACAAGCGTAAATCCATATAAATGATATAAATTACAAGCATTATCGGGAGAAATTGACACTTAATATTCAGGATAATTTGATGTTAACAACATACTTGTGTGCATTTATGGTGACCTAACAGAGCTCGTTCCAAGGGAGTGTGTGAATCACATAACATATATTGATTCATTGTTGCACAGTGTAAACAAAAGTTTAATTCTTGCCTAAAAATGGGTGAGTGAACAGTAATAAATAATTAATCCTTGATTAACGTTTATTAATAACTGGGAATTCTACAGGATGTTACATATCATTTTATTGAAACCTAATTATTATTTAAACTTTTTATGGTTTATCAGATAGGCGATGTCATGGTTATTGACGTTTGGACATTAGCTACTGCATTTGTAGTAACGCTTCATGGTAACAAGTAGGTTAAGATACCAAAACCAATCAGAATTGGAATTGATTTCTTGTAATTTTACCTATCAATTGTTGTTTTCTCTTCTACATTTTCATTGCCAAAGGCTCTCTTTTTCTGCAATAGTAGCGTATATAAAAGCTCAGAAATTTTGGAGAATAATACCAGCCGCAAATCAGCAACAATTAAAGCTAGGGCAAATTGCATAAAAATATACCCATCTTAGGTCCAATTTCAATAAAGGTACTACTTTTTTTTCTCAATTTAAGATACCCGACTTTTTTTGGTCGATTTAGGTTTTTTTCTAACTTCCTTTAACAATTTTGTCAGTAAATTACATGTTTGGTCCTTGAGTTTGTATATGCATTTCATGTTTGGTCCATTTTCGTCTGTTTTCATACGTTTGCATACGTTTTCATCCGTTTTTATACGTTTTTGTCTTTTTTACACGTTTTCGTCTGTTTTTGCACGTTTTCGTCCGTTTTTACACGTTTCCATTGTTTTTACACGTTTTAGTCCGTTTGTACACGTTTTTCGTCCGTTTCTGCACGTTTTCGTCTGATTTTGCACGTTTTGGTCCGTTTTTGCACGTTTTCGTCTGTTTTTACACGGTTTTGTACTTTTTTACACGTTTTCGTCCGTTTTTGCACGTTTTCGTCTATTTTTATAAGTATAAAAACGTGTCAAACGGACTAAAACGTGTAAAAACTGATGGAAACGTGTAAAAACGGATGGAAACGTGTAAAAACGGACGAAAACATGCAAAAACAAACGAAAACGTGCAAAAACGGACGAAAACGTGTAAAAACGGATGAAAACGTATAAAAACGGATGAAAACGTATGAAAACGAACGAAAATGGACCAAACATGAAATTCTTATACAAATTCAATGATCAAAAAAATGGTTAACGGAAGTTAGAAAAAAAACCTAAATCGGCCACACAAAAAAAAAGTCGGGTACCTTAAGTTGAGGAAAAAAAAAGAGTAGCACCTTTAATTGAAATTGGACCTAAAATAGGTACCTTTTTATGCAATTTGCCCTTAAAGTTAAGCATATATTAAAACGATAACACTAACTTATGCAAAACTCCGCAAGAACGCACAAATGGAATCCTTGTTAATAATATAAATGATTGTAACCGAAAACATATAAAATACAATTAAGTAAATAACCATTATTAACTTTCGGTTACATAATTTTACATTCACATTAAATTATAGGTTATTTGTTTTAGTATAAAAAGGATTACGAAGAGATGTTAGGCTCATTTTAGAAAGTGATTATTTGTTAACATGGTGAAAAAAGAAATGTTGGCTTGAGATGGTGATGCCAACCACGACATTCTTGCAATACTAATAATTGACATTGTTTTTGTCTTCACATTATCACCAACTACGACAAGTCATCACTATTAACGTGTACAAAAGCACCATTATTGTTGCTTTTTTCCTTTTAGTTTTGATGCATTACGCACGTACTATTATAATATATAAAAATGATTGTGATACTTTAATTATATGCTATTGTGGATTATTTCTTAGAGCATTGGGTGTGGGAGGTATCATGGCTCGCCGTGGCTGAGGTGGCAGCTCGCCGTGCGTCGCCACCATATCGTCCCCCTTCGCCGTCTGCATGACGAGCTTGAAGTTGTACTTTTTTTTCTTTTTTTTTCTTTTTTTTTTCTTTTTATTTGTGGAGAGGATAAATATTTTGAAGGTGAAGTATTTTTTTTATAAAGATTGAAAGGTTCGTGGAGGAAAAAAGAATGCAAACTGATAAAAAACACAAATAACATTGAACGTTTAACTGAAAACAAGAAATACATAATACGCTTAAACATTAAAAACTACAACGCATACTGATGAAAATAAAACTACTAAAACTTAATAAAACGAATCATCTGAGTCCAAACCCTCAGAACTTGAAGAGGAATAAAACTCGCCATTAACGAGCCGAGTCTCCATTATGTCAAAGTAGTTATCTTGAAGATATTGAGCTTCCCTTGTTTCTTGTTCACGACGAGCAGCTTCCTCGCGTGCCTGCTCTTCGATAATCTCCCTATAGTTTTCTTCGTCCTGTTCAAGTTGACGAAGGGAAGCCTCACTTAACCCGAATGGGTTGTTTTCAAGATCCACCTGTGGAGTGTTGACACGTGGAGTTGGAACAATTGGATTGTTCACAGGTGGAGTGTTTAAAAATACGTTTTACGGTTGGAAAACCGAAAAGACATTTTCAGGTGGTGTTGAGTAAACTTCAACTTCTTCTGAAGCTGGAAAGCTAGTTTCAGGAAACTGTGGTGGAGTTGGAAAGCTTGTTTCTGGCAACTGTTGTGGACTTGGGAATTGCTGAGAAAAATCTTTGTGAGACATTTTTGTGTGTGTGAGTTGTGTGTGTACCTTGTGACTGGTAGAGTTTTATATATAGACACATATGATCCCGCTCAAAACTATACCTTTTGAATTTAAAATTTGAATTTGAATCTTAAATAATCCCGCTCCTATTTGAATCTAATTTTTAATTTTTATTTTTATTTTGAATTTAAATAACTCCGCTCAAAAGTATACCGTTAAATTTGAATTTGAATTTTAAATAATCCCGCTTCTATTTGAATTTTGAATTTGAATTTGAATTTTGAATCTGATTTTTGAATTTGAATTTGAAAACCACCCCTTTAAATAACAAACTATAACCATCATTTTTTCACATCTGCATCAATTCAAACTTTCTATCTCTGTAGCTCCAAAAAAAGAAAAAAAAACACAATGTCTCAAAATCCGAAGTGGAACAAGTCTGGAGAAATGTTGCTTGTGCAAGTTTGGATAGAAATTTCGCAAGCTCTAGATATGGAAAATAACCGTTCCAAATTTTGTTTTGGAACAACGTTATGGAGATGTTCAATGATCAGACTACCGATAACCATCGTACCAAAAATTCAATCACGGGAAAATGGACGAGGATTAACGTTGATTGCAAAAAATTCAACGCTATTTACACACATTTGCAGCGTCGAAGTGGTGAAATGACCACACTCATCTCGAGAATGCGAAACTAAACTTTGAGCAACGATTTGGTGGAAAGGAGTTCAAGTATGTTCACGTTTGGGAGATTTTGAAAAATTACCCGAAGTGGGATGTCGAAGATCCGATCCATTAGTATGCGTTGTATTTTTTTTACCTGTGTCGTTTTTTTTTTTCGTATCGCGTTTATTTTTATTATTGTTGTGTTATGTATTGTATTTTTAATTTTAATAAAATGAATTTAGTTTATTTGGAAATCTAAATAAAAAAAATAAAATGGTTGTGGTGGGCCCCAAATGAAGAGGTTGAGGTTTGTTAGAGCATGGGGTATGGTAACGGAAGCAACTCGCCAGTCCAACGTGGCATGCTCGCCACTCCATTTTGCTCCTCGCCACCACACCAAGCTTGTTCGTCGTTGGGGTTTTCGCCACTGGAACGACGAGGAAGAAGACAAAGACTTTTCAGAATATAACCGTTGTATTAAACGGTTCGATTTAAAAAAAAAAAAAAAAAAAAAAAAAAAACTTTTTATTTTTAAGATTAAAACTTTACCCACCCTCTTATAAATAATACCCCATTTTTATAAAATAATTCACACTCTTTTCTTTCAAATCATTCACACACTACTCTTTCAAATCTTTACATCTTAAGAAAAAAAACATGAGTGGTTCAAATTCGGATTCCGGTATTGATGATTTACAAGATATCGAGATGATTACGAAGTTGCGAGGTTATGGGCAATCGTTGCCAAAACAGGAAGCTGAAAGTTCACGCACCCGTAATTACATCTACCGTGACCGTGAAGTTGCTGAAGAACGTCTGATATCCGACTATTTTTCTGATTGTCCCAAAATATCCGGACTACTAGTTTAGGCGTCGATTTCGTATGAGCCGTAAACTATTCTTAGAAATAGTACAAGGTGTGGAAAACTAGAAGGGGGGTTGAATAGTTTTGCCAATTAAAACTTCCTTTTAATCTATTTAGATCGACTTATGTCAATCTATTTGGATGTGTGTGTTGGATGTTGATAAACAAGCATATAAAGGTAAGTAATGAAAAGATAAGAGTAAGAACCACAAAACCACAACACAAGTATTTATAGTGGTTCGGCTACAAGGACACCTTCCTTGCCCTACTCCACACCCCGAGTCACCTACTCGAGAGTTCGTAATCACTACACCAATCTCCTTATGGCGGAGAAGCCTTCACAACGTCGCCTACTCTTTTTCCGGTGCTAGGCTAACCACCGGGTTCTTTCACTCCAAGGTGAACCACACCTACACAAAGTCGCCTACCCTTTATAAGGTACTAGGCTAAGTACCTAGCTCTTTCACTCCAAGGTGAACTACATCTTTCACAACGTCGCCTACCCTTTATTAGGTACTAGGCTAAGCACCTAGTTCCATTGCAATGGAGGAACTACTACCACACTACACCAACGACTAATCCCAAAGGAGATCTACTCCTTTACAACATCATCAAGGATATCAATATCCTTGGATCTAATGCTAGTCTATCTTGTACATCGAAACACACCATATCGAATGTACATCTAAGGCACCTTTCACTAATTCCTTTGACTAGATCTACAAGACACCTTTCACTAATGTCTTGTGTCTTCACTTCTAAACACCTTTCACTAATGCTTCTTTGTCTTGACTTCTAAGCACCTTTCACTAATGCTTATCCTATAGACGATAGATACCCTTCACTAATATCTTCGTCTTGACACTTGAGACATCTTTCACTAATGTCTTCAACACTACACTCATTTGAAGAAAGAAAGGAATCATCAACAAGAAGACTTCAGTAGCCTTGATGATGAGGAAGCATGGCAACTCATGGACTTGAGCTTGCTCGACTTCAAAGGTGGTGATCTTCCCTTTTAAGAGGAACCTAAAAGATCACACAAAAACAAAACTACAAACATAGATCTCTTGGATCTGAGGTTAGTGAGTTTTTAACTCAGGGAGAAAGTGTGTTAGAAAGGGGTGAGGAATAATGAAGAAATGGCTCACTATTTAAAGAGGAAAAATCCTACTGTTCCCCGGATCCCACGGATCCCTACCACAAGGGATCCGGCTAGCACAAAGCTAGGGATCCGTGGAACGCTCCTCTTTGCCCATGGGTATTTTTGGTTATGGGTCATGGGTTATGGGTTGATCCATGGTGTGGTGGCCTACGGCATACGCCAATTGTGTATATTTTACCCAATTGGCCCAATATACTACATACTAGTTATGTGTATATTTTACCCAAATATGTAAACATTAGTTGTTGTACATATGTATTACTAAATCATAAAATCACTTATACTTGTTTTAATGTTTTATGTGAAAATGTGAATATGTTAGAAACTATTAGATCAAACCATTTACGTATTTTATTTGCTTCGTTAATATGATTTTACGTTTGTTATCGACAAAACATTAGAAGATCGTAAAATATAAATAAATGTTTTTACGGCTTATTTGTATTAACACAAGGTATTGAAAATCATATTCAAACTGTTGATCCTCTTCCACCGCATTTTGATTTCTTTAGAGTCCGACCCGATGCTATGGGTGTAATGAGTATGAGTGTTATTATGAAATGCACATCCGCCATACGCCAATTGGCCTACGGCACCGCACCTGATGCATTTGATGAATATTTGAAAATGGGGTCACACACGCCGATTTGTCTAGATTTTTTTACAATGTGTGTAATTGAATTGTTTATGCCCGAGTTTTTAAGAAAGCCTAATTTGAATGACATTCAAAATTTATATAACGCACATAACACGGTCCATGGATTTCCGGGAATGTTTGGGAGCATTGATTGTATGCACTGGGAATGGAAAAACTGTCCCGTTGAGTGGCAAGGGCAATTTCATAGAGGTGATAAAAAAATATCCAACTATTTTGCTTGAAGCCGTTGCATCATACGATTTATGGATTTGGCATGCATTTTTTTGGGTAGTGGGTGCAAATAATGATTTAACTGTTTTGAATAATTCACCGTTATTCGACGACCTTCTTGATGACATCGCCCCCAAGGTTCCGTTTCAAGTAAACGGTGCAACATTTGAACACGGGTATTACCTAGCTGACGGGATTTACCCGGCTTGGTCATCTTTTGTCAAATCATTCTCATTGCATATTCGGAGAAAAATGCCTTGTTTAAACAAAAACAAGAAAGTGCTCGCAAAGACGTTGAAAGAGATTTTGGGGTCCTCCAAGGACGTTGGCATATTATAAGCCAACCGTGGCGTGCTTGGACTATCAACAAGCTACGAAGAGTCATGTACACGTGCATCATATTGCATAACATGATTTTGAAAGATCAAAAGTTTGCGATATCCAAAATGAACGATATTTATATTTGTCCGCGAGCAAATATACAACGGACATGGGTTGAGCGATGCGATATACAACGGAAGAATGCCAAAGAACTGCGTGATAAAGCAACGCACGCAAGACTTCAACGAAATATCATTGAGCATGTTTGACAACTACATCAGCAACAACAAAATTAGTTTAAATTTCGTATGTTTTTTTATTTCGCAATGTATTTTAAATTTCGTATGTTTTTTTTTACTATTGTATGTTGTATTTTTATTTTAAATGAATGAAATGGATTTAATTGTGTTTGGAAAATATGGAAAATAAATAAAATGAGAGTGGGTGGGGCCCAAATGAAGAGGAGTGAGTTAGTTGTGATTGAAGGGTATTTTTAAGGGGGCGTTTGGTTCGCTGTAATTCGTTGTAATTCGTTGTAATTGTAATCTGAATTACATTCTAATCATGTTTGGTTGGCATAGTGAAAGGAATTGTAATTCAGATTACTTTACAGTGACTGTTTGGTTTCATCGTAATTGTAATTCAGTCATTACAATTACATCAAGTCAGGGAATCTAGATTAAATAGGAAGTTGGATGGAAATTTATGAATTACGTCGTAATTCAGAATTTGTTTACTTTAATAATAATAATAAAACTAATAAATAATAATAATAATAATAATAATAATAAAATTATAATAATAATATAATAATAAAAATAATAATAATAATTATAAAATAATAAAATAATAATAATAATAATTAATAATATTAAAATAATTATAATAAAAATTAATAATAATAAAAATAAAAATAATAATAATAATAATAATAAAATAAAATAATAATAATAATAAAAATAATAATAAATAATAATAGTAATAATATAATAATAATATAATAAAAAAATAATTATATCATTAATAATAAAAATAATGATAAATAAAATAATAATAATAATAATAATATAATAAATAGTAATAATAATAATAATAATAATAATAATAATAATAATAATAATAAATGATAATTAACAATTAATAATAATAATATTAAAAATAAATAATAAAATAATAATAAATAATAATAATACATTATCATTATTATTATTTAATAATAATAATAATAATAATAACAATAATAATAAATAATAAATAATAATAGTGATAATAATAATAATAATATTAAAATTATTATTATTATTAATATTATTATTTAATAATAATAATAACAATAATAATAACAATAATAATAATAATAATAATAATTTATTATTATTCTTTATTATTATTATTTTATTATTTATTTTTAATATTATTATTATTCATTATTATTTATCATTTTTTATTATTATTACTATTTATTATATTATTATTAATTATTATTATTATTATTATTTTATTTATTATTGTTTTATTATTATAATAATAATTATTATATTATTATTATTATTATTTTTATTATTATTATTATTTTATTATTAATTTTTTATTATTAATATTCTTTTTTATTACTATTTTATTATTATTATTATTATTTATTTTTAATAATAATAATAATTATTATTATTATTATTTGATTACTATTATTTTATTATTATAATATTATTTTATTATTATTATTATTATTATTATTATTATTATTATAAATATTATTGTTATTATATTAACTTTTTAAGTTTTATAAAAAAAAATTGAATTACATTACGTAGCGAGTCAACCAAACACATTGATAGATTTCATCAATTACAATTACAACACATTACAATTCTTTAAATTACAATTACATCAAATTACAATCCATCCAAAGATTACAATTCTTTCAAAAATATTCTGTGAACCAAACGCCTCCTAAGTGAATGTGTTAGAGTGATGTGGATGTGATGTGACACAAGTGGGGTCCAAATGAAGAGGAAAAACGGAAGTGGGTTTGTTGTGGTTAGTTGTAGAGGTTTGTTATGCTGATGTGACAGTGACGTGGCAGTGATTGAAAAGTTATGGTATACCTCCCACACCCAATGCTCTTACACGGGTAATTGTCGCCGCAAAACGCGAGTAGCAGGCTAGTAAATAAATAGTGAGTCCATCACCGCTACAACGAAATTGTATGCACTTACTACCTATATGTGTATATCCTATAATAAGTATGTAGAAAGTCAAAATAACCACCACATTGAAGAAAAGTGAGGAAAACAAAATATAAAAAGGTGGTGTGGAAGTATTTTGGTTTCCAAACCCAGAATCCTTTTTGGCACCGGCGGTAGAGACGAGAGAATGAATATATTCAGGTTTTGCGGTGACATGTTTCATTTGGTCAGCATCATAGTCCTCCTCCTCAAAATCTACGCCACTAAATCATGTTCAGGTAAATTCATTTTAAGGGTTTTACAATTAAATCAAATTCATTACTGTAATTTTTATTTTTTGTTTTGTTTAGGGATTTCTTTAAAGACGCAGGAGCTATACGCGCTTGTGTTTTTAGCGCGATATTTAAATCTATTTACGGTGGTGATCTCGGTTTATAACACTGTAATGAAGATCGTGTTTATTGTCACTTCACTTGCGATCGTTTATTGCATGCGTTGGCATCGTGTTGTTAAACGATCTTATGATCGCGAAATCGATACTTTTAAGTATGAGTTTTTGGTCTTGGCTTCTTTTCTTTTGGCTTTGCTTCTTAATGACAAGTTTACCTTTTTCGAGGTTAGTCACTACTAGCTGTATTACCTCAATTATTTACTTCTCTATTCTTTGGATTGGAAATTTATTTTGAAATTTATGTTAGTTTTTACAAACATTTTTAAATTAAAATCTCATATTATGAAATAATTTGATTGAAAATTTTCTACAAAGTTATATCTTTTCGAGTATTCTTGCATCTTTTATAAAATTAGCAAGTCCACTCACAATTTCCATAAGTACTCGTTTTTAAGCAGCTTTTCTTTTTTTTTTCCCCCCTAAGTAGAATTAAACAAGCATTCATTCCTAAAGACCCTCTGACAATTTTATATTTTTTTGTTATCCTGGAGAACTCTTGACAATCAAATAAACAGACTTCATATACATTCCAATTGTTGCACTCTAATGATGAGACACAATAAAAATTCAGTCTAGTGGTTTTCATCTGAATACGGTTTTAGTTTAATCACTTATGTTTCTTTTATATAATATTGCAACATTTTGAAGCAAAAATGCTCCGTTTGTCAACAATCTTTGGGACCGGATTACTCATTGTTCATTTGACTGTTATTAGTATCCAGTCACTTGCGGGTCTGGACTAGTTCTTCAGCCAATTTTATGATGCACCTTAGTATTAACTGTTTTGGTGTAGGACTAGTTTATTAGACGACCTTTACAGCCGTGCATCATACTGTTATGTATTTTTTCCTGTTCGGTGTCTCATTACGATTTTACAGATAGGCAAACAGCTGATTAGTTAGATGCATATTTGCTAATTATGGTTATATTCACTTACAAATAAATAAGGTTAACCTTAACTAAGGGTATGTTTGGGGCTGGGGCTGGGGCTGGGGCTTATATTATAAGCCGAAATTAAAATTTGTATTTTTGTAAACTTGTTTGGCAAATGGGCTGTGGCTGGAACTGGGGCTGAGGCTTATTATTACAAAATTACTAAAAAGGACATAATTAAATGAGTTTTTGTATATATTAGATATTTTTGTGGGTAAATAAGTAATTTATTCTTCAAAAGTCTCGGGGTAAAGTTTTTAGCCCATTTTATGGGGCTAAAGTTTTTAGCCGACTTATTTTATAAGCCCTTTCATAAGCCCCATAACAAACGAGACTTATTTTATTAGCCGGCTTATTTTAAAAGTCTAAGCCCCATTTAAGCCCTCGCCAAACATAGCCTAAGTGTAGAAAAAGATGTTTCATCTCTTCTGATGATCATCTATGGCAATGTTCCAGTGGTTCCTTTTATCCGCTTTTCCATCCTCAGTACCAGCCAATATTGTGATGTCCTTTGCTGCCTAGGATTTATGCCATATTTAAATATGGTGCATCCTTATTAATAATGTGTTATCTCTACTACTTATCAAGCATGCATAATTTTCCTTACACTTAAAGTTCTTAAATTTGAGTAATGTGTAATGCCTAAGGAGTACCCCTTAGAAAACAAGTTTAAATGGCAACTTTTTAAATTTGACAAATTTTTATGATCAATATATCAACTATTTGAGTAATGTGTAAGGCGACAACTGGTATTCTGTTTTAAATATGATCAGTATGTCAACTTTTAAAATTTGGTGCATCTCTATGTGTTTTTTTCAATTGCTATACACGGTTATCCTTCATTTTGATTATTTCACGTGTTATGTATAAACGTTACACGAAACACTTAACCACAATATTGGAACTATAACTATTTGACGCTAGAAAATCACATTGCTATGCATGGGTACTCGCGTAGTAATTATAAGGCGCGGAAATGGTAGTGCCTTACAGCCTTATATTGACTAGTATAATAAGTTTGCTTTATATATGTTTCTGATAATGTTTAGCATCTTGAAAAAAACATTTATACATCTCATGTTAGGGTAAGTTTCAGTATATCGCGCGAAATGCAGGATTATCCAACATCATGGGTGTCAAAATTGGTGGGTTAGGCCCGATGGATAATGCATAAAGAAGGGTTTTGATTGAACAGACTGTTTTTAGGTCTGGTCAAAACAGGCTGGTTTGGTTGGACTGACCTGCAAACCTTCCATTTCCGTTAAGTATTTTACTGTGGTACATATGCTCACAAAATCATTGTTAATACTGTAATAATCTATTCTATAACATAATTTTTTGCTAGGAGTTTGTAACCAATAAAAGTACACTTAAGGGGAATTTAACCCGTTTGACCTGCTCCTTTTTAGCTACATTATTTGATTTGGTCCACGTGACCTGTCAGGGATAAACCTGTAGCTTACACGAATAAATTGGCAGCTCAATCTTACTTGATTAAAGGACAAGTGAAGGTTAACGGGATTTATGTTTTTAAATGAATATCATTCACCTAAACTCTAGCAAGTATCCATTATCTATTTCTCGTCGTTGTATAATTGTATACACCATTTTAAAATCATGGTCATTGGAAAACCTGTTATATTATATCATTACTTGTCGATGATCTGCAGCAAAGCTAACTTCATATATATGTGCACAGATATTTTGGGCATTTTCTATATATTTGGAAGCAGTTGCTATTCTCCCACAGTTGGTTCTGCTGCAGCGTAGTGGAAATGTTGACAACTTGACCGGCCAATATGTTTTCTTTCTAGGGTACATTTCTTCCCTTCTCTTTTCTCTATGCAATTTCACTTGCATTTCAGACCTGTATGTGCTAAGTTCTTAATTTATTATCTTGAAAACTAATCATTTCAGACCTGTGGTTAAAGGTAATTTTTAACCCACCTACCTATAAGTAGCTAAGCTTAAAACTTTAAACAAAACGTAAATCTGGTCAGATGGTTATAATTTAAAAGAAGTGTATTCAAAATGAATACAACTCTCTAAAATCGTGTTGTTTTAAATGAGTTGGATTATTATACTATACTATAGTTTTTTGTCATAAGAACATGTTATTTATTACTAGTATGAACTTTAGAATAACGGATTAGAGAAAATGTTGGCTGCTCGGCCAAGCCGACCATGTTTTAACTAACATTAAAAATATGCCCACTCCAACCCAACCCAACACGCTTAAACCACCTATTTTGAGTTTTGATCACTCTTTCCCTTAAATGTAACTTATCTACTCTCCATGGTTCTGAGCATCTTGTTCTTGTATTTTAGGGCATACCGTGGATTGTACATACTTAATTGGATTTACCGGTATTTCACAGAGCCCCATTTCAATGGATGGATATGTAAGTAGCAAGAGATCTCCAAGGGCTATTGATTCTGCCGGATATCTTGTCGTTATACATCATTTTTTGTGTTTGTAGGATTTCCCTTTTAATTGTGTGTTATTTTTCTTTCTTTCAGCCTGCATCTCTGGCCTACTGCAAACGGCTCTTTATGCTGATTTCTTCTACTATTACTTTATAAGGTAGTGAACTATTTTATTACAAGTAGATGTGATTATATTGACCCAATTCTGGAAGATGGGTCGATATGGGTTATACATGTTATCAAATATGGGTTACACTTAATACCAAACAGTAGCTAAAATTAGACCGTATCAAATGAGCTGAACCGGTATAAATGGATAAAATGTCACCCAAATATATGTTTTAGAAGTACATAAAATCTCACATGTCGCTTTTAAATAAAGTCAAGCGATGATGTAGCAAGATAGTTTTTGTAATGATATTTAACATCTTAATTGTAAATTTACTCGGGTTTACTTGTTAGTCTTTATCCAACCCACACAAGCTAATTGGTACGTTTTCTTATGTGCTCAGTTGGAAAAACAATTCCAAGCTTCAGTTGCCTGCATGATGTGATCTGGTCAACAATGTAATGAAAAGTTGAAACTGATACATGACCTGCATTGGCGTTTTTACATTGTGGCTTCGTTCATCAAGTGAGAGTTTCTCGTTCGAGTTGAGATGCACTGCGACTAGTCTTTTAGTTATATATTTATCTGAATAGAGATACAGATTAGTTTTCAAAGATGTAGTTGAACCTTAATTTTACATATAAAGATGATATAGATTGAGTTTTAACATCTCTATGTTTCCCCCTTTTTCTTTTGCGAAGAGTTAATTACATAAATCCTCTTTGTGGTTTACACATTTTTCACCTTTCGTCCTTAATGCTCAAAAAGTACACCGGTCGTCCCTGTAGTAAAGGCTGGTCTCGAGTATTTTGCTGCTCTAGGGCGAGGCAGTCTTTTGATGCCTAAGTGAGACGATAAAAGGTTGAATACAACATAGTGTAAAACGAACACAATCTATCTTTTGAGGATATAGCCTTTGAATAAATCCCGCATATCAACTTAATATAGCCGTATTTCTTTTTTCAGTTCTTATAACATTTTGCTTAAAGTTATATGTCAAACATGTTTATAAACTTAAATAAAAAATTCTTAGTATTTCAAGTATACGGATTTAAATTAAAAGAAATAAGAGAAATGTAACTGAAAAGGGAAAAAACATAAATTTAAAAACGTCAAATATCTAGTTAAAAATATTGTGTAAATTCAGTCTAATAGTCGCAGTTTATGAACTTTTTTAATCATTTCTCATTGTACTATTACTTTATCTGTTTTATAATAAAAAGTATTTATTTTCATATCACATATAGTTTACAAAATGTGAGACCATCACATTTTGCACCAATAAAAATACATCTTGACATTTGAGAATTGATTTTAAAATGAACACTTATTCAAAAACAAACAAAAATAAAATTAATGATCATTTAATTTGAAACAAAATATATATTAGTTACAGAAGTTATATTTAAAAAATATTACAATCAAAATCAAAATCAAAAGCATAAAGTGAAAAACAAATGATAAAACAATTCTCTAAGCATTAAAGCCACCCCAAATGAAATAATATTAAAAAAAAATTGAAATCGGGGAAATAACAATATTTATTTTACATATACTTTTTTTTTAGCAAAAGGCTGCTGTTTATGCAAAACTACTTTTTTCTCTTTCTTCAAGATCTTCTTTTCAATTTCAATTTCCTCCATGAATGAATCACAACAACATCAAATAAACATATTCACAATATTATAATAATGATGCTTTCTATTTGTTAGATGTTCTGGGTCGTCGTCCGCACCGCTCATAGCTAGGGCCAACCATGCCTGTGGTTGTCTATTTTGTATGAGCCGGTCTTTTGACCAAACGGGGGTTAGTTTTTTCGTTAAGTCCATAAGATCCAAACAGTCGTTAGTAACTAGCGGTGTCAGTCGGGCCGGGTTGCTCGGGTTCGGGTCAATTCGGTTCGGGTCAAAGCTAAAAATAATTTACCCTAACCTGACCCTATTTGAACTCGGGTTAGCCGGGTTCGGGTCAACTCGGGTCGGGTCAATTCTGGTTTGGGTCAACCCGAATATAAGTTAAATAGTTACAAAATTGCCTATTCGTTCTTATTTATACAGAAAATTTCTAAAATAAATACGTAGTATTAAAAAAAAAAAAAAAAAAAATCCTTATTCGGGTCAAACGGGTTAACCCGAACCCGGGTTAGCCAAAAGTTTCAACCCGATACCCGACCCTATATAGTATTCGGGTTACTTGGGTTGACCCGAATAACCCGAATTCAATTTCTAACCCGAGTAACCCGACCCAAATATGCTTAGTCGGGTTCGGGTCGGGTTGAAATTTTTGACACCCCTATAATAACCAAATGAGCATCTGAGCAAACCAGCGTTAGTAACTACATGGACGATTTACGTAATTAACTCTTAATTTTTATTTATTTTATTTTATTTTATTTATTATTATTTTCCTTTAATTTTTAATTTTTTGGGTTTTTTGTTTCTTTTACTTGTTTTTTGATTTCGCTTTTATTTATTTATTTAATTTTTGTTTTTTAATTTAATTTTCGGTTTCAGTTTTTCGGCTTGTTTTTCGGTGTTTCGTTTCTTTTACGTTTCGGTTTCGTTTTATTTTTATTTTCTTTTTATTTATTTTTGATTTTTTTCTATTTATTTGTTTTTCAATTCTAGTTTCTTTTTCTTTTTAATTATTTATTTTCACTTTCTTTTTATTTGTTTGTTTTTGGATTTCGGTTTCTTTTTATTTATATATTTAACTTTTGTTTCTTTTTATTTATTTTTTTTTTATTTTTATTTTTTTTCGTTTTTGGTTTATATTTATTTTTATTTCTATTTATTTATTTTCCCCTGCATTTTATTTATTTATTTTACTTGTTTTTCGGTTTTGGTTTTTCGGCTTTTTTATAAAATCATTTTTTTTTTACATTTTTGATTTACCGATAAATAAACTAATGAACAATCATAACTCTTAACTTATTTTGTAGTTATTTCTAAATACAAAAACAATAAGTAGTCAAATATAAAAATTATGTTCTCCAACAACATTATTTCAACGACATTAATAGTACTATAATATCTAACAATCCAAAACTATCAAATATAGTACGAAACAACAATATAATAATTCATGGAAATATGAAATGTCAACCAAAAAGTTTAAGGGATATACCAATTTTTTCGTTGAAAGAATTAAGTAGGTAAGATTATTGTAAATCTAATGAAAATATATAAAGGTTTGGGCGGGGCGCTTTTTTCGGTTTGGTTTTTCATATGCAACCAAAAACCGCCCTAAAATCCGGCTTTTTTAAAAATCAAAATTGTCCCCGTCGGTTTTTCATTTGGTTCGATTTCTTGGTTTTTGTGCTCATCCCTACTCAAAACACTTATATAGGTATATTTATATTTACTATATATAAAGCATTTAGGACTTTTATTTTTAGAAGTCTTCAAATTTTAAGCTTACACACTTGCTATTATTAGTAATCTTTGAAATTAAAATTTTAAAAACACACTAATTGCACATTAAATTATGATATTAAATAGGATGCATGTTACAATAATAAAGTATAACTAATAATATAATGAATTTAATATGTTTATAGTTAAAATTAGTAACTTTTTTAATTTGCATATACGATAATATGACATATTAATTCTTCAGTCTCACAACACAAACACGAAACTATCATCTTTCATAGAAAATTGTTAAACATTATTCGGAAAAAAAACGTAAAATCAGAAAATCGTTAAACACAATTCGCCTCCGAACCCGCTACTTTGCGCGGGTACCATGCTAGTTAACAAATAGGGTTGAAAAAAGAAGTGGTTGATACTTGATTGAAGGAATAGGTTAAAAAAAAATAGAAGATGGGGTGATGACGTGTTTGAATTTCGGTTTTTTATTGTTTGAAGAAAATAGAGATAATTGAGTTTTTTATAATAGGTCCATAACTAACTAGTTTACTTATCGGTAAATTAAATCTAAAAAAAAAAAAAAAGAAAAAAAAAATTGACACCATGGACTTAACAGAAAAAACTACCCCGTTTGGTCAAAGAATCGGTCCATGCAAAATGAACAATCACAGAAATAACCGGTGTACTTTTTGAGAGTTAATGACGAAAAGATGAAAGAGTGTGTAAATCACAAAAGATGATTTATATAATTAACTCTTATTTATTAAAAGTTTCCTAATTTAACTTGTTTTCAAATGATCTCATAAAAAATCTGAATTTATACGGTTTTCTTTTCACTTTCACTTTTGTTCCTTTTTTCAAAAATAAAACTCGCCAATGCAATGATAAAATAACTGCTACTTCCAATAATATGCTTGATAAACCAACTTACAGGAAAAATAAATCAATTTTCCAACCAAAACAATACTCGTCATGGTATTCTGGTCTCAGACATCCCCAGCCAGAAACTAATTACATCTCTACATTTACACATTGGTATCAAATACATATATTCAGCATAAACTTGAAATCTTGGTTCGAACAATATCAACGTTAAAGCGGAAACACTCCAAGTGCACAACGGAGACACATTTTATCGTGTGAGAAATAAATCCTTTGAGAAATCAAAAAAAGATCAATCGACCAACACACACCGGACACAACACAAACATCACCTTCTATACGCCTTTTCCATGTATCCATCTAATGACACTCCTTGAAATTTACAAGCATTGACAAGAAAGGGTGTCAAGTCATCTCTTCAATAAGCGTTATTGTTCTTTCTTTATGCCGCCTCTCCAGATAAAATCTCAAGTTCAGCCCACCAAAGAGGCGAGAGTCTTGGAATTGCTTGCTCTGGTGAAATTCGTAGCACTTCCCTTAGCTTTGTAACAACTTCTTCCATCGTTGGTCTCTTTCGAGCATCCTGCTGAATGCATTCTTCGATAACCTCACATACGACTTTAAGTTCGTTTTGCTTAAATGATTCCAAGGTTGGGTCGACCATGTCACTGGTGTTTCTTTTGTCCAGATATTGTGCAACCTGTGGATTTGAATAGACTGTTATTTCACAAATTGGTACATCAAAGAGTACCAATTTGTTATTGTACGGAAGGGAGAGGGTACGTTCGTTTACATATTTTTAATATTTTTTGCTTATACGTTTATTTATGTCCGTCAGTTTATGTTTCTTAACACCTTAATGAACGAACATGAACAATAAATTCCATCCAATTAAGCGTCCGTGTACGAATGAACACGGACAAGCCTCCCTTAGTGTTCTTCTAGTTCGTTTACAGCCCTAGAGGTATGCTATGGGTGTGGATGACCCATCTCCTTTTATAGTATACCTTTACTAAGTTATCGTGTTTAATCTTCAAGTATTACAGAACTAACAAATCATTATTTCAAACATTGGTTCTACCTGTCAATACTTAGTTGTCCACTTTTTATTTTTTGCAATGTTATAAACGATTAAAACACAAGATAACATCATAAACTTATGTTGCTAGAATGCTAAATAATGATTTCCAAAAAAATATAAAATAAATATGAAGATGGTTAGTCTTACGCAAGCTACAAGAGGTCCTTCATGGTCTGAATAAGGAAGCTTGCCAGTAATGATTTCGAGCATTAAGACACCAAAACAGTACACGTTTGTCTCCGTATCAATGGGTGGCAGTAGTGCAGAATGTACTGATTCCGAATCCTTCGGTTTTGATATTAAATCTTTCCAGAAACCCATCTCCGCTACCTAAAAGACACATTCTCTTAGAAGGCAAGTATTACAATGTCACTCTATATACAATACAAATACACGACATTTGTTTTGGATGGGACCTCAACCCACAATCTCTTAGTTGAGGATCAAGCATCTTACAACACATGATATCACTAGGCTATAAGCCGTTTGTTACCAATTTTCTTATTAACCACCACTAATATTAAAAATTAAATATCTAATTTAAAATTTCAAACGGGTAAAAGAAAAAAATACACAGAGAAAGAGGAAACTCATCATATGGGTCAAACGGTTGAAATGACTTATTTTATCATGTATAACTTGCTCATCGAATTGTTTTATTATATACAGATGTATTATCGTACTAAAACATAAAATATCTTACTTTGGGTGCATAGTCATCCGTCAGGCGGATGAATGTTGAGGTGAGGTTGGTGTGAGGTACAGGAGGATTCAACTCATGCATGTACTGGACACAATACGCCGTTCCCATGATAATCCTCATCCTCGAACTCCAATCGAGATGCTCAAGTTCCTTAACTGTTGAAATCACCATCATCATTTAATTTCAACTAAAAAAAGCATGTGTTGATGGATTTTTCTGAATAATGATAATAAAAAAAGAGGTTAGCACCATGAAGATGCTCTGAGAGAGAGCCATTAGGAGCATATTCGAACACCATCATCCTAACAAAAGGTTCGTCCTCCTCGCAGTAACCAACCAGGTTTACAAAGTTTTTGTGATTCACCCGTGACAACGCATCAATCTATGCAATTCAGATAGGTTAGCGACAAGTTAAATGAATATTGGGTAATGGTTAACACTAAAAGTGGCAATTTTTGAAACATTTACTTATAAACGGATCAATATGGATTATCTTTTATCCTAACAGGTCAAATTTCTCAAGTCAAATAATTTGAGTAACCTAGTTGAAAGCCACTGAAACTCTAATATTTTGGTGAATACAACCTCCTAAATCAATAAAGTTTAGAGATTATTACTATAATAATAATGTTTATATAGTTATGATTTAACCATTTTGGGTGGTTACCCAACCGGCCTGACGCGTACAAAAACATGCAATGCTTTAATGTGTACCCTTTATCCGCCCCTCATAGCCACCTCTAGTTAACAATTGTATAGATAAATAAGCAAACCTTCTTTCGGAAGGCGAGTTCAGAACGTTTTGACCAATCTTTAAGACTGGAAATAGTGGTTGATGCGACACAGATCTCAACTCCACTAGATAATGTTCCTTTGTATAGTGTATAACCTTCTGTCGTCTGAATAATGTTACTAAAATCCTCACATGCTGTTTCTAGCTCAGTCCGGTTGAGCTGTGGAACACCTGCACACATCCAGGATTTTGATTAAGGGATACTTCATAGTGTATCCATGATATACACAGTTTAGACTATGACATCTACTCATTGATTCTATTACTAAAAGATTGATAATAAGCATTCATTATCCATCTGCAATCAAGATTTTTATCTTTCAATCAGTTATATTTCCTCAAATTTAACATATTTTACAAAACACCTAATACTAGAGGCGGCAAATTGACAAGTTCAATAACCGGTCAAACCATTAGATAATTTGTAAATATCTTTATAAATACATAGTGCGTCAAACATGATAACGCATGTAGTATTACTACAACATTAAAATTGATTATTTCAGTGAAGTCAATTAAGAGGTTTAATGCATTATAAATACACTTTGGATTTTCATCTTGCTTGACCCATTTCCTTTTGTTTTCTTAAATTTATTTTTATTTTTCAAACTTGACCCGTTAGATATGACCCAAATCAAGAAATTCATTAGTAAACGGTTTGAATCTGGGACCTCCAGTAAACCCCATAACGTGATTATTACAGCTTTCAAAAGTAAATGCAACATCTCCTACACCATATTTTATTACAGCAGACTACCTGATTCTATTTATTTAGTATCACATAACCAATTTCAAAATGCACATCCTAAGAGCTACATAATCGTCTAGTTGTACCCATGTTCAGATTAAAAAATAAATGAAGAAAACGAAGTCACAAAATTAAAGATTACCGGTAACAAAAGCTTTCTGTAATTGTTCACTAATACCAGTCCTCCAAGGAGCTATGGTCTTTACAGCACGACTTCGACAGACGCACCAGAGAGCTATGGCAATGATTATCAGGAAAAGTAAGCAACAAGATATTATTATAACCAACACTTTCCACTTTTCCAAATTATCTTCTTCTGGAGGCTGATTTGTTGGTGGTTCACCGGAGTTTTCAGGAGTTTCTTGAACCTTAGGTTTATGGAGCTTTGATGGCGGAGGTGATGTATGTTCCTTTCTCATGGTTACAGCAGGAAATGATCCGCTGCTTCTACTAGTCGGAAGAGCAATGATCTTTTGTGGCCCACTTCCATCATTAGGAGAAGGTGCAGCTGCTAAGTTTAGAGATTCTTCTGCTAGTTTACGACGTACAACATTTTGGACCTTCTCCGGTTCTGATTCACCTACTGATGATTCAGACTTGTAATTAGCAGAAAAACACTAGTTACTTATTCTATTGATAATGATCCACAAGTGTCATCTCTTGTCGTCGTTAAACAATACAACTGCTTCAAGCAAATGCTTAATGTATAAAAAAATGCGATGGAAAGTAGCTTATGATTGTGCGTTTGATTAGCTTACGTTTTTCAGGAATACTGCAACCGTCCGAGGAGCTCTTGCGAAACCTGATAAATAAGTGAAGAATAAGCAACATTATTAGACTACATTTAAAAAGAAAAAGAAAAAAAAAAAAACTGTGAAGTTACATATGCTATAGATACTATGTCTTACATTTGCAATCGATTGAGGTAAATATTAGCTGTTACTTTGATTTGTATTAGAAGAGATTCAGTTTTCTTTTGATGTTTGAAAACTCCCTGCCATATGCTGTCCATAATACGAAATAATAAATAGACATTTTCCTCTGTTAATATAACTAGGAAAAAGAAAAAAAATGATCAAAGTAGAGTGTACATAGCAAATAGTTATTGCACAAAATTTCATCACCATTCACTCAATTAAATATTGAAATAAACCCAAAACACTTCGGTTAAAAAAATATGCTTATATACATGAATTTGGTGATTTTTGCTTGAAAGCTTGTGAACTTTGTATCAAGAGTGTGTTTGGATGTGCTATCTGAGAGTAGTTATCTAATTGACCTGCAATAGTGGTTTGATCCCTTATCTTAAACACATACCACCATGATAAGTCATTAACCTTGAACAGTATAAGTGCACCCAGACACAATCTTCTAACCAAATCCGTTATTGCAACAGATTCTCGAATTTAAATTCTTTAATATCAAATGACCCATTTCAAAGGCACATGCAAACACACCCACTAAGAACGCATATTGATATTAATGATTATAATGAGTAGTGACCGAAAGAATTTGAGAAGCCTCTTACCAGCGTCCAAATTTTCTGTTTAGACATCCAATACCATCAGCAACAAGTGATAAAAGGTTTTCATCATAGTGCATTTCATATAAACAGTTGAGAGTCTTGAGTTCCATCGGAATTGATCCTTCAAGTTTGTTGTTACACAGCAACCTAGAGTATACAGATATGAACAGTAAGATATTTGTTTGTAATTTAATAAAAAAAAATTACATTATCAGTATACGCCAATATACACCTTTTCAAGTACTGAATGTAGGTGCATTATGCTGTATAACAACTAACAATTTCTCCGGTGTTAATATTATTTCAAGGATCCATCTTATTTCTAATAGGGTGTTCAGATGGATGTTTTCAAAATAATTAATGTAGTCTCATTTATCTGAACCAGATGGATAATTATGTAATTTAACCTTCTAATAATCGGGTATCTTGTAACAATACCAATGTTTCTCCATATATCTGAATGTTTAATATATGTGTCACCACCTACTTATTTGCAATATTACTTTAAATGAACATCCAAACACCCCATAGTTTTGCTCTCCACAATTGAACTGTGTTTTCTCTTAAGAAATAGAGCAGTCTAATGTGTTCAAATCCTGAAGTGCTAGATAGAAGTCGGAATCCATTATATGCAATCTATGTTTAAAACCAATATAGATTGGATAATATGCATGGAATATAAAACCTACGTCTTAGTACTCTAACCATTATTTATGACATTCTGAATGTCAAACGAACTATTTTCAATCTTCAAACATATATATATACACATGTACTTTATTTATGGAGAAACAGTTAAATACATCTAAAAGCGACTAAGAGTAATATCAGTATAGTGAACTGGTGCTTAATATGCATGAGTATGTGATGATTACAAATTTGCCATCAAAAGTTTGACATTATA
The DNA here is from genome assembly GCA_910596185.1 of Chrysanthemum makinoi. Lineage (NCBI taxonomy): Eukaryota > Viridiplantae > Streptophyta > Magnoliopsida > Asterales > Asteraceae > Chrysanthemum > Chrysanthemum makinoi. The sequence goes on along the minus strand of OU343217.1, from coordinate 154,390,028 downwards.
AAGTCAAAGGATGATGACTGATAGAGAACAGAGGGACTGACTTATTTCACTTACAACCGTTTTAGCGAATGCATCCGTCCAAACTCTGATGGAATATGTCCACTCAAGTTATTATCTCTCAAGTCTAATACTTCCAACAACTTCAGTTCACCCAGCTCAATGGGAATAGCTCCAGAGAATTGATTCTGTGAGAGGATACTAGTGATAGATAAAAAATAGTCAAAATAGGAAGAAAAACAATGCAACAGAAGTTACGACAATGTATTTTTTTTAACACTACGACCTTACCTTAGTCCTAAAAAATTTTCATTACTAAGTTATCCATTGAAAATTGCAACTGTAGTGGTAAACAACAGAATGACACTGGTTTGCACAAATCCGTTATTACTTATTAGTCTTTTGCGGCCGAATCTTTTTGCACACAACATGTTTTTTAAGTTACGTATCATTTTTAACACTACAATCTTCATGGAAAGGAATTAACCTTCCATTTTGCACAAAATTTTTTCTAGGCATTTCTTATTCATTTTAATCATTCGTCGGAAATGTGATAGGCAGATTATAACATCTTCCATAAACACCATGGGTTTATATATAAGATGTACGTTATACAAAGTAGCAACGTATTTCCCTCTAAAAAAGATCATCTCATTTCTCAATACATGTATCATACTATTAGAACATTGATACAAATAATCTATTAATCATTTTACATTGTGGGGTTACAACAGAAAAATATATCAAAAAGTAACAAATTAACCAGACTCAATATAACATAAAAGAACTCACAGGCGTCTTAAATGCTTGAGGTTCCCTATCTCAGGTGACAGTACTCCTTCCAAAGATAGCCCTTTAAGATCCCTTCAAACAAAAAACAAAAACATATATCACAACAAACATTTTTACCGAAATAAAAACTCGATATATCGTCTATCATAGGCACATATGGAGTCCCATAATAAACATGTGTTCTAAGAGCAAAAAGTAGAGTGATGAACTTACAACACTTGAACATTACCATCGACACAATGCACACTAGCCCATGAGCATGGGTCAAGGTCATTAGGATTCCAACTTATAAAGGCACCAAATGGATCATGAAACACTCCTGCCCGAAAATCCAACAATGCCAGACCTATATCAAAACGAACAGAAACAATTATATTTACATGCACATATATGAATTTAGAATAACTTAACGAAGTAGTTATCGTAGAAATGATTAAGTTACCCTCAGGGTTAAGCGAATAACAACTCCACCAGTTGAGTAAGAATAGAATTAAAGATAAACGGAGTTTATAAGTTGTCCATTTAACCCCCATTGAGCACAGTGGAGGCAGCAATGGAATTGCCAACAGCCAGCTTTATACGCCGATCAACCCCCCTTCGAGTAACGAATTACAAACACCTAAGACTAATCACTAAAACCAAAAACCCTTCCCTTTTTTTTACAAAAAAACAATTACAAAGAAATATGAATGTATCTATAGAAAAGATTTAAAAAAAAAATCCCTGAGAAAAAGCTATATTATAAGAATACAAATACCCCTTTTCAACTTAATGATCAAATTTGGGTCCCTCATTTTATGGGTTTCTAATATAATACCAGAATATGGCTTGAATTGAAACCTGGGGAAGAAAATATAAAAAAGATGAGTATGTGAGAAAGACAAGAAGAAAGGAAAAGAATAACCTGAAAAGCAAGCAAGCAAGCAATGTCATAAAAGTTACCACATATAAAAAGGAGAAAAGGGCAGTCAATTGAAATTTAGAATGAATGACATTAATGTGGGTTAAAAAGAGACTGCCCCTTTTCAGGATGATCTCAGAGGAACCTCTCTTCGACCATCTTTTCTGAAAGAGGGGGAGGGAGGTGAATAAAAATGTTTTTGTTTCTTTCTGGATATTCAAGATCAAATGTTTCTCTCTCTCTCTCCAAACAACAACGACAACTCCCCCACAAACAACATCAACAACAACAACAAACGTCATTTTTTCTCTCTCTATTATTCTTTTCATATTTTACTTTTTTTTTTTAATTCTTTATATAGTTTCCATTATCACTCACGTCTTTCCAAAAACAGAAAGAGGTCTTCAATAATACATAATGCCTTATTTACACGTATATTTAACATTAACCTATTTTTAGCATTCAAACTTTTCTCATAACTATTATCACTTTATTCATTTACTTTTAGCAATTTTATGCCTACGACATCCAATATATATTGGTTTATGAAAAGATTTTTTATAAAGAACAAAATTACCTAAGTCTACTCTTATCAAATCAAATAATCAACATCGACATTATTTTTTCACATTATCAAAATAGATATGGCGATCAAATACATTTGCTCTTCAATCTAGTTTGCTCGCTACTTATGTCATTTTCCTCGTACACGTGTAAATGGCAAACAAAATACTTTGTTGGCCATCCTTTTTTCTCCTGTTTCCAATTTACGAGATAACCCATATTCTCGTGACAAGTGAAAGTGGCAAGCAAAAATAATTTGCTCTTCATCCATTTTGCTCGCCATTCCATTTCCATTTTGGTGCCGAAGGTGAAATTAAAAAATCGTCTTATCCAAAAAAAATCTAGTAAATGTCGCTTTATTTTACATTTTATCCTAATGTTGTTAAATTATCATTTATTCTTTTGAAATGCACTAAACCTGACATCTTTTATCCAAAATGTACGAATTTATCTAAAAAAAATCTACCTTTATGATTCTCATTTATCACAATTGTACCGTATGCATTGCATAAATCATAAGACTATCAGACTAAATATTACAAAACACTAAAGATTAGAGAAAATAAAAAAATATATATGTTTTTCCTAACGGAAGTTTCCGGTATGCAATATTAATGGTGGTCATGGTAGTAACGTTCTTTTGTCAAAAAGAGTAGTTGTACAAGTTTCAAAGAATATGTTTGCATCAAGTTTTGTTTAGATGTCACCGGGATGATCCGTTTATCATACATAATCGGGCAATTAAGTGTATGAAATAAACAATGATGAAGAGTTATGGTGTTTTATCAATTTTTAGGATAAAATGTCAAATAAAGCGACATTTAGTATATTTGCTTTGGATAAGATGATTTTTTAGTTCCATATCCGGCAGCAAAATGAAAACGGAATGGCGAGCAAAATGGATGGAGAGCAAAATATTTTGCTTGCCACTTACATGTGTCACGAGAATATGGGTTATTTCGTAAATTGAAATGGAGAGCAAAATGGATGGAGAGCAAAGTAATTCACTTACCACTTACATATATTGTTGGGTTTGATTTTGACCCAACTGTCTTTGAAAAATATTTAAACATAAAATAGCCTTATTTATTCTGTCTCTGATAGAGATTAGGGAGAACAACACTCACTGATAAGGATCGGAAAGTGAGGCACCCCTTGATGGAGATTAGCCTTATTTATTCTGTCTCTGATAGAGATTAGGGAGAACAACACTCACTGATAAGGATCGGAAAGTGAGGCACCCCTTGATGGAAATCAAAGTTCTTACTCTCTGATGGTCATCAGAGAGTATTACACCCTGATCGTTATAAGTGAATATAACTCACTAATGATCATCGGTAGATGTAACTCACTGATAAAAAGAAACCAATGAGAGTTGTATAAAGCTCAATCAACTGTCAAGCTTCAGGGAAGCCGAAGACCAACTGAATAAATACTTTGTAAGTCGATACGGTGTCAGTGAGTAAAGTATAAGGAGCTACAAACAACACCAGAATCACTGAGATCTGACAAATGTCTCAATGACCCTTAAGACTTATCTCTAAAGAGCAACTTAGTCTCTGATGAATGGGCGGTAAAATTCTTGGGAAGATAAGCGAAAGGTCTTATCAAAGGACGATAAAGAAACACTTGGGTACAAAAGGTTGTCAGCATTGGTAAACCAAAAGTACGTTTAACCTAGTATACTAGGCGCGTTCTATCCTTTACAAATTGGCAAACTACTATACCCACGTGATTCTGCGGTATTTTCCCTTCTATTTAAACGAAACTTTGTAACCAAGATAAGTAGAGATCCTAAACAAAAACATAAAGTAATACTTAGTATTATAGCTGATAGGATCCCCTCTCCTAGAAACAAACTAAGCAAAGTTAGCTACTACTATTTGTTCTAATAGGAGAGTTTCATTTGTCATTAACCCGAATACTGTGTCGTACACTATTCCTTGTAAATCTTTGATTCATTTCTAATAAGATTTATAAATGTTGAAAAGTACAAATTGTGTCATTAGTAGACTAAGTTATCTTGAGTAAAAGATGTCAATTTGTTTCTTAATGTTCATTTAGTATCGTCATTTGCTCAAACTGACAGGACCAACAAGTGGTATCAGAGCGGGTGGGTTTCTTATAATCCAGATCCGTTCTTGAATGCTTGCTAATAATACAAATCCATTCTTGAATGTTAGCTAATAACATCCAAACCCGATCCTCTACAAGACCCTACCAAATACACCCTTCTCCTAACTTCACTTTGCTTCTAGTCTACATAATTGAGTACTTCTATACTCTTTGTGTGTAGCATAAAGCTCCAAATGCTTCTTTTCCACCTCATTTAATGACACTTCAAAGTACAACTTCCTTGCAAGTACCTTTATTTAGAAATAAAGTTCACTAGGACAACTCGTCCTTAGAAGTATTTTCATCTTGAAAATATCTGTTCAAAGGTTCTTGTAAAAATATGTGTAGTAAGACACACGAGCTATAAGTGTAGTTATGGTTACTCTCAGCAGTAACCAAGAGGGAGAAAGAAGCATCTGGCATTATTGTAAATTGGAGAATCAGAAGAAAATTATAGAGATGAGCATCAGGGAAAGAGGATATATCTTCAAAGAATGCGCATCAGGTGCATCGGGGAGTGTTCAGTAAAGAAGACTGTCCTTGATCTTCCAGAAACTTCACCAAAATACATGCATCAACAACAAAGGATCAAGTTTTATTGATTTTATTTTATTCTTTTTTGTACTTTAGTTTCAAGAAGAAGCCATTATGCTCACTTACAACTAGTTAATCTAAGTTATTCCTGTATTTAAATAGGAGGATATTGTTGGCTAGGAAAAGCTAACCAAACGGTCTCTAATTAGTATCTAGAAAAGCCTATTACTATACTAAAGGAGCTGAACCGATGGTGACTCTGACCAATGACACTGATAGTTTAAGGTCTACGAGTCTTTATCTTTTTCAGCGACAATAAGGAATTAGGACTGATAGCGTATCAATATTAATGACCCAAGCCCATTAATTACACACTCGGATCAAGCCCATTACCAAGGCACAATCAACACTTGATAAAGGCCCGACTTAAATCCCCGGCCACGTAGACCTGGAAGGACCTCTCACGCCTAGCTGAACAAGGACAAAGATACTGCTCCCCAACATTTACTAGCGGTTAAGATGTACCATCTAACATTGCACAGTGGAGACGCACGACAAACACCACAATGAGCTAAAGGACGAATGAAATCTATCCTCCTTGTCTGCTCTCGGATGATCGACAATTGGCACCCTGGCGGATGTCGACCTACCCAAAGAGTTTATCTCCAAACCCTAAAAAACCTTTCTATAAAAAGAGAGAAACACACAACATCACAAATGTTTTGACACACTTGAGAAAATACTGCCTCACAGCAGTGATGTATGGTTCCTTTTTAAGTTTTACCCGAGCTTCTTGATCTACATCAATCTTATCGGGTCCTTACCGTTCAACACGGGAAACCAAACAACAAAACTATTCCCATCCCATCTCTAAATCGATTTACATACCTTACGTAAACATGGCGCCATCCGTGGGGACATGATACAAAATAGCCGCAAATTTTACGAATTTTTTTACCTATTTTCTCTCATTTCTCACTCAAAAATAATTTTTTTTCTAAAAACCACCACTTTCCCGGTCAAACATGGTTTTAAAGAAAAACCATCAAAAACCCGAAAAGAAGACTCACCAGCCACCTGGAAACATGACAAAGAATCTTATGCAGAATACACATGTATCATAGGACCTTCCAGTCCTGTGCGTGTCATCCTTCTCTAAGAAGCCATCACTGTTATACGGGCGATACTACTATATCAGGTCACTCATGCAAGCTCAAAAGCCACAAATACACAGGGTCCATAGGGTAGTAAGGGGGTGTCGAGGGATGTCAGAAAAAGGGTCTGACAAGTGTACAACTCAGGCCACGACACACGAACTTATAATAAAAAACTAAGGTAAACACATTCTAACTCACTTGTCTTTATCCATATTACTTGATACACAGCACTCAGACCAGACCAAGACATGGGAACCACCCCAAGTATGGCACACAATAGGACAACATGACATCCTGATAATGCTCAAAATGAGTATGTTTTTAGTAGCGTTATTGTTGGTTTTGTGTATGATAATCGGCTATATTTACTCATGATTGTTGCAAAAGCACAAAAGAAGCGTATTTGTATGTGAATGTAGCCAGGTATTGCAAAAGGTGAAGAAATTAAGATTTCATGCACATTTGGATAATTCCCGAGGAAGAAAGTCAAGTAAGGAAGCTCCTGGACTCAATGATTAGGAAGCGCAATGATTTCTAAGTGTCTACAACAAATAAAGATCAAGTTTCGTCTCGGAAATCAACATCGAAAGCAAAGAAAAAGGCGCGAATCAAGAAAAGTCAACCAAAGTCAAGATTGGGTGTACGAAAGGCTCCCAGCCGATCGGTCGGAGCCCGCAACTGGATCGGCTGGGGTGATGGACAAAACGCAACCGGATCGGCCGCATCGCAACCGATCCGGCTGCAAACCCTGGAGTTACACTTTGGTCATTTATTGTTGCCTTAACTTCCATTAATCATTGATCATTTCCAGTTAATAACTTGTTTGGGACGTTTTTAGCCTGATAGTTAAGGGTTCTTAGCTATAAAATGAACCTAGACTTAGTAGTCTAGTGTGACACAACCAAAAGAGTAATAGTTTACACCAAAGCTATTACCAACCCTTATTATTCATCCCAAAAGTCTTGTATCTGCTGTAAAACATCCAGGAAAAGTGGTGAGACAAATTCTCATCCATTGTGTAATCATTCGGAGTTGTACGATTAGGCTAGACGATTGGAGGCGTGTGGTTGCTATATTTGATGATTTCTAATTCTCGTAATCCAAAGCTTAGGTATTCTATTGAACTTGTCATGACTTTCTATTCTCTTGAATTATTTGAATTACCTTGTTACTACTTGTGTTTTGTTATGATTGTCATGGAGTAATTCTTGAATATACTTGTGTGTAAGGATGTAAGAAATTGTAGTAGTGTTCTTATATGTGATGCATGTAAATGCTCTTGTTTAAATGAGTTTGTTGGAAAAACTACTAGTCTTGTTTGATTTGTCGGTAAAACATGGTTAAGAAAAAGGACCGAAAGGATTTCTCTTATGTTTTATTCCAAAAAGTTAAGTGACAAACTAGTATGAGGATATGGTGATTGACACTCACCATGTTTACTTATTGAAACAAGACTAGAAACATTTTCATCACGAAAGGGTCGAAAGATTCGTAGGAACAAGTTTAATGAGAACCTTTTACAAACAAATGGATTTTCTAAAGAATAATCATTAGGATAAGGACCGAAAGGATTACCTATATGTTTTTGTTCTTAAAATGATTTTACAAAACATAAACTATGGGTTGGAAATCATTTGCTTATGATTTGTGCATTACATCAAGAGTTTACACCAAGCCTTCATGAACACTCTCTATGATTGCCTATAGACTTCACACAAGTATATGTTTCTTAAATTTGATTTTTACTAAACAACAACTTTGAGGAAGCCTTGAAAAGCTTTCTTGTCTCGAATATTTTAAACAAATTAAAACGCAAATCTCTTGGGACGATCTCGACTTACCCACCTTTTGCTATCGCGAACGAGTATACTTGCTCGTATGTGTTTATAGTTATTGCCGGATAAATCGTGTTTATAAATTTTAAAACTTGCAACACGTGAGACACATCAAGTTTTTGGCGCCGCTGCTGGGGACTTGTTTTGCACTTGTTTGCTCGTTTGATTGTTTTCTTGTTTGATATATTGTTTGTTTGCTTGCATGATAATTCCGGCATCGTCACCATCAAGTTTTTGGCGCCGCTGCCGGGGATTTGAGTGTTTTTGATTTATTTTGTTTATGTAAAATTTGTAATATTTTAGTTTAGTTCCAATTTTCAATTGGAAAAGTAAAAAAAAAGTAAAAAATTTTGGTTTTAGGACCAACCGATTCGGCTGCGCGAGCAAACGATCCGGTTGGTCGTCTCGGTAAAAATATATTTTTTATTTTTTCTAGTTTCTAGTTTATCTATTGTTTTGTGTGTTAGTTTATAGCTTATTTCTTGTCATTTCTAATTTTTAGGCTAGTTTAGAAGATTGCTTATAATTGTTTTTGTCATTTTTAGATTTTTGCTTATATGTCATTTTTAGTTTTATTTAATTTTCTAATTAATATTGTCTTTATTAGAGTAATTGTCTAGTTAATTTTCAGTTTTATATGTTTAGTTAGTTTTAATGATTAGTTAATATTATCTAGTTATTGTTAGTTAATGCTTAATTAGTATAATCAATGATTTTAATTAGTAGGGTAATGAGTAGACACACTTATTAGAGCTTAATGTTTTTAATTAGTTTTTAATTAATAAGTTTAATTAATTTTATTTCATAAAAAAAATTATAATTTACTCCAGCCGATCTGTTGCAGCCCGTAACCGGATCGGCTGGGCGAGTTTGGGTTTGAGACATACCACTAACCGAATCGGTTGGAGGGCCAACCGATCCGGTTGGAGCTCTCGATAACAATTTTTCTAGTTTCTTAATTTCAAGTTTTAGCTTGTGTTTTTAGTCTTAATAAGTGTCTTTACTTGTTTAGAATGTGTTTATGTAGTTTGTTTTGATTTTAACTAACTCTAACGCTAATAATTTGGATGATTTGTTTTGGGTTTTGTTTTGTTTTGTTAGATAGTTTGTTATGGATAGTTTGAGTGGAATTTCCGAGTATCTACGCAACTTAGATGAAATGTTTAAGGATACCGGTAACTCGTTGGAGAAGATTAGGAATATCTTGGAAGAAAGTAAGAAACAGTTGGCTATTGATTCGGAATGTTTGGAAGAAGTTGTAGAAAACAAGGTTCAAGTTCCTAAAAAGAATAGGGTCGTGATTTTCACGTAAGCACCTCTCACGGGGTACGATTCACCATTTATGAGGTTTGGGACACCGTGTAGTGTTGAAGGGGTGAGCGCGTGGGATGCTCAATTGAACATGGCTTATGGAGACAACTATATTGTGGACAAGGTACTTGACAAAATTGGCCACGTTATTTTGGACTATGAAGCTTATGGGAGGAAAATTGTTAAGAATCTTCGGATCAATATCCATCGTCATATTTTTTAGGCCGATTTTGTAGTTTTGGAAGAAGGGAACGCGGATGAACCGGACGTATGCTTTGGGTAAGATTTCCTTGTGACAACTAAATGTCAATTGGATTTTGCTCTAGGTGAGATGAGAATCAACATTACCGATTTGGAGGAAGAGAAGGAAGTGAATGAAATGCTTGCGGAATTGTGTGCAAACATGGAGAAGGAGAATGTGGAGATTGTGAAAATTGGAAAAGCTAGTAGAAAGAAGACCTCATCAAATAAACTAACTCCCACCACCTCTACCACTAACAAGACCCATGATTACACACCATCACCACCAAATTCACCAAACAACTTCAAACCCTTAACTCAAGAGCAAAAGGAAGCCATCTTAGCAAACCTTGAACAAAAATTCCTTGAACTTAACGAGAAGAAACCGGTGATTGAAGTGTTACAAGATTATGTTCTTTACCGCAAAAAGCTAGATACAGTTATGTTGGCTAGAGCACGGTTGGAAGATAAGGATCTTTCGGATGAGGATAGGGATAGGATCTTATTTCGGGGTATGCCACAGAAAGAGAGTGACCCGGGTAACTTCGTTTTGCCTATAAAAGTTAACGGGACCACTCCGGTTTATGCTTTGGCGGATATGGGATCAAACGTCAACGTTATGCCTTATCCACTATTCAAGACTTTGGGACTAATCAAACCTCAACCAAATCATTCTAAGCTAACCATGGCGGACAACTCTCAAGCTAAGGCTATGGGGGAAGTGAAAAATGTGAGGGTACAAATTGGCTACCAACCTTATTTGGCCGATTTCCTAGTCTTGGATATACCGGTTGATAAAAGTCTACCTCTCTTACTTGGATCGGTTGATAAAAGTCTACCTCTCTTACTTGGAAGACCTTTCCTACCCATATGTGGAGCGATAATAGATATGGGGAGGGGGACTATGACAATCGATGATGGGATCTCAAAGCAAACTTATTATCCCACGCCTAGGGGAAAAGTGTTAGAATTTATGGAGGATTTGGAACTCTTTGATGGAGGAGATGATTTAACTTGCTTCGAAGTTGGGCGTGATGCCCAAGTAAATCCTATGTATAGGCTGCTTGCCCCACCATATTTTGATCTCGATGATGAAATGGAACGTGCACTTACTATGGAAGCCTTCTACAACCCATTTAAGAACATCCTTGTATACAAAAAGCTCACGGATTTCTTAGGATCTCTACCCGTACAATTGAAAATTTTAGAATGGCCCGAAGGGTCGAGTGTATACAAAAGAGAAGAGGGAGATGGGGAATGGCATGTCAAATTCGATATGCTATGCCCGAATGGAAGGAGATTTGTTAGAAAGTTCAAAACTCATGAGACATATCGTGAGTTGACCGGAAAATTCCAAAGCGAGGATATTTTGAGGCATGGATATTTTGAGGAGTGATAAGGAGAAGAACATCGCAACAATAATAACAAGCATTTGTTTGCTTGATTTTCATCTTTTGATGAAATTTTATTTTATGCACTTAGGGATTTTGATTTCATTTGGTTTTTATTTTTCTTATTATTATGGTTTGAAGTTATTTTAATCAATTCTTTTTGAGTTTTAGTTTTAGTTTATGATGATAAGTATGATGATTTAGTTTTTGAGTTAGATGTTTTTGAAATTTGCAAATGGTTGGATGAATGTTGTGTGCATCTTTAATCGGATTTTTGAGTAAACAATTTTTGCTTGGAAGGTAAAATGCCCAAGTAAAGTTAAAAAGGTAAAATTCTGCAAAAACGCAAACGAAACGGTTGTGTCATTGACTGAATAGGTTGGATTCATGTATAAGTACCAAAAATTTATTTTTCCAGAAAAACACATACACACACACTAATCCTCCATTTGGGTTTCACAAATTTTGACCACTAAGAAGTTGTTTGAAGGTTGTAAGAGTTTTAGAAGATCATCATGGCACCTAAACAAGTAAGCATCTGCAATCAATTAACTTAATTAGGGTTTAATTTGAGTATTTGGTTCGAATTGCAAATTAGGTCACCAATTTGGGGGTTTTTGATGGGATTCGAATTAAGTTGTAATCTTTTAGAATTAAGTGGGTAATTGATATAGGAATGCATTGCAAAAAGAATTGTAGTGATTGATTCAACATTTAATGAGTATTAAATGATTGAATTTTCGGATTCAATTAGGTTGTGACATTGAATCAAATTAAGTTGCAATTGATGATTCCTAGTTGTTAGATGATGCATTTTCAGTGAATTTTAGATGCCACATTGTTGATTAGAACAAGTAATTGATGAATTGAAGTTAAGCTTGTAAATTCTAAGCATGATGAACAAGTAATGATTGGAAGTTTTGAATGCGAATTAAGAGCAATTTGAGGTTGTAGAAATCATTGGTGATGTTAAAATGCAGTTTAGGAGTGAATTGGAATTGGAAAAATCTAGTGGGAAATCATTTGGAAGGCCGTAGACTTCTGCAGATCAGGGAACCGATTCGGCTGCGCAATACAACCGAACGGTTGGACCAAGGTCAGGGGAGGAGCCGGATCGGCTGCCCCTCAACCGATCCGGTTTGATGTGGAAAAATGAAAATTTTGAACTAGACCCTAGAGGCTTCCATAAACCTTATCGTTGGTTCTAACACTCTTATATTGACTTATATTTGTGATTTCTACAGAGAGTAGGTTGTTTGAGTTCGACGCGGATTCCACCAAACCCGATCGTGACCAAGTATTGCCAAAGGAATGCAAGGAAGAAGGTTACGTATAGCTTGAAAGCTGAAGGGAATGCAAACTTGAAGTTTAAAGATCTCACCAATGAGGAGAAACATGCTTTTAGGGAACGTTTGTCAAAGTTGCAAAACAGAACTGTTTCGGTTCCTAGGTTGATAGATTGGGATTTGTTTAACAAATATGAGTGTGAGAATGAGTTTCGGGGTATGATGCGGATGTCTTATGTCTATCCGATTGATGGAGATTCGTTTGATGATTTTTCATGGGAGAGAGCTTTTAGCATTAAAGAAGAAGTTTACCATGAATGGTGTATGGAGTTCTTTTCGACGATGTACTTTGAAAGGAAGGTCAATGTTCGGAACATCATGAATGAAGTTTGTGTTTGGTTTAGGCTTTGTGGGCAGGATCACGCATATACTTTGCCGGGTTTTGCTGTTGCTCTTGGATTGTATGAACCGGATGAGGTTAGTCATCAATTGTTTGAAGCTCATTTCTCAAGGCTTAGGAGATTTGAGAAAGATTAGCCTAGTGTTCCCGCGTATTGGGATCGCGTGGGAGATCCTTCTTGTACTCGTAGGAATTCTGCAACCCTTAGGAGTCCATTGATGAGAGTGCTACATAAGTTGTTAGTATGGAGGCCGTTTCACAGAATTGGGAGCCGGGACAAATGCCAAAAGCCGGACTTGTGGATTATGATGTTGTTGGAAGAGACCAAGGATGGGAATGCGGCTTGGCTCATAGCCGAGTATTTATCTAGGAAAGCCCCGGGTATCAAAGGTAATAGCAACATATGTGGAGGTCATTATGTGACGAGGTTAGCAAAGAATCTTGGGTATTACAATAGCAATGAGTTGGCTAAGTGTGGAGAGCCAAAGGTTAGTGAGATATGAGATGCAATGAGTTTTGGAAAAGCTTTGAATAGCAGGAAAAATACTTTGGGAGCATGGATTGAACCACCACCACCACAGCAGCCGGGCAATGTGCCAATGGGCAATGTACCGATGGGTAACGTGCAAACGGGTACGACTAGTATTTTTGACTCAGGTTGGGGAGATTGGAACCAACATTTGAATGAAATTGAGTGTAGGGATATTTGGAGAGATTCGATGATGTTGAGGAACAACTACATTAATGATTATTCGATTCCGTTCTTTCAACACATGCTCAAGAAGCCAATTATGAGTTGCCTAATGTTCCACCATATCCTTTCCCCTACACCTCGTATCCTGGACCGTATCCGTACCCATATACTGGCTATGCACCATTTCCCGACCCATTGCCTGAGTATGGTAGATTACCAGAGGTTGGAGGATCTAGCTATGATGTTCGAGGATCTTCATCGGGAGCTGGAGGAAAGAAGAAGAAGAGGAGAGTTCGTTCAGAGTTTGTGGACAAGCACTATGAGTCCGAAGGTGATGACGAAGATGATGATGATGAAGGTGATGAGATGAGTGAGGATGACGAATGATAGAAGATCATTCTTTGGATTGTGATTTAAAAAACAATGCTTATGTGTGTCGAACAATATTTTATCCATCTCTATCTCTTAACTATTTCTTTAGGATTATTATCATACTTTATTTATTTTTATTTTTAAGTAGCGTTTGGATTGTTTGTAGTTTGTTTGTTTGTTTTGTGTGTTGTGTATATTTTGCAGTTTTGTTTACAGGATGGATGTGACGGAAGCTTATTGTTGGTCAATATTTGGAGTTGGATAACTCACATGCGTGCCTATGACCCAATATGCATATTGCATATTCTATCCTGTGGTATTGATAAGGTTTTAAAATGTACCTTTTTGAGGGGTCATTTAAGCCCTTATTTGATCACTTTTGTATCCGTTATTACTTAATATCGTTCCTTTTCACTTTTTAGGTATCTTGAAGGCAAAATGCTGGAATGACACTTATTCAGACGAAAAGGCGCGAATATACAAAGAAAATGGCCAAAGTCAAGAATCGAGACACTCAAGCTGCTGGAACTGAAAGGGACGGCGTCAGGTGTTATCTGCGACGCCGTCGCATCACTTTTGTGACAGCTCAGTAGCCAAATTGCTTATTTACAAGTGACGGTGTCAGGTTTTAAAAGAGTAGGTCGTCGCAACTCAGACGGCCTAGATTTGATCCAAATGACGTCAGAGACTGAAGGGGACGGCGTCACAAGCATAAGGTGACGCCGTCGCAATACTAACGTGGCTAAGACGAAACCCTAATGACGGCGACCCGACGGCGTCAAAAATCATAAAGTGATGTCGTCGCATATGTAATCTTAGATATAGAATCCGAATTTTTTAGTTTTCAGTGTGTAGTCTTTTGGAGTAAAAACCTAAACTGAACCAAGGCTGTCTTGTACAGTATTTTAGGGTTCCAAAACCCTATCTTACATCAAGATAAGTGTTTTACTTCATTAATAATGTCTTCAATTACTTGTGTGTATGCTTGCATGTTCCCCATGTCCGGCTAATTTACTTGTGTGTTTGCTTAGGGAATATGAAACTTAATTATTGAATATTGATTGGTTGTCTCTTATCTTAATTGTTAATGATCTAGTAATGCGATAGGTCATCCGTTGTGTAGTTAATACTTGATTAATCTTTGTGAACCTTAGTTTATAATACCTAGAGTTGTTGTAGGCTAAACCATCCGAAGAGTACCTTAGAGTTAGAGTTTATAAATCCTAGAGATTTTGTAGGCGACACCCTTTGGTAGTTTCAAAGAGTTAGGGATAAACGCATACCCTACGACTTTAGACACAAAACGCGATTAAGAATAAGGACGTGAAAATTCAACCATCAATAGGAGATAATTAAGGAGTAATAAAACCTAAGTAAACATATCTTTAAATCATCATACGAGCACACAATAATTAGACATAGACTACCCTCACCTTAATTAATTAGATAATTAGATAGTAGAAGTAATCGGTAGAAATACCAACCCCCAAATCCAAACCCCGAGATTCGTACCTTTCCATTTCCTAAAAAAACATAAAAAGATAAAAAAATAATCTTCCTCAACCCCAACCTTAGCGTAGTAACTTCTCACTAGCATTCTTATTCCCTTAGAGAACGATATCAATTCCCGTGGCTTACCTTAATACTATACTACAACGATTAGGTTCACTGCCTAGGGTGTTGAAAAACTTGCTCGACGAAAAGGAAGTTCCTTTGACCCCGAACGACGCGTGTAGCGTTATCAAGTTTTTGGCGCCGCTGCCTGGGAATAGATTAGCTAGTTAGGAGTCCACCTCGTTTAGGTTTCCTTGCTTGATTCCTATCAAGTAAGCATTTTCCCCCCTATTTTTTAGCTTCCTTGTAGTCTATCCCCCTTCTTTGTGTTTGTGTTCGTAAAACCCTTTTCATTTGTCGCTATGGCAAATGAAGTTGCATTTGAATCATTAACAAATGAGGAACAATTGAATTTCGCAGATTGGATTACTTTTTATTGTTCTAATGAATTTGTGAGTGATCTTAGAGATATCCAAAAGGAGACGGGTGTAAGGTTGGATGGATTTGATAAATTTTGGTGCTTGTGTGGCTTCTATTCAACGATCATTGTTAGAATCAACTCCTTTTAGTGAGACCCTCTGGAAATGTTTTGAGAAAAGCCTCCTAAGCATAAACCATCAGTTGTCACAACTTGAGGAAATGGATAAGGAGGATTTATCCAACCTTAGACATCATGATCAAAAAGACCTAGTTTTTAAGAACATGGAACCTAAACCCGAACAAGATTGTGAGATGGTTATATTTGAACTGCCTAGTTGCATGCGTGGGATAGATTTCACCAAAACATATGACACGCGTGAGGAATCCTTTAGGAAAATAGAACATAGTGATAAAATTTTTGATAATGATTCTTATGAATCGGACCAAGAATTTGAAATGGCTAAAGAAGGATTTGAGATACTTAGGAGTGTATTTGGGTTAGATCATACTAAAACACATGATGAACTTTTAGGAGATCTAGATATAATGGAGAATGAGGTGGAAACTCCAAGCCCACAAGCCCTACCATCACTTGAGGAACACACATCGCCAATAACTTACCTGGGAGAAGTAGAAGAGACTATAGGAACCCCGATTGATATAGAACCTTTGGACCAAACGCCATTAAAGAATGTAGGTTTAGATGCTTGTTGTCATGACCTCTCTCTTAGTCCTAGGGAAGTTCCTAATTTTGATAAAACGGAGCCTCAACCAAAAACCTTACCCAATTTTCCGTCTTTAGATGTGAATCTTGGAATTGAATTAGGCCCCAATCCACCCATCAAAATAAATAATCCGGGTAGTTGCTTGATAAAGGTGGTAGACTCTAGGCCATATAAAGTGGAAGCTAATATAGGAGTAACCCATGACCTTACACACTTATATCACCCATTCATGATTGATAACAAGAAACATTATGGGTTTAAACCGGGTTTATTAGGACAAGATGGATCCTTAACTAAGAATCTTTTGAAGTTGATAGAAGATGATCCATTTTTAAGAGAGAGATTTGATTCACCCGCTACACCAATAGACTTAGGTAAGGTTATAATGAATGGAGCACACTCCTTTGAGCATATAAATCACCCATCACCCTCTCCTTACGTAGCAAATTTCCACCCTAAGGGTGTGTATCGCTACTATCACTCGCACTTAAGCTTAAGTGTAGGGAAAACCTCCCCTTTATCCGTTAAATAAGGGTGGAGTCAGGCTCATGACTCAAACAAAAACAAGCGCTTCTTGGGAGGCAACCCATGTGTATTTGTTTTTCATTTTTATTTGTGTGTCGTATATCTTTTATTGATTGTTTATTCTCATGTTTGAATTTGTAAAAATGCTTTATTTTGTCTTTAACCTCGTCTTAATAACATATAAAGGTATTTTACATAAGGGATAAGTGTAGGGAGGATTACACACGTTTTCAAAAGAAACGTGAACATGAGAATTACAATTATTTAAAAGATATACATGTGTGTTTGTTCGAGTCAAATGCTTGTATCGAGTCATAATGGATGTTATTGCAGGAAATTTTTCCAGATTTTAAAGATAAAAATTTTCCAGAATTTTTTCCAGAGAATCGCAGACCAGTTTGTCATGATAACTGGCGGTCGGTGCAACTGACGGGTTGGGAGGAGTAGAAACTGCTTACTACTTTTTCTCGTTTTCTATGTTACTTATAAATTTTTGGAATTTTCCAGGTCTTAATTTTTTAGAAAATCTGCAAACATCCATTCCACAAGCATTATATCTTATTTAAGTCTGGAATTACATCTTGTTGTGATTTTTCTTTGTTCAGTTTGATGCGTTGGGTTGTTTGTTTTCTTCAAGGGTGCAGGTTTAATTTATCAAGAAGAAGATACATAAGATGAGAAGGAGCTTTTCACGCAAACATTCTTCTTGAAGAAAGATGTAACCACCACTTCACACGGATCCTACCGAGCTAATCAGGGGAGTATTAGTTTCTTTCGTTTTTAATTACCTTCCATTATCATAACTTTGATACTTTCGGGGAACATTGGGGACAATGTTCAGTTTAAGTGTAGGGAGGGAAAATAAAATGGGAACTTTGAAACTATCCTTATCCTTGAATATTTGCTTTGTCCAATTGCATTTGTGTAATAAACCACGAGAAAATGTCGGTTAGGGTAATTTTGGCATATAGGATTGGGCCATTAGTCTTAACAAAAGCGTCTCATAGATAGGAAGTTATATGACTAGCACAAAAAACCCTTTACCACCTAAATTCCACCCAAAATGTGAGGATCGCCTTAGATTTGTAGGAATTAAAGCATTCATCTTTAATGCTTAGAGTGTGAACCGGTAGTATAATAGATTCTAGAACTTGTTTTGTGATGCATTCCGAGATCGCTAGTAAGACTACACTTGTGTAGTTAGGAATAACTAAATGATAAGAGGCATTAGGATAACCCTTATTTGATACCCGTAATATAATTACTTCTTCCACATCGGTTGAGTACTTCCCCCACACCTTTGCGTTGTACTCATTTTTAGTACACGATATCCCTAGTTAACCCCTCAGAGCCTATCCTTTTCGCGGTTCTCGTGATGTTTTGGTTTTTCGGAATATCAATGAAGAGCATTGTTTACACCCCACCCCCAAATATACACCCAAATCGCCTTAGCCTACCTTGTATGCACTCTCTTTTAGTGCATTATTGTTATCACCCAAAACCCTTAGTTCAATTATCTAGTTGCTTGCATAAGTTGCTAAGTCGAGTCATATCCTTTGTACACAGTTTTGGGACGATTGGGACTCATGGGAAAAGTTAAAGTTTATAAAATGACGGAAAGGGAACGTTAAATTCAAATTCCCTTTATTTGCGTAATAATGTACTTCAAGTGTTTTGATCTTTTCAATTCGGGTCAAATTAGTGTTAGAGTAATAAAAACTCAAGTGTAGGGATGTGCCTATAAATCCCCATCATTTTGATGTTACCGTAGAGGATGGTAGAGTAAAAGTGTATGAAAAAAAAAATCGAAAAAAAAGAGAAAAAGAAAAAAAAATAGAGTGTTAAAAAAAACAAAAAAACAAAAAAAACATACGGGCTACCATCCTACATCTATCTTTAAATTTATGTATGTTTATTTCAGTTATCTAGAGTCTAGAGTGTCGAGTCTTGGCTTAGCAACGCCATTTCGCATGCTTGTAACATAAAGATTTTTGACTTGCCACCACTAAATAGCCTATCCCACCAAACCCTTTGTTTCCTTACCGTAAGCCTAACATTACAACCCTTTAAAAGACCTCTTTGATAGTCTTTCCTAGGTGCTTACGCCAAAGCGATGGAGGTTTGATCTAGTCTCAAGCCTATGGTAATCTATGTACTAGGACCAGTTAATGAGTGTTTATCTTCCATTTCCAACTTGTTATATTTCATATACACCCGAGAGATGTGAGTATCCAAACACCCCATGTGAGGTGCTAGTATGTAATTTTCGTGCTTGTTATGACTTTTTTGGGGCTTATATGTGTTGTGGATTGTTTTAAACCAATGCTTCATGACCCCTAACTTATAAATTAATTGGCTAAAAGCACATTTGCTTGAGGACAAGCAAATACCAAGTGTAGGGATATTTGATAAGGTTTTAAAATGTACCTTTTGAGGGTCATTTAAGCCCTTATTTGATCACTTTTGTATCCGTTATTACTTAATATCGTTCCTTTTCACTTTTAGGTATCTTGAAGGCAAAATGCTGGAATGACACTTATTCAGAAGAAAAGGCGCGAATATATAAGAAAATGGCCAAATTCAAGAATCGAGACACTCAGTGCTGGGCCGAAAGGGACGGCGTCAGTGTTATCTGCTTGACGCCGTCGCATCACTTTGTGACGTAGCCAAATTGCTTATTTACAAGTGCGGTGTTAGGTTTTAAAAGAGTAGGTCGTCGCAACTCGGATGGCCTAGATTTGATCGAACGGCGTCAAAGATGAAGGGGCGGCGTCACAAGCATAAGGTGACGCCGTCGCAATACTAACGTGGCCAAGACGAAACCCTAATGACGGCGACCCGACGGCGTCACAAATCATAAAGTGACGCCGTCGCATATGTAATCTTATATATAGAATCCGAATTTTTTAGTTTTCAGTGTGTAGTCTTTTGGAGTAAAAACCTAAACCGAACCAAGGCTGTCTTGTACAGTATTTTAGGGTTCCAAACCCTATCTTATATCAAGATAAGTGTTTTACTTCATTAATAATGTCTTCAATTACTTGTGTGTATGCTTGCATGTTCCCCATGTCCGGCTAATTTACTTGTGTGTTTGCTTAGGGAATATGAAACTTAATTATTGAATATTGATTGGTTGTCTCTTATCTTAATTTTTAATGATCTAGTAATGCGATAGGTCATCCGTTGTGTAGTTAATGCTTGATTAATCTTTGTGAACCTTAGTTTATAATACCTAGAGTTGTTGTAGGCTAAACCATCCGAAGAGTACCTTAGAGTTAGAGTTTATAAATCCTAGAGATTTTGTAGGCGACACCCTTTGGTAGTTTCAAAGAGTTAGGGATAAACGCATACCCTACGACTTTAGACACACAACGCGATTAAGAATAAGGACGTGATAATTCAACCATCAATAGGAGATAATTAAGGAGTAATAAAACCTAAGTAAACACATCTTTAAATCATCATACGAGCACACAATAATTAGACATAGACTACCCTCACCTTAGTTAATTAGATAATTAGATAGTAGAAGTAATCGGTAGAAATACCAACCCCCAAATCCAAACCCCGAGATTCGTACCTTTCCATTTCCTAAAAAAACATAAAAAGATAAAAAAATAATCTTCCTCAACCTCAACCTTAGCGTAGTAAATTCTCACTAGCATTCTTATTCCCCTAGAGAATGATATCAATTCCCGTGGCTTACCCTAATACTACACTACAACGATTAGGTTCACTGCCTAGGGTGTTGAAAAACTTGCTCGACGAAAAGGAAGTTCCTTTGACCCCGAATGACGCGTGTAGCGTTATCAGGTATCTTTTTGACTATTTCTTTTCCCATTTTCTTTACTTTGAAGTTCATTTTATTACATTGATGACAATGCAAAACTTAAGTATGGGGGAGGGAAGAAAATAGAAAAAAATGATACAATTTTTAATTTTTTAGTTTTTAGTCTTATTTTTTATTTTGAGGTAAAGTTTTTGGATTCAAGTAGTTAGTAGAAAATCGCCCTTGATTGTCTAGTTGTTTTCACACGTTATTAAGATATATTTAAAAACAACTTGGGTATTTCAATGGTAAAATCAGGTTTTTGAAATTTTTTGATTTGGACCAAATTACGAAAGTAATTCATTTTGGATTCGATAGCATTTTCTAGCACGCATTGTAGCATTTTTCCGCTAAATTGTGAGGATTCTTTTTGAATAAAACATATCTTTTTGTTTTATATTTTGCTATGAGTGTTCCGGTGATTATGTCGATTCTAGAACTTGTACTTGTTATGCATTACGGTTAAAATCACTTTCGAGTGATAAAAATACATTCAAATGATAAGAGGCAATCGTAGGATTTAACCTAAATGGCCTTCCATTTTACATATAATTTTTTTATTTTTTATTATTATTATTATTATTATTATTATTATTATTATTTTGCTAACCACATCGGTTAGTTAACCACTTTATATGGACCCATTTGTTAGTGCTCATTTTTAGCACTAGATACCCTTAGTTACACCCTTCGAGCCAATCTTTTCATTTTTGTTATATCCAGAAAAATACAAACATATTTTACACCTTAAACCTTAGGTAACCCATGTCAATGTCTATTGGTTTGTTGGAGTGTTGGATTGTTTTTGATGATTATGAAGAAGCTACACTTTATCATTTGTGTGTACCATTCTCCAACAAAGATGAAGGAGACGTCTTTCTCATTTGTATTTTTTGTGGTGTATGCTTATACTAAGTGTGGGGGAGTTGTTTGAAAAAAAAAGTTATGGTTATAGCCAATGTGCTATATTGAGTATATTGATTAGCCAATGAGCTAAATTGAGTTATATATGTTTGAAGATCGATATGTGAAGAAGAGGAAAATATAATCATTTTCGGGATTGTGGTTCGTGTGATGGCTAGCAACATGGAGGTTTAAACTTGACTTTATTTTTCTTTTAAAACCAATTTCATAAACTATCCCATGCCATATTAATACCATTTATAAACCCAAAGCCTTAGCATTATAACCCAAATAAAAGCCCTCTTTGATGAATTTATTTTATTTGTCTTGATACTTGTACAAGCTTATGGTAAAAAGCATTGATCAAGACTAGGCATTGAGTGATTTACATATACCCACCAATATATGAGTGTTGAGTGAATTCTTAAAATCATTCGTGAAGTGTTTAGTTATGTTATCTAAAGTCATTTGGTTCATTTTAAAATTTTCACATATTAAAAGCAAATTAACAATGATTTCTCTTGAGATGATTGTTAGATTTTTGGAACCACGGTATCGAGACCATTGAAATCGATTTTCATGAATAGACCTACTTGAGGGCGAGTATAACTTAAGTATGGGGGAATTTGATAACGCTCAAAATGAGTATGTTTTTAGTAGCGTTATTGTTGGTTTTGTGTATGATAATCGACTATATTTACTCATAATTGTTGCAAAAGTGCAAAAGAAGCGTATTTGTATGTGAATGTAGCCAGGTATCGCAAAAGGTGAATAAATGAAGATTTCATGCACATTTGGATAATTCCCGAGGAAGGAAGTCAAGTAAGGAATCTCTTAGACTCAATGATTAGGAAGCGCAATGATTTCTAAGTGTCTACAACAAATAAAGATCAAGTTTCGTCTTGGAAATCAGCATCGAAAGCAAAGAAAAAGGTTCAAATCAAGAAAAGTCAACCAAAGTAAGGATTGGGTGTACAAAAGGCTCCCAGCCGATCGGTCGGAGCCCGCAACCGGATCGGCTGGGGTGATGGACAAAACGCAACCGGATTGGCTGCGTCGCAACCGATCCGGTACGCAAACCCTGGAGTTACACTTTGGTCATTTATTGTTGCCTTAACTTCCATTAATCATTAGAGGCAGATCATTTCCAGTTAATAACTTGTTTGGGACGTTTTTAGCCTGATAACTAAGGGTTCTTAGCTATAAAATGAACCTAGACTTAGTAGTCTAGTGTGACACAACCAAAAGAGTAATAGTTTACACCAAAGCTATTACCAACCCTTATTATTCATCCCAAAAGTCTTGTATCTACTGTAAAACGTCCAGGAAAGTGGTGAGACAAATTCTCATCCATTGTGTAATCATTCGGAGTTGTACGGTTAGGCTAGACGATTGAAGGCGTGTGGTTGCTATATTCCACGATTTCTAATTCTTGTAATCCAAAGCTTAGGTATTCTATTGAACTTGTCATGAATTTCTATTCTCTTGAATTATTTGAATTACCTTGTTACTACTTGTGTTTTGTTATGATTGTCATGGAGTAATTCTTGAATATACTTGTGTGTAAGGATGTAGGAAATTGTAGGAGTGTTCTTATATGTGATGCATCTAAATGCTCTTGTTTAAATGAGTTTGTTGGAAAAACTACTAGTCTTGTTTGATTTGTCGGTAAAACATGTTTAAGAAAAATGACCGAAAGGATTTCTCTTATGTTTTATTCCAAAAAGTTAAGTGACAAACTAGTATGGGGATATGGTGATTGACACTCACCATGTTTACTTATTGAAACAAGACTAGAAACATTTTCATCACGAAAGGGTCGAAAGATTCTTAGGAACAAGTTTAATGAGAACCTTTTACAAACAAATGTATTTTCTAAAGAATAATCATTAGGATAAGGACCGAAAGGATTACCTATATGTTTTTGTTCTTAAAATGATTTTACAAAACATAAACCATGGGTTGGAAATCATTTGCTTATGATTTGTGCATTACATCAAGAGTTTACACCAAGCCTTCATGAACACTCTCTATGATTGCCTATAGACTTCACACAAGTATATGTTTCTAAAATTTGATTTTTACTAAACCACAACTTTGAAGAAGCCTTGACAAGCTTTCTTGTCTCGAATATTTTAAACAAATTAAAACGTAAATCTCTTGGGATGATCTCGACTTACCCACCTTTTGCTATCGCGAACGAGTATACTTGCTCGTATGTATTTATAGTAATTTCCGGATAAATCGTGTTTATAAATTTTAAAACTTGCAACACGTGAGACGCATTACATTCCCTCTTAGTTTACGCCCAGGCCATAATAGGCAATCCACCCTACACCTAGGGAATTTAGCCAGTTCACCCAAACCTACTTAACCCGGCATACAACCCCGTGTAGAAAACAATGCCAACAGGGAACCAAAGCCCCTCAGGGGACAGACAAAGAGTGTCAACGTGATCCAATCATGGTACTCAGGCACGAAAAGAAATAATGAGGTCATGGAGACCTGGCAAGGCACCCCATCGAGAGTATTTAGTGGGACACGTTCATATCATCATCCGAACTAGTGGTCATAACAACAATGATAGCCTCACATAAGGTGAGCATAATATACATGGACGGAGGAAGTTCAGCATAATGTATGAGCACTATTACAATAAATTCCCATAATACATTAGGTCAGGCCTTAGACCCCCAACCACACCACTAATTGGTTTCTCAGGGGAAAGATCACACCCGAAAGGAATAGTTACTTTAGAGCTCATAGTAGGAACATACCCGCTGTCGAGAAAAATCTTGTTGCAAGTTCACATAGTCAGATCCACATCCAAGTACAATGTCATACTCGAAAAGACAACACTACAAAAGCTCATCATGGAAGTTTCCACCATTAAGTCGATAGTAGAATTACCAAAACAAGGAGGAATTTCTATGGTTAAAAGTGACTACCCGGGCAAAGACGCGAGTTTGGCAACTGCGGTAGAAGAAACTAATATCAGAGAGATCGCATGGGCACCGATTCCGAGAGACAATCCCAAGCAGGTAAAAATTGTCATACACCTCGAATACCAGACCAACCAATCACAATTGGAGACGACCTATCACCCTAGATCCAGAATCAATTAGTACAAATATTGGCGAATAGCTTAGATGTGTTGATGTAAATAATGTCTAAAAACGTTACTTCTATCTTTCGATATTTCTACTTTTTGATGATAACAAAATGTAAAAAACACGTTACGTCAAAATTAACGTAAACAAGTTTTTAGTCGAAATATCTCGTTTCTACATATATCACTCTTGGTATGAACAAACAAATTTACAACTTGACAAATGATCAAAGAAGTGAATTTGTGTTTCAAACCACATTTTTAATGTGACAAAACATTTTTTCAAAAATACATTTTACAAATTATTTTTGAATAATAAAGAAATGTTTTAATTGTAAAAATAAGTTTAAAAATCCCAACAACTATTTTCCCCCCAAAACAGCTCCAAACTTCCCCAAATAATCTTTCACCACTAAAAACAAAATTTGGAGCGTCCTTTTCTGGGACGGTACCACGATACCACTAAATTTAGTGGTACCGTAAGGGTATTTAGTGGTACCGTCCTCCTGTAATGGTCAGATTTTTTCTGCCTATAAATACCAGCCCACTTTACAGTTTTTGGGCATCTTTTTGTCACACAAAACTTTATGTGTTTAATTCCTTTAACACACTTATATTCCTTTGATCATTTAGACAGTTTTCTTTTGTTTATGAGTGATCCTTTCTTCTAACCAAGTAATCACCTTCATTCCTCTCCTAGTGCAAAAGAAGAACACATTGTATCAAGAAGATACTAAGTATTGTAGTTATAGTAGTGTGCACTTGTAACACTTGTTACATACTTGCTGTATCTTGATATACATCAAGTAGTCTTGAGTCTTATTTTGATAGCTTGTGTTGATCATTGTGATTGTGTTGAGATCTTGGGGATCTCTTGTAGTTTGTGTGATAGTGTGTTGATCAAGTGGATCAAGTCTAGATCGTGTAGATCTAGTAGGTTGTGTGATTAACAAGGATCGTGTAGACCGTGAGTAATATTGGTACTAGCTATATTAGTACCCAATATTTAGCTTAGTGTCGGAAATTGTGATAAGCGACTTTGTACGGTTTTCTCCGCCTGAAGGGAGTTTGTTGATATAGTGCTTAGAACTCTCGAGTTGGGTACTCGGGGAGTGAAGTAGGGCGAAGAAGAGCTTCGTTACCGAACCACTATAAATCTCTTTGTCTCGGTTTAATCTTTTCATCTCTTACTCTTTACATTCATTACTTACTTTCAATAGTTGTAGTGTGTTTATTGTAGTATTGTTAAGTAGGATTCATATTGTTGTGGTTTGATTTCACAAAGGATTGAATCGAAATTTCGCAATTAAACTTTTATAACTAAATTAAAAAGCTGTGAAACTATTCAACCCCCCTTCTAGTTTCTCACAATTAGTACCAAAGGTACGTCAATCAATATTTTTAAAATAAACTGTATTTTAAAGCTTGAATCGATCAATGGATTTTAACATATATCAAGAAGGGCAATCTATGCAAAGACCACCAGTTTTTGAAACCGATTTTTTTATCTATTGGAAAACAAGATTTGAAACTTATATGAATCAAAAAATATCGATCTTTGGAATTTTATTACCGAGGGTGATTTTAAACCTATTGAAAAGAATCCGAAAACTAACAAGAATGAAATTATTCCTTACAAAAAACAAAGTGATACTCTTGAAAGAAAACTAGCCAAAAATGATGAGGCTAAAATGATGATTTATAATGCTTTGCCAAGAAAATAATTTGAAAGAATTTTTATGTATGATACGGCAAAATAAATTTAGAAAACTTTTTTAGTCACCCATCAAGGTAATAATCAAGTCACAGAAAACAAG
Source organism: Chrysanthemum makinoi (assembly GCA_910596185.1). Lineage (NCBI taxonomy): Eukaryota > Viridiplantae > Streptophyta > Magnoliopsida > Asterales > Asteraceae > Chrysanthemum > Chrysanthemum makinoi. The sequence continues at coordinate 154,363,557 of OU343217.1, read as the reverse complement.
ATTGATCTTCTTGTGCAACAATATGAACAATTTTCCATTCCGAAAGATGAAACTATAGATAATGCTTTTGCTAGATTTATTACTATTGTCACTAGTCTTAAAGCTCTTGATGAAGGTTATTCTAGCAAGAATTATGTTAGGATGTTTCTTGGGGCTCTACATTCCAAATGGAGAGCAAAGGTACCCACCATTGAAGAGTCAAAGAACTTGGCGACATTATCACTTGATTAACTCATAGGAAACTTGAAAGTTCATGAAATGATAATCAAGAAAGACTCCGACATAGTTAAAAGTAAAGGAGAAAATGTGACAACTCGTAATTTCAGGTCATTTCTCAAATTTACTATTCATCTCGGGAATTTACTATTTACTGGATACTATTCATCATTTTTGAAGTCAGTTTGCGACTTTGAGAGGTTATTTTAAAATTTTACTATTCACGAAATACTATTCATTCCTGGAGAAAAATCACTATTCATGATTCACTATTCATCATTTTTCGTAAACTAGGTTTATGAGTATCAAATTCGCGTAACCATAAGGGTTTAGCTGCGTATTCATGAAACATCATTGAGAACATTACATATAGACTAGAGTTAGTCTACATATCATCAGTAACATCATTTTCATATTAGTTCATGCATGAGTTTGCATATTTCATTAACGTATATTTATTTATTAAATAAACGCTATCGCACGATCATTTATTTTGAATAATTGATCCGACACTTCCGACAATTGTCCTGATATATTTTTATACTCATTTTAAGACTATAAAAATTATATTATTAGTTTACCCGATGTTTTGAATTTATTTTGGTATATAAATTGTTATATATATATATATATTTACGATGGTTTTCGTAAATTCTATTCGACAATTATTTATTCACTCAATACTTGCGAGAAATGCATTTTTATAATTTTTATGACTTCGATATATTTTATTTTGTTCCGTTAAAATCGATTTCTAGCTAACGCTACACTAAATAATTAATTATATGTACAAAATACACACTACACTTAACTTTAATTACACTTAACTATCAAAAATACAAAACCTTATTCCCCAAAACACCCTTGCCGACCCCCCCCCCCTTAGTCATCATTTTTATAAAACTCTTGCAAGATAAATGTACACATACTCATCTTTTGAATAGATATTTGCAATATACTAATATTATACTAATCTAAAACACATACATACACATATCAAAAGGTGAAAAATGCAAGAAACTCTCTTCTTTCTTTGTTGAGGATAGACCAAAGCAAGAACACAAGGAGAAACCAAAGATTTTTCAAGATCAAGTGATTACACAACTCTAGTAGACTTCTATATTAGGTTTTGAAATAAAAACCAAGAAGTAATTAAGTACCTTGTTACTTTAAACCTCATCCTACTACTAGTAAGCTTCTCATAATTTTTACTACTCTTTCATAATCATATTTGATTTATTTTATTATGCTAGTACAAAAATATGCAAGTATTATATGTATTCATACCACTTTTACTTGTTTTTATTACTTATTATGAGTTTGAACTATCCTATAATTATTCCCATGAAAACTATCATTGTTGATGAAGTTTAGAAACCCATGACACCCTAAGAAGGTGTATGGTAGGTTTAGACTAGTTTTGGTGTTGACTGGAAGGGTTTAGTACAAGCTTCGAACTAGAAAAATCATTTTTCGACAACAAATAATTGAGGTCTGTCCATTTTTATAAAATCTAGAAATTTCAGCAGGTCTTGGACTATTTTGGTTTATAATTTCAGAAAATAGACTTTAAAACGAAACTGTGGTCGCTTGAACGGGTTAAAACGGGTTTATAACGAAAAAGATACGTTAATTTTAAGTTTAACGACGGAAAATTAATTTTCTGAAATAATGTAAGCTGTCAAGGGATTTTTAAGGGGCAAAAACGAGTTTTAAACAAAATCTAAATGAGTCAATTTATCAAAAATATATTAGTATACATTAACACGAAACTAAGGATATATAAATCGTAGAAAACGGACCCATAACGCTCAAGATATACGTATTTGAATAACGACGATCACAACTATTTTTCTTCAACACTAACACTTTATATATTAACTATTTTGCGACTAAGCTTCGCAAGGTTACTTAGTCACTTTCATGAGTTGTCAAAGTATATTACTTTACGACGAAAAACTATAAATTCTTGTTTTATTTCTAAACGACTATCGTGGGATGTTGTTTCAATATATATAAGCGTAAAGTATTTTATAACTTGACAAGACGTTATAAACTTATTTTTTCGACGATAAACTTTATTTTCAAATGCACAAGTGGTATCGATATCATATGATTTTGCATGCACAACATTAAATCATGACTTATAATAGATCATATCATTCATAATAGGTCGCTGTTAGAGATTGCGTCTCATATCAGTGTATCCACTTTTGCCATCATAATCATTGTATCAAGTGAGTTTTCATAGCCCCGTCTTTCAAGTTTATAATTCATTTCAAACATACGGGGGAGAATATATTGTACATCATTTTATTACGAGCCCAAGTATATCAAATTCATTTACATTGCTTAAGTTACCTCATTGCCAATTGAATGTCCCCATTTCATAATCATGAACCGTTAATTACGGAGTAAGCGAGGGTGAGTGAATAGATCTATTGAGGGTGACTCCTCCATCCGGGTTGGTGGTTCCAACTGGTCAAACGGATACATTTCATTTAATATCATAATGAGAGTTGTTTGGCAAACAATCTGTTGGGGCGAACATCATGATCAGTCTAGCTGTCGTGTCATGTGCTTATAGCAATTGTATCATTTTTATGTGACATTTTTGTCATACATGACTTATACTTGTGGTAGTCGTATAAAACATTTTCATAAACCTATGATTTCTCACCAATATTGTTGACCGTTTTAGCAATGTATTTTCGGGTATCTAAGGCATATACTTCATGGCATGCATAAGGACTTATCATAGAGTCGCGGTGACGACGCGTCTCACTTGTATATTATGGCACTTTTAAAACATCGTTTGGTTTGTAACAAACTTATTTCCGTAACGTTGACTACCTTTTGGGACCTATCTTTTGTAACTCTGAATGCTTTAATATATATCAAACGATGTGTTTTAAAAAAATGACACTTTAGGTCGTTCAATATAACTGTAACTGTGATGCTATGGCAGTCATTCTCCAGGAATTCCATTCCATTTGCAAAAGCAGTATTTTGGGGGTGTGTGGTGGCATCAGAGCAAAGGTTATAGAGAACTAGGTTGCATCATTGACCCAAGATTATAACTACATATCATAGCATCTCATCATTTCAGCATAAGTGCATATTCACTATGCATGCGGATTCATACGCACATTATGTGGGTTATTTACTTTCATTTCACATCGATTGTCACAGAGATGTCTTGTGAACCCATCCCATCACCATTTCTTCAGACTCTGACATGGAGGATGTCTTATCAAACTCTGACATGGAGGATGTCTTGTCATCTCCTATAATAGACTCTGACATGGATGATGTCATACCACTCCCTACCATAGCCTTAACATCAGTTGGCTCTACACTAGACTCACCACTCATATTATCCGATCTGAACCCTTTGAGGAGGGCGAAGTTGCACCTTGATGCAGGTTTTACTGACCAGGTCTTAATATTTATAGTGTCTCGCTATACCTATGGTTTACCCTAATGCACTAACAGGCGTGTACTTCGATGCGTGTGTAGTGTAGTAAATGGTAAAGCCGAGGTCGTCCCAAAAGCTATGTGTGTTGGATAATTACTAAGTCTAATTGTCACGGAATATTAATGGTTTGATAGGGTTTTAATTAATTAAACTACTAATGTAGAATATAAAAGCAAATAAATGGTAGAAAGGAAATCGATAGAGGAATATTGGTGCTAACCTAGTTAATCCTCCTAACTAGTTATTTCTACGTCTACCTACTTCCAATTACTTGGTGTGGGTCAAATTGAGAGGACAACATTTGGTCAATTCGCCCTAACCTATCGACAAAGATGCCACAAAGGGTGCTTAGCGCTCCATATTAATCATGCCGCGACAATTCAATATTCAAAGGTAGAAATACATGAATTGAAAGTAAAAGAAATAATAAAGCTTATCGTAATGGTGTGACTTCTGGAAGCAGCTCGGTATGCTTTCCTAGACCTCCCTTGAGCTTTTTCCGTTCGAGGTGTTGTGTGTTGAATGGGATGCTTTGAAATCGGAATTAGTGGGGTGTTTATAGGCAGGTTTGGGTTTACAATGGCAATAAATGATTACATTCGTAACCTTCTATTTCTCCGTAAATACACTAGATCGCTAGTTCACGGTAACCACAGTAACCTTATAAGTGGTTACGTGTAGTCTTCAATAAACTCGGTTACGGCGTAAGTGATCAGATGATTACGGCGTAAGTATCGTGGCGTGGAACCTCTTTTGACCTAATGGAGTTACGTCGTAACCTTTGGGAAGAGTTACACCATAACCTCTTGATAAGTTGGACTTCGGGTAGCAATTCCGGCGTAATGTAAGAGATGAGTTACGTAAACTTCTTCAAAATAAGCATACTGTGATAAATCTTTAGTGACATTTCCATTTCCGCGTCTCTTTAGCTCCGATGCTCGTAATTTACCTGAAAGTGAAAAACAATGGAAAACAAGCATAAATCCATATAAATGATATAAATAACGAGTATTAACAGGGGAAATTGACACTTAATATTCAGGACTATTTGATGTTATCAAATATCCCCCACTTGAACTCTACTTTCCCTCAAGTAGACCTTATTAGATAGATTCCTAAAAGATATCTCCCAAAACCTGGAAAATATGAGTTTACAAATCCCTTATGCTAGAATAAATCCGAACACCTCACGAGAGAACAAACACTCAAATCTCAACTATTCTAAGTGTCAATTTGGGGTGATCACTCAATGCATACAGTCATAGCATGTATTCTATTATAAGCTTGGAGGTTACACAAATCTCCACCACTAGAGTTAAGGGCTAAACAATTCTCGAAGGCAATATGGGTAGACACGACAAAGGTTAAGGGGTGACTCGTCATTACTAACATGTCACGCGAAGTGGACAAAATCAATGATACATGACCAAATCCATGGCTACAGATTGCTTCATTTGCATCACCTAGACACGCTTCATGACTAAAGGGTAGGATAAGACATGGGATATATAATAGGTATAAAATGAAAAACAAGGTAGTATATATAACTAAGTCATCACCACTTACCGTCCGCCCAAATTTCAAGTTTAGAAGTCTAGAGACCGGATCATGAAATGTAAGGTAGATGTGTCATTAGAAGACGTCGTGATGGGCACACTACCTTTTCTTCTTCAATTGGTATAACTCCAACTCCAATTTTCCAATGTGACCGAGGTGGCCTCCTCGATACTAAACAATAGAGCTCATACTACAGTGCTTATAACATCGCAATTTACAAAATCATAAGTCAATCAACTTCTTTTTTTTTCGATTTTTTTTTTGTTTTTTTTGAATCATAACATGATAACATAACATCCCCCCACTTGAGATGAACAATGGGAATTCGGGGGGTCTTCAATGATCTTAATAATTGTTGTCGATGAAAGCGTGATTTCCAAACCTTTCCACTCGAACCTTGAACTTAGGCAAATGATGACTTCCCAATTACAAGTAAAGACTACAGGGTAGGCTAAGGTGTAGAGTGTAACGAAAATAATATATTGGGGTGACAAAATGAAAGGAATGGCTCGGAAGGGTGTATCTAGGGGTATCTTGCACTAAAGGGGAGTGCAACAAAAGGGTTTCACATGGGGGTGAAAAAGTCGAGGTGACTAATTGATAGACTCACAATGGTAGGTGTTTGGGTGATAATCCTATATCTTGCGCTTCTAAGCTGAAAAGTCCAAATACATCGAGCTAACTCAACATACCTCGTCTATGGTCACGAAATGATGCAAAGGCCAAGTTCTAAAGTTTACAAGCTACCGGCACACTCATAATTTGGTGGATTTGGGGTAAAATATTGGAAACGGATAAGGCTAATCTCACCATGTAATATCAAGGGTTGTATGTTCTTGGATAAGGTCTAATCTAGTTAGGTTCGGAAAAACATGTCAAAATTTTAAAAATGGCATAATTTTTCAAAATAAACTAGAAAAATGAGGGTGAAATAAAGTTCAAGAGATAATTCTACTCCCGTCCCCCCACTTGAATTGTACAAAGTCCCTATTGTACTAGGCATTAAAATAAAGGTGAAAGGTAAAATTAGGCGAGAACTTCCCTGAAATTTGCTCCATAAAGAAGAAGGCCCACGAGAAAGGATCGTGCCTTCGTTTAAGCGTCATGAACAAACTTCAATTCCTGAAATCACAATACCGACAAGCATAATTCTAAAAAAAAAAAAAAAATGAAAAACAAACCTAACTCACTTTCGTAGGAATCACGGTTGCATTTAGCGTATGCAACAAGCCTTTAAACCACTTGGTATCCCAAGTGGACGAGTGAGAATCTCGTGAAGGTTTACAGGAACACACCCAAAAGTTCATTTAAAACTAATACAAGGTTACTATGTTTTAAAATGAAAGTATTAAAGCAGAGGAGAGTTACGTCGTAACTCCTATAGAAGGATTCGCGTAATTGGCAAAACACGGAATGAGTTGTGGCGAATATTACGGCGTAACCAGAGATGGTATTACGCCGTAATTGGTATCGACAAAATTATCTGCTAAAATGTTGGTTACGGCGTAATCACCAAGATGAGTTACGCCCGTAACTCTGACTGAATAAAGCATTAGCCTTCATTGTTTCTGCAAAAATGGTTAGAAACATAAAACTTGAAGGAAATAAAAACAAAGAAAGGGATAATTAGGGTTGTCTCCGAAAGAGCACTTTTCTTTATTTCGAGTCTTTAAGTTAGACTGAGCCGTGGGCTACCGGTGTTTTTCATCATCTCTGGTTGGGCAATCTCCATGTTGAAGCCAGGTGATCAAATTCTCATCCCGTTTGTATCCATCTCCAAGTTCTAAACACCCTAAGTAAAAAATTTTGATCTTTTGGTAGGGGTGATCAAAACCTTTGGCCTTATCTTCTTCACTAATACCAAGCAGTGGTCTAGCATAACAATGTCTTTTAGTCCAATTTTTAAAGTTTTTGACAGTCCTTGGCATTTTGAAAACAGTTTTATCATCACCAATCTTTAACCAAACTAGTCCTTCCTTCTCGTTTTTATCAAGCGGATATTTCTTTAAAGGGTTTTCCAAAATCACCCTCAACCCATCTACCACAATTCGCTAACATCATCCAAAACCAAAAGTCGACTAGAAGCGAGTGTGTTCCTACAAAAATTCGTATGTTTGTTGCTATCCCGAGGAAGTTGTTTCCTTTGTAATCAAGCTCCTTTTCCATAACTTGGTTGTAGCATTCCTTAGAGATAATATTGAGGGAATCATTGTCGATAAATGGGTGAAAGTCAATGAACCCATTTTGCATGAGATCTTGATAGTGGGGATTCCTATGATGGATTAGTGCCCCATCTCATAAAGCTGCGGTTGGTCCGATTGCAAGGATGTTTTTTGAGGTTGTCTTGCCAATGGGTTATCTCAACATCACTAGAGGTCTTGCACTTAATCTTAAGTTATCTTCTTCCTCAAAATTTAAAACATCAAAATCCTCCCAAGCCAAACTTTTCAAGGGCTTCACCAAAATCCCCCATTCAATTGCACATACCTTCTCGAGGTAGACAGGATGTTCATTAGGTCGAATGTGGCGATCTCTCCATTAGCATCGAGTCAATTTTTACGGCAAAGACATCCACTTTAGTGTGGCATTAGCAAGCATGGGTCTTCCTAAAATGGCAGTATCCTGTTGTCTTCGAATATCAAGAATCACAAAATCTCTTTGGGAAAGGAATCTCTTTATCTTCACTAATACATTTTCAACAATTCCTAATGGCGATTGCATGGATCGATCGGCCATTTCAATTTTTATCTTGGCCGGTTTTAAGTTGCCAATTCCCATATGCAAAAACATCGAATGAGGCATTATACTAATACTAGCTCCAAGATCTGCCAGGGCGTTACACATGTTTAGGCTCCCGATAAAGCAAGGGAGAGTAAAGCATCCTGGATCTTTTTCCTTTTGTGGTAGCTCGTTCCTCAAAACCGCTGAGCATCTTTTCTTTGAGGCGAATAGTCTCATCATAACTTAATTCCCGCGTAGTATCATTAGCATTATTGGGAGGGTTTACCAGCAGAGTGTGGTCCAAAAGTGATTGTTTTCCATCTTGATCCGCTTAACCTTTTGAAAAGGTCAAAGGTTCTTCGAGGATAGTTTCTATGGTGTGGACAACTTCTTCCTCCGAACTTAGGTAATTAGAGATGGCTTCTGAACATGAACTAACACTTTTCTCTAATCTTTTTATCCTTTCATCGTGAATTTTAATAGAAGAGAGTGTGTTATCCACGAATGCTTTCATCATCTTATCAATCCTATCGTCACGCTCTCTTGATTCTTTGATGTGGTCGAGAATCTTTTTCTCAATATTGCTCCCGGAATCGGTCTCAAATACACTTTTAACTTTTTCAACCCTACATGCTTGACTTCCCTTTCCAATCTCCGTTTTTTGAAAATTTCCCCGTAATTGTATTCTTGCTTCGTTATTGTCTTCATTACCTTATGATCGAAGTTATCTCTCGGTCCGTATCCGGTATCCATGTGCCACTTGTAGCAATGTTCGAAATCCGGGAATACATTCCAAGGCCTCGATCGAGAGTCATGATAGGAATAGGTCTTGGTGAATCAAGGAGTTCTCGTGTTTGCGCATTAATCCCCGATAGAAAGCATTATACGATCGATGTTTGTTTAAATCATGAGTAGGGCATCGATAGAGAAGTTCATTAAATCTTTCCCACGCTTGGTACAACGTTTCTTCTCCAATCTGCACGAATTAATAGATTTTCCCAAGAAGCCTAGCCATTTTAGAAGGAGGGCAAAATTGCTGGACGAACTCCTTTCTTAGTTTTCCCCATGCTTCTTTACTTTCACTAGGAAGTTTTTTATACCATCTTTTCTTTTTCATTCGGGTGAGAGTCATAGGAAAAATCCTTGCGGTGGCGAGTAACTAGGAGTACCTCGGCGTTGAAGCGGGAGGATAAGTGGAGAACTTCATCTACGTGATCTGAAGCGTCCTCATCTTTATCTCCAGAAAACTTAAGCTCATGTAACTCTCGATTAATATGATGGGATGGAGTATTTTTGGGTAGGAGAATCCTTAGTGAAGCTTCGTTGGCAGTTATCGTTTGGTCGGTCCAAATACTGCTCCATGGTAAGGTCATTGATATTATATTCATTGATGACCTCAGGTTACGTGTCTGGTGCGATTGATTAAAATGAGAAGATGTTGTGAATAGGAACGGAGAATAGATCCTCTTTTCGAAATTGCTTCTCTGGGTCAATAAATGGGGTAGCCGAAATGGCACGGAGCTCGAGTCTTGTAACATGACATTATCAGAAAAAATTAAAAACAGGACTTAATATGAAATCCTAAAATAGCTCCCGGCAAAAAACTTGATGCGGGTTTTCTTGACCGTCTTAATATTTATAGTGTCTCGCTATACCTATGGTCTACCCTAATGCACTAACGGGCGGTGTACCCGGTCGTGTGTAGTGTAGTAAATGGTAAAGCCGAGTTAGATCCCAAGAGCTATGTGTGTCGGATAATTACTAAGTCTAATTGTCACATAATATTAATGGTTTGATAGGGTTTTAATTAATTAAACTACTAATGCAGAATATAAAAGCAAATAAATGGTAGAAAGGAAATCAATAGAGGAATAGTGGTGCTAACCTAGTTAATCCTCCTAACTAGTTATGTCTACGTCTACCTACTTCCAATTACTTGAGGTGGGGTCAAATTCGAGAGGACAACATTTGGTCAATTCGCCCTAACCTATCAGCAAATATTCCACCACAGGAGAAATGGTAGCACCGTCATAAGTCCTGTTGTTCCTGGTCCCTAAGCCAAGTCATTAAGTACCGCTACATGCTAGATTCTAAATAGTGAGTGCCCCGCCGTTAGGAACTTAGACACTACACCCCCCAATTCTTAAGTTCATCCAAACGATAGGTGATCAGTTGGTCAAATCGCACAAGTAGAAAGTGTTAGTGCAAATATTACGATATTTAATCTATACAGTCTCGTTTGTTTTGATTGATGACAAACATGTAACTTGTAATTCATAACGTAAAATGTACAAGTTACTTGTTATCACACTTTGTCTCAACATACATTCAACACCTCTCGATGTCTCAAGTCCTCATATGTTACAACACAGGTTCGTACATGTTTGTTATGTGGCATTATGATCAAACCCATTAACAAATCATTTAGAATGTTTAAAATACGTTTAGAGTCACTAAGTATTTTAATAGGTTAACCATTCTATTTCGAACCGCATTTTACATTTTGCATTCACAAGTATTTTATACAAATACATCTTTTGTAAAATGTCTAACAAATATATACTTTTATTTATACAAGTAAACTAACTATAATATTCATACAAGTACTAAAGTTTACTTATACTTGACAAAATATATATTATTTTGACAAGCACCTAACTAGATATTTTATTTTATAAAAGGAAACTAGACTTTTTATAAACTAGTTACATAATACATTTTACAAGTTTATTTTCATGAACATTTTAATCTAAATGAAAATACAATTTTACATCACTTCATGCATCATCATATCTTTAGAAGATTTGGTCAATATTTGGTTAGATTTGCAAGATCTTGAAAGATATTCTAAGGTATCAAATCTAATAAAGTATTATTTTTTAGATTACATTTTTGGCTATAAATAGAGCTCATTGTCTTCTCATTTCAATCATCCCTTCCAACATACATTCTTTCTAACATTCTTTCATCACTTAGATCTATAGATAAACATGTAGTAGCATACATCAATCACCCTCACCATCACATGATCATAATGCTTCTAACATTCATCTTTGTTGTAAGCATATTTTACATTTTGATCAACCAAGGAAAGTTTGGAGATCTAGCCATCCTCATTCACCAAAGCATATCAACATATGAGGATTCAAGATCTCTTGATTTCCTCATTGATTGAAGACTTCTTATTTAAGAAGATCATTTAGATTAGTCATTCATATCCATTAGACATTTATGTCATGGATCATCATTGTAAACATTATTGCATCATCACAACACTTTCACCAAACTAGATTAGATGGGTTATGTGTTTGAACCATAAAACACAAAGTTTGTTATGTTGGGCCATAAAACATAACGAGAGTGGTTGTACCCGAAAAGAATTCGACATCTAGCTTAGTGTCGGAAATATTGTATAGGCGACGTTAGGTTGGTTCTACCTCGAACTAGAATCCGGTATTTAGCTTTGTAGGAAAAAGTGTAGCGGCGATTGTAAGGTTTTCTCCGCCGAGAAGGTAGCTTGTTGATTTAGTGAAGTAACTCTCGAGTTGGGTACTCGAGGAGTGGAGTAGGGCGGAGAGGAGATCCGTGACCGAACCACTATAAATCCTCGTGTTAGGTTTGCACTTTCCTTTCTTTATCTCTTTACTTTTATAATTGCTTGTGATGTGGTTTGATGTTTATGCTTGTGTGACAACTTGGTTTACTATGCTTTATGTTAGTCACAAACAATAATTGGTACTTTCATATTATAACAAGCTTCATAAACGATTTGATATAAAAGATCTAACGTTTTTAACGGTACGTATTCAGCCCTCTCACGTTTTCACAATTGGTACAGAGCCTCGTAGCTCTTATTTTCAAAACAAATGGTTTTAAAATGGAGCACGATCCATGTATCAAATTACCATTGAAGCGAAATATAATATGAAAAATGTTTTGCTAATTATACTTAGAAATTTTGTTATTAAATGTTTAGATAAGTCACATTAGTAAAAATAATAAACAAAATATGTGTATTATATTTTTCTATCAAATCTAGTAAGTCCTACACTTTTTAAGCTATGAGTAAGTACATTTTTCAACTTTACGTGAAGACCACGGATTGGGAGGAACCAAAAGGGCTCCTTCCTTGTAAATTTTGGTTCCTTGGTTGCACTTGCAGTCTGTTTTTTGGCCAACTTAAAAAATTCATAACTTATTAACCGTAAGTCCGTAGGAGTCGAGCCACCTATCATTTTAAAGGGAATTGAGTCTACTTTCATTTAAAACTACTCTCATGACCTGAGTCTAATTTTAAATAAGTAAAATAGACCAAATACTATGAGTATGTCGAAGATATTAAGTTTCGCTTTAACATAAAAACTCAAAATTTTGAGTCAAGCAATTTAAGATGGTATTCTTAGAACATTGATATAATTTATTTTAAAACTAAATAATTATGTAATATGTTTAAAGAAAACTAATCAAGCTTGGTAACATCATCACATTTAAACGATAAATGACGAAAAGTGTTTTTCTTGTTATGCTATGCTAAATGACCACTTGTTTATGTTGTTTGCATATATGTTGCTTGCTTATTTTCAAATTGTTGTTTACACTTGTTTGTTTGAATAATATAAGTGCCAATCTTGCCATGTTATTTATTCGTTTGCTTGACGATTTCTTGTTTATGCACAATAGGACATTTGCTAGATTTTGTGCACTTAGTTGGAAAATTGTTTTACCATCACTTATAGACTTAGATCACTTCCTTTGCATAGGTTATACTAACATCTCGCATAACTTATGAAATGTCATGACTCGCTTAGCAATGAGTACTAAGTAAATTAGTCAAGTATTTTGAAAAATGGAGGTTTTAAGAGAGTGTTTGGTACAAGGACAAAAACAATTTTGTATGATGTAATTTATTTGGTTTTACTTTGTAGGATGATAATATGACTTAAAACAATGTTGTATGCTAACCGGTTTATGCAGGTGGATAGCACAAGTGTGTTATCAAATTTTACCCATTTTCACTTATATGTGAAAATCGTTAACCCTGGTCAAAGTCTATGCTCCACTATGTTTGTATATGTGTTATCGACTTTTCCTAACTAGATGTAATTAATGTCACATGTTTTAAGTAAAATTTCAGGTTTCGGAAAACTCCCGACACCTAAAAATGGGTCTGCAATGAACGTTTCGGTGTCCACGGATCAGACGGCACCAAAATGTTGGTACCGTCTGTTATGCTTTTTGGTACCGCCATACACATGCTGAGCGGACGAGTGGCACCAATTTAAGGGTTCCTTTGTGTAAAGAAATGGTTCCGTGGATCCTCACTGGTAAGTTGTTGAATTTTACTAAATCCCGCAATCTAATTTACCAAATCTCGTTTCTAGGATACTTGTTAATGCATATCTTTCATATCTCACTCAACACATCCTCAATGGATTAACTTAGGATGTTTGACATGATCCTAGACACTTCCATCTCATTAGAAACTAACATCAAATAAAACACATCTCTCCGTGAATCCTTAGCTCCATAAATCGACACATTCAGGATTGTCATTTTCACACCTACACTGTTACTTTTCCTTAAGCTTAGCATTTCTTAAAGCAAAGTCAAAATGACTAAATCCTCAACCTCAAATTAACCACTAGGATTAGCATTCGATCTTGTTGCTTCATTAAACTTGAACTCTTCATCCTCGGACTCGTTACCTCTCAACATCTCATCACCCATTCAAGATGTGAACTTTCTAAACTTAAGTACTCCAACTCTACCACCAAAATCACCCATTATTATGACTACTTCACAACCATCCAAAACACCTTCACAACCAAAGTCTCCAAAACTTGTACTTTGTGCAACACCACCAACATCTCCTCACCCGTTTGCGGATGACTTAGATGACTTACCGAGACTAACAAATCTGGACTCATTATTTGCAAAGATATCATATATAAGTCTAACATATGACTAGATATTGTTTTGTATCTACATGTATTGCCTCACTTGGTTAAACATGAAAATAATGTGTCATCCTTCAAGACGATAAGTATTTACATCGAGTCATAACTCACACGTATGTTAAAGACATATTATCAAGTCTTGTTATCCTTGAGTTCAATCTAAGCTTTATAATCTCAACAAATTAGGATTGACAACTTAAGTATTTCATCCGAAATATTCAAGTATATGCGACTTACGATTGTAGTCATTAAAAGTCATATCCGAAAAATCAACACCCAAGTATTTTAACAACACATGTTGAAACACTCAAACACTTATCCAAAACAAACAACCCACTGTGCCACTTATCCCTCTTTGACACCTACTATCCCTCTTCCATCTTTTGGCACCATTAAGCGTGTTGCCCATGAACTTCCAAGAGCATCCTTTAAACCAAACGTGCCCTTTCAAGGTGAACATATACCTCAGCCCCTAAGCTTCATAGACATGACCAAAACTTCAAGCACTTCACCCACTAGTTGTAGCAACCAATGAACCATAAGAATTAGTATCCATACTTTTTGTGTTCAACATATATGGACAAATAATCAACCTAAGTACTTCCATAGCACAACAAACCCCTACATTACCACATCCTTATTTAGACACACTAGAAGACCTACCACCTAGATCAACCAATCCACCATCCTTACCATCATTTGAATTCGTTGAGTGTATTGCTCAAAAAGCCCTTGTATCCAACACTTGTATTGATCAAATGCACGCGTTTGAACAAACTCAACCATCCTTTCCCACATATAAGGACTTAGATAATTCATTATGGCTAGAACCTCAACTATCAAATAAGCATGGTGCTCTTGGTAATTGTTGTCGATTTCCACTAGGTATAAGTAGTACTACCTTCACAAATTATCAAAGTATTAGTAATACTTTGTCGTTAAACTTCTGCATAAATTTCGTTAAACCTCAAATCAACATTTTAACAAAATGCAATCTCAAAGCCAACATCATACACCCCAAGCAACAATGACTCTTGAGTAGTATACATAAGAAACTCGAGTGAGTTCCTCTTGTCATCATCTAGTGAATATAATCTTGAGACCAAGTTTATTTAGATGGGACTATCCGATTCAAACACTTTGGCTTCATATCTTCATTTAGGAAAACATGATGTTTTGAAAAACATTATGCCTATGAAATCATGTGTTAAGTATTTATCTTGTTAAAAGGATATTGTATATCCTATGCATTATTCTCTCCTTATGACATAAATGGTTGTGTTACAAGAGATTTCATTACACCTCATTGGCTAAATGATCTTGAAGCGAACATATACAAGTTCTATGAACTAGTGTGTCCAATTCATCTTGTCATACTTATTTTCATAAGCATGATAACTTTATCCCATGCAATAATCTCATTTGTTGAAAGATACTATTTGTATCCATTTCCTTTCAAGCGTGCATCATAACCTAACCTTGCTCAAACCTTGTGCACATCCAAGGTTAAAACTATACATCTCTAGAACATATACATGATCTATTGAAGTTAGTAACCTTACTTGTCAAATAAAGTTCGAAAGAGCTTTCTTGAGAACATTGTTAATTTAACATATTCCATTCCCTAGTCTTAGATAATCAAATCACTTTTAAAGTATACACTTGAACGTAAAAGATGTCATCCATTAGATCATACAATTAGCTATGTAATTTGAACAACCTTAGATTCTAAACACAAGATTAAAACATATTGTTTATCAACACACCATTGTTAAAATTCATGTGTATAACATGACATCTTCATCACCTTAGTTATATTTCATATTAGTTAAGTCACATTAAGCCAAGTATTGGTAAACTATCATCTTTTATGCACTTTAATAGGCAAAAGTAGGAGTTCCCATCTTTCAAACATGAGAATGACTCTTTGGAGAACCTATTGCACTAGAAACTCAATTTGACCTAGGTTGAATTGCTTGCTGGAGAGAGAAGTTGGGTATGTGGAATCACCTGTAAAAATGGTCGTGTTTAGCCTTAATTGAGCACTGCTAGTAATAATCTCATATTAGGTCTCCAACTTGAAAATTATGTTTTCCTATACTTGCCTAAAGTAAGTGTTAAAACATTGATAGTTTGCCTCGCCTTAGGAATACTAATCAAACAAGTAGTATATATGACTTTTCTTTTAAAACCACTTGCATTGCACTTACATGTGTTGATTACATGTTCTTGTTTGATACAATAAGTTGATTTGACATTATCTTAGTGTTTCATAACTAGTCAAATGTGTAAACCTTAGTATAATGATTGTATTCTTGTTTCATGTTACTGAACGTTTAAACCTAAACTTTATTTGCATGATACTTATTTTGAATTATTTTTAGCATGCTTAACATGTTACTTATGAACTCATAATATGTCATTTTGATACGTGATAATTTTGATATATTTGTGTTTGAAAGCTATTAGTTGGCATTCATTATATCTATGTGTAGTACGATCCAAATGATACATGCTCCAAATTGTTATGTCTTAAACATGGTTTGCATGAATCTTTCATCTTGTTTCTTTTGCTTCTTGTCACATTATTTGTTTGCTACGTGTGCACATAAAATCAAAGTGCTTTTGGTATGACAAACTTTTAGAAGCCTTTTTATCTTACAAATTAATCTCATAGATTATTGTAAATCCATGTATGCTTAAGTGTCTAAGTCTAACGACTAAACAATCTCATAATGAAATGTCTTGAATAAAGTCGTATTCTTGCATAATATGATTGTTTTGATGCTATCTTGTGTGGTGATTTCTTGTCTACTAAGTGCAAT
The DNA here is from genome assembly GCA_910596185.1 of Chrysanthemum makinoi. Classification (NCBI taxonomy): domain Eukaryota; kingdom Viridiplantae; phylum Streptophyta; class Magnoliopsida; order Asterales; family Asteraceae; genus Chrysanthemum; species Chrysanthemum makinoi. Next base: position 154,346,803 of record OU343217.1, on the reverse strand, counting down.
GTGTTTTTTTTGCTTATATAATATGTTATCATTTGATTTCTATCATGTTAACATCTTTTGTCACTGAAAAATTTGTTTTGTAGGTTGATAGCAAATTATTTGTTATCTCACTTGGTTCTAACCTTTATATGCTCATTTTGCATAATCTCCTTTATTGCTACGTAGATTAGTACTATGCTTTATGGGACCCCTACACTTGCATATAGTTTAAAAGCATATAGAATTAAGTTCTAGAGGGTTGGCTTTGAATTTTTGTATTTCAACCGACCTCTTTGCAAATCTCATTTTTGCTTCCGCTTTCCAAAAATCACCTCCATCATTATTTAGTTATAATAATACTCTAATCCTCTTCACTTCATATTAGGAAACCAGATACCTCATCATACGATCATCTCGTATTAATCGAGAAGAGGTACGTGACTTTAAGGATGAAGTTCATTGTATGCTAACCATCATCTAGAAAAACATCACTAAGCTCATCTCTTTCGTTAACCCGAATAACCTCCTAAACACTTTTTTGTCATTCCTTATTTGATACATTACACATTATGTTGGATGTCCACCATTTAAGGGGGAGAGAAATCCATTCACATAATTGTCTTTTGTTAAATTTTATGTCTCTTACACTCTACAATACCAACACATAGGTAAACACCACTTAGCTAAAACCGGTTCATGAAACCACAACTAGTTCAACCTTTTTAACCTTATATCACAAGTTTGCACCAATACCTCATCAAGTGAAAAACGCATCATGTGTTTTACAAACTTCTTCATCTCCACAATCAACAAATCTAGGATTTTCCTTAAACTAGCACCTTACAACTTCACTATCTAGAACACCATCATATTATCTTATCCTTTTCTCCTTGACATGTCATCACATGTCATTGTCGTCTGTGCGATATATTAATCAAAACCGCCATTCCCAACACCTTTTCAACACGTTGGTCCACCCAACTCTCACTCATATGATGTCATTCTCATCCTCATATAGGTACTCATTATTATTAGTTGTTTTACATATTGTCTTTTCTTCTTTTTTCAATGTCATAATCATCCATGTCGGTCAAAACCATGTTAATACTATCTCTCCCATTGTCACCTAGAATAGATCATTTTTTCGTATCAATCAATGAACAAAGTTATCTTCATGTCTATTCATATTTTCTTTCCTCTTCGTCTTGGTCACTTGACATTACGAAAGGATTGCATGAGTCTATATTTTTATATTTGCTATACATACGAGTTTCTAACTCCTTAATAGCTTCCTACCTAATCACCACCACCTTCCATCACATCTTTCACTAATCATCACCACCATGGATTAGCAAAATCTTATCATTATAAATCATGAGTCATCAACCGATTTATCACCACATGAATCCTACTAGTAAACCGACACCAACACTAGTACCACTAGCTTTAACTCTTTATATTCCAACTTCACTTCATATCTTCTTTCTAGGAACTATTTTGTAGACTTTTATCATATTATATTCTCACTTTTCTTATGATTGTAATTAGGAGACTACACTTCATGAGATCTTTGATTATATCATTTATATATATCACATATATACATCTTATTTTTCTTTGTCAAAAAGATGAAATATATTGCACTAATGTTCTTCATTGTAGGTTCATCAACACAGATTGTATATAACTTACTCATCTAAGGATGAAGTTTGCATCAATTACCTTTTTTATTTTAGGTGCTTTTTGACACCCTCGAGCAAGGAGGAATATCATTTAAGCACTCATATAGCATCGTCTATACACTTGGTTGTATATGACATATTTGTCTAAAGACAAAGCTTCTATTATACTAATATTTATTTTGAAGGTTCATCTTGACGCCCTAGAGCAAGGGGAGCTTCCGTCAAGCATTCATTGAATGCATCTTATACACACTTTGTTGTATATCACTTACTCGTCCAATGACGAATATAGTTTTGCACTAATATTTGTTTTGTAGATTTTTAATCATACCCTGACGCCTCAAACAAGGGGGAACAACCGTCAAGGGGGAGCATGCACACATTTAGCATCATTATCACTTTTCAACAAGCATTTGTGCTTCGATAAAAAGTGGAGAAAATAGGCTAACATTGATATGCATTTTTCTTTTTTTCATATATTTCTCATAATTTTTGTTGCATAAAACTAACCTTGATGTAGGTTAAGCCTCTTTATTTGATCCATGGATCCGCTACCAAACAAGGGACGGATTGAAGTGGACGATTTAACTTCACTAAGGATGATGCAAGCTCGCCTTTTTGGGAGAAATAAAGTTAAACTCCAAGGACACGCCCTTTTTGTTTCGACAAAAGGGGGAGAAGAGTGTAAACGGAGAAGGTAATGTAAAGGTAGTAAGGATACAAATAACTTTTTACATTTTACTTTCTATTACGTTTACATATCTTTGTCATCATCAAAAAAGGGGAGATTGTTAGTGCAAATATTACGATATTTAATCTATACAGTCTCGTTTATTTTGATTGATGACAAACATGTAACTTGTAATACATAACGTAAAATGTACAAGTTACTTGTAATCACACTTTGTCTCAACATACATTCAACACCTCTCGATGTCTCAAGTCCTCATATGTTACAACACAGGTTCGTACATGTTTGTTATGTGGCATTATGATCAAACCCATTAACAAATCATTAAGAATGTTTAAAATACGTTTAGAGTCACTAAGTATTTTAATAGGTTAACCATTATATTTCGAACCGCATTTTACATTTTGCATTCACAAGTATTTTATACAAATACATCTTTTGTAAAATGTCTAACAAATATATACTTTTATTTGTACAAGTAAACTAACTATAATATTCATACAAGTACTAAAGTTTACTTATACTTGACAAAATATATATTATTTTGACAAGCACCTAACTAGATATTTTATTTTATAAAAGACAACTAGACTTTTTATAAACTAGTTACATAATACATTTTACAAGTTTATTTTCATGAACATTTTAATCTAAATGAAAATACAATTTTACATCACTTCATGCATCATCATATCTTTAGAAGATTTGGTTAGATTTGCAAGATCTTGAAAGATATTCTAAGGTATCAAATCTAATAAAGTATTATTTTTTAGATTAGATTTTTGGCTATAAATAGAGCCCATTGTCTTCTCATTTCAATCATCCCTTCCAACATACATTCTCTCTAACATTCTTTCATCACTTAGATCTATAGATAAACATGTAGTAGCATACATCAATCACCCTCACCATCACATGACCATAATGCTTCTAACATTCATCTTTGTTGTAAGCATATTTTACATTTTGATCAACCAAGGAAAGTTTGGAGATCTAGCCATCCTCATTCACCAAAGCATATCAACATATGAAGATTCAAGATCTCTTGATATCCTCATTGATTGAAGACTTCTTATTTAAGAAGATCATTTAGATTAGTCATTCATATCCATTAGACATTTATGTCATGGATCATCATTGTAAACATTATTGCATCATGACAACACTTTCACCAAACTAGATTAGATGGGTTATGTGTTTGAACCATAAAACACAAGGTTTGTTATGTTGGGCCATAAAACATTACGGGAGTGGTTGTACGAAAAGAACTTCGACATCTAGCTTAGTGTCGGAAATATTGTATAGGTGACGTTAGGTTGGTTCTACCTCGAACTAGAACCCGGTATTTAGCTTTGTACCGGAAAAAGTGTAAGCGGCGATTGTAAGGTTTTCTCCGCCGAGAAGGTAGCTTGTTGATTTAGTGAAGTAACTCTCGAGTTGGGTACTCGAGGAGTGGAGTAGGGCGGAGAGGAGATCCGTGAACGAACCACTATAAATCCTCGTGTTCGGTTTGCACTTTCCTTTCTTTATCTCTTTACTTTTATAATTGCTTGTGATGTGGTTTGATGTTTATGCTTGTGTGACAACTTGGTTTACTATGCTTTATATTAGTCATAAACAATAATTGGTACTTTCATATTATAACAAGCTTCATAAACGATTTGATACAAAAGATCTAACGTTTTTAAACGATAATGTATTCACCCCCCTCTCGTTTTCACGAGAAAGGGTGCGTCGATTGGTCATATCTTACCCTTCCCATCTCAGTCCGCTCAACTAGGGTCAGTTGGTCATATCTCCTAGGCAATTGGCCTCTACCGCCATTCAAAACTACCGAACCCGGGGTGACTACCAAAGAACTATGCATGCATACACTTAGAAATAATTGTATGGAAGTAAAGGTAAAGCGAAAAAACAATTATGGAATCATAACTAGGCTAGCACCAAAGGGTTCTTAGCCGCTCATATTAATCATGCACATCAATTCAATATTCAAAGGTACGAAATACATGAATTGAAAGTAAAGAAATAATAAACGCTAAAGCTTATCGTAATGGTGTGACTTCTCCTTGGAAACAGCTCCGTATGCTTCCCTAGACCTCCCTTGAGTTTTTCCCACGTTCTCAGTGTTGTGTGAGGAATGAGATGCTTTGAAATGCTGGAATTGTGGGGTATTTATAGGCAGTGCGGGTTACGGGTAACCAATAAATGAGTTACTGCAGTAACCTTCTATTTCTCCGTAAATACACTAGATCACGCTAGTTACGGCGTAACCTTATAAGTGGTTACGCCGTAGTCTTCAATAAACTCGGGTACGTCGTAAGTGATGCGAATTACGGCGTAAGTATCAGCGGCGTGGAACCTCTTTTGACCTAATGGAGTTATGTCGTAACCTTTGGGAAGAGTTACGCCGTAACTGATGCGCTCCAGAACAGTCAAGCTTTATCACACAAGCCTGCCACTTGTGAATGGCAGACCGTAACAAGCTTAAAACGGCTCAGGAACGAATGCAATGAAGATCTGAGGAGTATAGGGTCTCCCCGGGTCGTTATGTCCCAGCGAGCTATGCGATGAATTATCAAACGTAAAGTGATCGAGGAGTTTGAACGGAAAAAGGATTTGATTATGATTATTATAACTACAGAAAAAGCCAACAAATTACAACGGCTTAAATGCAAATTAAAGAAAGTTAAAAAGATAAAATCTATTAAATAAACGCTATCACTATATTTAAAATGATGTTTTTGTTTTTATGTTTTTATAAAACTGAAATTAAAATCTACGCGACGTACAAATTAAAAAGTGAAACTTACACAATATTAACCCTAAAAATATGAAAATGATATTTTTACAATCCTAATGATAAAAGAAGAGTTTTAGAAAAAGAAAACTATTTTTATAACTAATTACCTAATTATTATTAATTAAAAACTAATTTTAACTATTAAATAATTAACTAAATTACAAGAAATTATGAAATAAAGCTAGAAAAATAAAATTATGAATTGGAAAAGTCTAAAATGTCAAAATAGAATTTTCAAAACTATTTTTTTATTTTTCTGATTATTTTTCTATTTTTTATGGATTTTAAACTATTAAAAACTAATTAAATTACTAAAAATTACAAAATAAACTATGAAAAATCTGGAAAATTACTTTTTTCACTTTTTATATTTATCTAAACCTAAGAAAATTGAAAAATTATTTTTTTGAACCTTTTCTGAATTTTTTGTATTAAAAGCTAATTAAAAATGCTTAAAAACTAATTTAAATTAAGAAAAATAGCTAAACAACTTGGAAAAATCTGAAAATTTCAGGAAAACTCTAAAATTATATTAGGAATCTGAGAAAAATGGAAAAACAGGCACTTATGTGGAGAAATTTGAAACTGCTATACAAGTGCTTATTGAAATAAGCACTTGAATAAGCTACAGTGACACAACAAACACCAACTGATTACAGAAGCTCAAATATGCTATAAGAACTCTAATTCAACTTAAAACAACAGGTTATAACTTCAGAATCACAATGAACACAGATATGGCTATGAGAGCTTATAAGCTAAAGTACTTTAATAAGCCAAATGAGCAAAATAAGCTACCAACAGTCTACAGATGTTCTAAACTACTAAAACTGACCAAATGCAACAATCCTTAACTGTTTTTAACCACTGAATCACAATTTGCACATATTTGATGTCTATGAGATTTAAGTTCAACAACAGTTTTGGGGACTAAGTTTGGACACAAGCATAAGCTGTAAAATAAGCTCAAACTAAAAACTACAATTTGGAACTTGGAAAAGACCTGGGTGAGACCAAGTTCACCAAAAACTAGACCTGGGTGAGCTCAAATGAGCTCTGTGCAACTGATGCAAGAACTGAGAAAATCTCAGTATCAACTGAGTTCAGTGAGCAGGGGACTTGGGGCTTGAAAGAAGAGCTTGTTTGAGGCCTTTAACTAAATTGTAAAATTCACCAAAAATGCTTATAAGTAAAAGGACCAGTTGAACTTTTTAGAATGACAAGTTTCACTGAAAATGGCTCAAAAATGAAGCCATGAAAATTCCTTGCATTTGCCCCTAAAACAGATTTTAGCACTTTTGACTTTTTAACAAGAATGATGAACTTTGACTATAATGAACTTTGGATCAAATTTTTGTCACTGATATTGATGTAATATGATATGATAACACTAATGCAAGCTATGTTTGATGATTCTAAACACAAAACAATGATTTTGCAATCCTAAAATCTCAACAGTGGACAGTAAGATAGATTTTAAGGCATTTTTGACTTTTGGTGCTAGCAGACCCAAGTTGTTGACTGATATGAACTCAATTGTGCTTAAGAAACATGAACCACTAGAATTTAACTACTGCATACACCTCTGAGATCAAGTAAGACAGTAAACCAAACACACCCTTAGATCACTGATTAACAAAGTAAAACTGATCTAACACTAGACAAACACAGATTATGATCAAACTAAGTTAAGACAACCTAAATACTACTATTCCCACAGATTTTAACAGATTTAAACTACAAAAGCAGATTATGCACAAGAACTTGAAAATCACTTACAACTTGTCCAAAGCCACTATGGCTAGCAACTGTGAAACAAGAACCACTACCTATTTTAAACAACCCATTGCTTCCATATCAACCCACATTCATGTCTGAATCAACCCATTCCATGCCTTCCTCAGATTTGCCCCATGTTTGACTTATTTTGACCAAAGTTCTAAACTGCTTGTAACTTGATTAGAGGCTTACAGAAAGCTATTATGAGCTTATATACGCTTGTTTGAAATTGAAATTGAGTTGCTACAAGTTTAAACAAAGGAGTTTGACAGTAACAATTTCAACAGTGGACACAAATATGAAATATGAACTAAACTTGGAATTGATGATTAAACAGAGTTGCAATACACTTAGATACTGTTATTTGATACAAATGAACTTGAAAAGACAACTGCAAACTAGTTAAGACATGATAATAAGTAAATCGACATACATTGTTTAAAAACTAAAAACTAACTAACTCTCAATGCTTCTCTTGGTCTTTTTATACACCCAAAGTGCATTTCTCTCTCCTCTGGACAAATCCCAGCAACAATTGAGGCCCTTGGATGGCTCAGATAAATCTTGGCCGTTTGATGGCTTTTTTGGCGCCAAATCCAGTTTATACCAGCTGGAGGTTGAGTGTTTGGGTAGAAGTGCATTAAATGCACTTTGGCTTTGAGGTGGAGGGTAGGATAGGGAGATGATGGTGGAGGAGGGGAGGCGTTAGGTGCATGCGTGCAGGGTGATGATGGGAGGTGGGTAACCCGTGAGGCGGTATTATTTTGAAACCATGGGTTTGGGTTGGTCGGGTCATGGATTTGGACCGGGTAAACGGATTGGGCCAAGGGGGTTTGGTTTGGGCTTGGATATATTAATAGGGTCCGGTTGGTTTGTGCAAATAATAACATAGGGACCAAAAATGTAAAGCTCTAATTCCCAGGGACCAAACATGTAAATTATGAAGATTGAGTCAAAGGGTTGGTCTTGCCAAACTTTAATAGACCAAGGTCTAGTTTTGACACTTTTGAAATTTCCAAGGACTAATTTTGACCATTTTTGGATTTTCAGGGGTTAAACTGTAATTTCTCAAATATTTTTGGATTTTCCACCAAAGGACTAAATATGACAATTTATGATTCCAAAAGGACCTTTGGTGACTTTTCTTATAAAATAAGTGCCTAGGGACTAATTTTGCCATTTTCTGAAAGTCGAGGGACTGAAACTGCCAATTATGCAAACTTTGCTCGTTTTTCATCTGTTTTTAAACATTTTGCATCTGAAACGTATAAAATGCAATTTTGGAATATTTTCAGTATTTTGATGCATTTCTGAGAATTTTTAAACGCTTTGCGGTTCAGTTTGACTAAAATGATGAGTATTTACACACTCATCAATCCCCCACACTAAACTATTGCTAGTCCCTAGCAATATTTTGAGAAAACTTAATGGATTTCATCTCTTTACCAAAAGCCATCACTTTTGGAGTAGCCAAATGTTTCAGTTCAAGTAAGAACCTTGGTACACTGATAACCAAATGATTTTGAGCAAATCATAAGCTGTATAACGGATTTGATGTGTCTTTACCGAAGCGTTACCCTTCGGACTAGCCAACTCTTAGATAAATTATCGAATTATCTTTGGTGAGTGAATACCAATTATGGATTTTCCACTTGCCTTTACCACAAGCCATAAACTTGCGGGCTAGCCAACTCTTCACTTTTAAGGATATGGTGAGGTGAATACCATACAATTTTGGGCAAATTGCAAGCCATATAAACGGATTTGAGAAATCTTTACCAAGAGCCGTTTGCTCCTGGATTAGCCAATCCTTTAGTTTATTAGACAAGGCGGACTGATAACCAAATGAGTAAGTGTAAAACACTTACTCCAAAAAAAATTTTGGCCAAAAACGGGGGAATTGGGTGGATAATACATGATAAAATTCGCGAGAATCCCCCCCACACTTAGAAATGAATATTGCCCTCAATATTCAAAGTATCGGCGGTTATGCCGAAACAAAGAACGTGAAAGGGAAATACTACGGCCATTATTTAGAAAGAAGATTTTTTTTTTTAGGAAACTTATATACACAACATGTGGGGCAACCCCCCCACACTAGGGTGGTAGAAAGTAGAAAGAAGTCAGAAATGTGGGTGAAAACCCATACAGTTTTGCTATTGTTTTTGATTCCCTAGTCGCTAGCTTGACTCGATCCCCGCATTCATTGGTTCATGGGGAAAGTTTGTAAGTCCGGGACAACCATGGATGGGATGTCCTCTCCAAAGTAATGCTTCACTCGATGACCATTCACTTTAAAATTAGGACCATCGGGTTGAGATAACTCAATGGTACCATAAGGATAAACCTGAGCGATAGTAAATGGACTGAACCGGGATTTTAATTTTCCCGAGAAAATCTTCAATCTTGAGTTGAAAAGAAGGACTTCGATCACGCGTTGAAAACGCGGTTCTTGATTTTAGAGTCATGAATCTTCTTTGTCTTTTGCTTGTAGATCAAAGAGTTTCGTGAGGCTTGATCACGGAGTTCATTTAATTCATTCATTTGAACTTTCCGATGATCACCAGTATCTGTCGAATATCAAAGTTAGCATGCTTCAAGGCCCAAGATGCCTTGCTCGAAGCTCAACCGGTAGATGACACGCCTTCCCGTACACAAGCTTGTATGGAGTGCACCCGATGGGTGTTTTGTAAGTCGTATGGAAGGCCCGGAGTCGTCATCTAGCTTATCTGACCAAGAGGCACGGTTTTCACCAACCGTCCTCTCAAGAATTCTTTTTATCCCCCGGTTAGAAACTTCCACTTGCCCACTTGTTTGGGGGTGGTACGCAGTAGAGGTACGGTGAGTTACACCATACTTTTGCATGACTCTTTCAAATTGGTCATTGCAAAAATGCGTACCACGATCACTGATGATGGCTCGTGGAGTTCCAAACCTAGCAAAGAGAGATTTCAAGTATTTCACAACAACTCGGGCATCGTTGGTGGGTAAAGCCTTAGCTTCAACCCATTTAGACAAGTAGTCAACGGCCCAGTATGTATTTGTTACCACGGAAGAAGGAAATGGCCCCTAAAGTCAATGCCCCAGATGTCAAAAATCTCACACACTTGAATGGCGTTTTGCGGCATTGCATTCATTTGAGATATTCCGTGACGTTGACAAGCGTCCACAGATTTGACGAATTCATGGGCATCCTTGTAGATTGTGGGCCAATAGAACCCGGAATCAAACACCTTCTTGGCGGTGTAGTTGGGGCTATGATGTCCCCAAGTAGGTCCAGAATGGCAAGCTTTGAGAATGTCAATAGCTTCCTGACCATACACACATCATCGGATGACTTGATCCGCACAAATTTTAAACAAGTAGGGGTCGTCCCAGAAATAATGTTTCACATCCTTAAAGAATTTATTTTTCTGTTGGGACGACATCCCTTTCACAACAAAGTTACCCGCATGGTAATTTGCAAAGTCAGCAAACCATGGGGTAGAAGAGTCTCCACGAAAAGAAACCACATTGAGTGTTTCGAGAGGAAATGTTTCATTTATTTCCTTTTTCTCGAACACATTTTGATGAGGGTTCTCTAATCGGGAGATGATCAGCACCAAGTTCTCGGCTCCTTTTTATCACGAATAATGATATCAAATTCTTGTAGGAGGAGAACCCAACGGAGCAGATCGGCTTTGCATCTTGTTTTGCAAAGAGATATTTGAGTGCCGAATGATCCGTATACACCACGCATTTGGTCAAGATAAGGTATGGCGAAACTTTTCAAAGCATACACCACACTAATAATTCTTTTTCTGAGTGGTGTAATGGGTTTGAGCTTCATCATAGTTTTGCTTGCGTAGTGGATTGGTGAAAATGCTTGGTTTTGTGTTGCCCCAAGACCGCACCGATAGCAAAATCACTTGCATCGCACATGAGCTCAAAGGGTAAATCCCAGTCGGGGCAACTAGAATGGGTGCTTCCGTAAGCTTTTTCTTAAGTGTTTCAAAAGCGATGCACTCGTGAGAAAAGATAAAAGGAGCATCTTTTTCGAGAAGATGGGTCATAGGCCGAGCGATTTTAGAGAAATCTTGAATGAATCTTCGATAAAACCCGGCATGACCTAGAAAACTCCTAATACCTTTGACGGTAGTAGGATGATGTAATTTAGCAATAACATCAACTTTTGCTCTATCTACCTCAATCCCATTCTTGAAATCTTATGGCCAAGGACTATGCCTTCTTTGACCATAAAGTGGCTCTTCTCCCAGTTTAGACATAGATTGGTGTCTTCACACCGTTTTAGCATTGTGTCTAAATGGGAGACATGTATGAAACGAGTCCCCAATGACCGAGAAGTCATCCATAAACACCTCCATAGTTTCCCCGATCATGTCGTGGAAAATGGCCATCATACATCGTTGGAACGTGCCGGGAGCATTGCATAAGCCAAAAGGCATACGTCTATAGGCAAACGTCCTGTATGGGCAGGTGAATGTGGTCTTTTCTTGGTCCAAATGGATCAATGGGGATCTGAAAGTAACCCGAGAAACCATCAAGGAAACAATAGTACTCGTTCCCTGCTAATCTCTCAAGCATCTGGTCCATGAAGGGTAGAGGAAATGGTCTTTACGGGTGGCTTCGTTTAACTTGCGATAGTCAATACACACACGCCATCCCGTAACCAATCGAGTTGGAATTAACTCGTTTTCTTCATTCGTGACAACAGTAATGCCACCCTTTTTTGGAACGCAATGAATTGGGCTAACCCAAGGACTATCAGAGATCGGGTAAATCAGACCAACTATGATGGAAAATCAGAAACCGCAAGTGACATGTTTTGGATGTGAAGAGAGGGGACACTTCAAGGGGGACAGTCCAAAATGGAAGAATCAAGGGAACAGGAACCAAGGTGGAATAGCACAAGGAAGAGCTTATGTTATGGGAGGAGGAGAAGCCAAGGAGGACCCGAATGTTATCACGGGTACGTTCCTTATCAATAATCGTTATGCATTAGTTTTATTTGATTCGGGAGCCGATAAAAGCTTTGTGTCCACTATATTTGCACCTTTACTCAATATCAAACCAACCACACTAGACACTTCTTACAACATTGAATTAGCTAACGGTAACTTAGTTAGTTCAGACACCATTGTCCGTGGTTGCACTCTCAATTTCATAAATCATCCATTCAATATAGACCTTATGCCCGTAGAACTTGGAAGTTTTGACGTCATTATCGGCATGGATTGGTTGTCTAAGTATCGCGCAAGAATCATTTAAAAAGTTGTTCATCTTCCTTACAACGGCGAAACCTTGATCATTCGTGGAGAATGAAGTGGAACTAGACTCAGTATTATATCATGCATCAAAACTGAGAAGTACATAAAGAAGGGTTGTTATGCTTTCTTAGCAAATATAACAGAAAAGAAGTCAGAAGAGAGGCGACTTGAGGATGTACCGATCGTTCGGGAATTTTCTTAAGTCTTTCCCGAAGACTTACCAGGACTTCCGCCTACACGTCAAGTAGAATTTCATATTGACTTAGTGCCAGGAGCTGCACCAGTTGCACGAGCACCTTACCGACTAGCACCATCAGAGATGCAGGAGTTGTCTAACCAGTTGCAAGAACTTTTAGACAAAGGATTCATTAGACCTAGTTCCTCGCCTTGGGGAGCACCGATCTTGTTTTTGAAGAAGAAAGATGGATCTTTCAGAATGTGTATAGATTATCGAGAGCTGGACAAGTTAACTGTGAAGAGCCGTTACCC